>CM035121.1:24642729-25088858 GCA_020205555.1 Panax stipuleanatus
CCCTTGTCTCAACCTAGGAAGTACAGGTAAACCACAATCTCAACCCGGGAGGTACAGGTCAGCCCTGGTCTCAACCCGGGATGTACAGGTCATCCTCGATCTAAACCCAGGAGGTACAGATAAGCCCCGATCTTAACGCGGGAAGTGCAGTTCAGCCCCAAAGGCAACCTTGGGAAGCCAAATCCATAAGGGACCATCCCGGGAAGGGCAAAATGGTTATTTTATCAATTCAAAGCCAATTTGGTCAAACTCAAGCCGAATTGATGCCACCAAGGTCAGAACAAACCATAATAATGATCTCGAGTGCAAGCAGTGCAAGACAGCTCAATGGACAAACTACGAGGAATCAAAGACCTGGTTATGAACCCGTCTTTTTGGACTTAGAAAAGGTTTTCTCCTATGTCATTGCAACACTCTCGGCGAGGGCTTTTCGAAAAGGTATTACACGCCTCAAACGAACGCTCCGATCAAAAGTTAGAAAGTTTCAAACCTGACATCGCATTACTCAGAGTGCACGTACTTCGAGACAACGGGACCCACCACGTGGGCCATGCCACGTGGAGCCGCACCTCTACCTGCGGTAGCAGCAGGTAGAGTGGAGGCTCTCTGGTCTATAAATAAGAGGCCACCCCCTCTCATTTCAAGAATTCAGAAACGCTCTGAACCTATGCCCGTTTGGTTTTCTGACCACTTTGTTGTCTTTTAAACCCAAATATTTTTACTCTAACATATAGATATACCCACATACTACCACATATAAAAAAATATCGGGTAGATTCGGACGTTTAAAGCCTACAATTTGGCAAAAAGCCTGTGTAGCAGTTCATTGTGAATATTGTTAGGATCAACAAGTTTATATTACTTCTTCGTACTATTTTACACTTACATATCAAATTTCGTTTTCTAAATATGCCCGAAACTTAGTTCCTTGGCTATTTTCGTAACGTTTGGTATATTTTTGTACATAAATGCATTTTCTGGCATTTCTACAACTCAGATTGACAATCCGTTGCTTCCAGCAGCTTGCATATACTAACATCTTTGTTTTGGCAACTTCGCCGGATTGGGTTATCTTCCCAGTCTGGGTTTGGCTTGTTTTTGTCTATATTTAACTGTATATATATTAATATTTCAATTCTGTCAAGCCCGGATGTCAAATCTGCGATAGTTTATTGCTTTTATATATATTTATGCATATATAAGCAACTTTCACCACACTGGGTTATCTTCCCAGTCTTGGTTGACTACATTTCTGTTCATATATATTTATTTATATTTTAGTTTGGCCTGGATTATTCTGTGGCCTTTTTACTGCTTTTATATATTTTTATGCATATATAAGCAACATTCACCACACTAGGTTATCTTCCTAGTCTTGGTTTGACTACTTTTCTGTACATATACATTTCAGTTCGGCCTGGATCATTCTGTGGCCATTTTACCATTTTTGCACCATTCACCATTACTGGGTTATCTTCCCAGTCCTGGTTTGACTATTTTGCTGTCTATATTTAAATATATATATTTCAATTTCAGTCCGGGCATAGGCGTGAAAACCCATCTCCCTTTTTTACTGTTTTTCTATTATATTTTATTTCTGTCAAGCCTGGATCATTTCATGGCTATTTACAGTTTTTATGAATATATATATTTCAATTCTAGTCCGGGCACAGGCATGAAAACCCATTTCCCTTTTTACAGTTTTATGTATATATTCTATTTCTGTCAAGCCTGGATTATTTTGTGGCTATTTCCAGTTTTTATAAATATATATATATATATATATATATATATATATATATATATATATATATATTTCAATTCAAGTTCGGGCTTGCGTGTGAAAACCCATCGCCCTTCACAGCTTTTGTATATATATATAACTATATTAATAATGCTTTACTCAGTTTTATTAAATTGTTGCTTTAAATATTTATTTTATATGAATCGGCATTGATATTACTGCGGGCGGATTAGATTTCTTTAAATCTCGCCAACTCTAGCTTTCCAATGGTTTAAGGTTCAGACAGAACCGGGAAGCTAGAATGGCTGAGATTTACTTAAATCTAGTTATATTTCTGGTTTCAGTTAAAAAAGCAACCTCGCGGCCCTTAGATCACTATCTAGTGGGAACGAGACGCTTTGGTTAGCGCTAGCCAGGATTTACTGATAAATCCTTGGCCATTATAGCATTTGGGTATATTTCTGTATAAATTTGAGCAGTACAAGTTTATTGGCTACTCATATATGAGCCTAGGAATTGTGGGATTCATGATCAAACTGATCGAAATTTGATTCCCACGATGGACAAACACCATTTTTTCTGTAAAAATGTATATACAAAAGACCTTAAAACGGTTATTCGGATTTAAGGTCTCAACATAGTAAAAAAATGATTTGTTGTGTCAGAGTCACTCCGATGTCTTTCATGCCCATGAGAAGACCAACACTTGTATATATTTTATGGTCGAGGATGCTTCGCAGCCCGACAAATCACCATGCAATTAAGCCTTAAGGCTAAAAAGATAAAAATTGGAAGTATCAACAGGCTTCTATTCCTATGTTAGTGTAGGGGTTTGAAAACTAGCTTTCAAAACATCATTTTAAATCCTAGCGAAAAGAAAAGCTTTTTCAAATCAAATCAAACACTTTTGTAAATCAAATCAAAGACTGTTTTGCAAATCAAATCAAACCCTTCGTATATAAGTTCAACGAAGCAAAGCACTACTTTCAAATCAAATCAAACATAGGCCTAATTTTCAAACAGCATTCACACATACGTTGCAGAATAAAATGGAAATATTGAAAAGATGCGATACCGTGTTTACACGGGAGTTGTGGGGTGCCTAACACCTTCCCCACAATTAACCAAGCCCCTGAACTCAAAACTTTGTTTTCAAAGATCAAGTTTCGACAGTGTCCAGCAAATTGGGCCTCCTTTTAAACAAAACTCGGCTGAGTTGGTACAACCATTTCAAAACTACCAACTGGCGACTCTATAAAACGTTCAAATCATCGACATGATACATGTTGTCCTTTTCCTAAAAAACCCTTCAAAACCTTTTTCATAATAAAAAGAGTCAGGGTAGAGACCACTTAAGAAGAGAGAAAGATTCCAGGTTGTGACACGACACGCGGATTTTTCCCCGACGTCTACAGGTGGTGACTCTTCTAGGGATAGTAAAGGGCTTAGGCCGCTTTCAAATCCTTTCAAAAATTTCCCTTTCATATCTTTGTATGCGTGAATGCTGTGTCTTTACATTAAATGGATGCGTGAATGCTGCTTCTTTACATAGAATGAATGCGTGAATGCTGCGTCTTTACATTGAATGAATGTGAATTAATGCTTTCCTGCTTTTTAGTGCTTCACACCCATGTTAGTGCTTCGCACCCATGTCATCATATGCATAAACGGTGAGGCACGATGTATGTGAATGTATGTTGTGTGGTCCCTCATTCGGGAGGCCAAACTCGTCGGTGATAAGTAATGTCTCTGGGGACGGCTAAGTCTCTGGGGCTCAAGAAAATGCACCACCTAGATTCGCTCCAGTTGAAAGATCAGATTAATTTTCCCTCTAGTAGATTGCGATGATCTGGGGACCTTCATGCCAAAAAGTCGCAAGAGTAACCTAGGATAGGTCAGCCTTTGATTAACCAAACCTGATGGGAAGCTTCTTCATGCCTTCCTCTTTCAATACCATATCAAGTCTCCTAATGTAAAGGAGCACAATGTAAATATCATAATGAAAGATTTACATTCCCTGTTATATATACCCTGTTATGTCATCCTGTCATCAAAATAACTAACCTCTGTTTTGCAGGATAAGATTAAAAAACCACAAAAACACATCATAGCATGCATCCTATTCCTACCTACATCAGGAAATTGACACACCTACATTTTGTTGTAGGTGAAAAATTGGTCCTGTTACTAGATCTAAGTCTAAGAAAGCACTCAGTCCATCCACGGACATGGCTTCAAGTGCTCAGACAGAATCTACCCTGTGTCTAGGGAGGAATTTGAGGGATTGAAAAATCAGATAACAGAATTAGCTCTCTTCCTCAGAGAACAAAGTTGAGCCCTCAAAGGGAAACAGGCCCATGGTAATGCAGAACCTGGATCATCTGGTGACAATCAAGATGCCGGGAAAAAGGATACTCAGGGTCCTGAAACACAAAACCAGGACACAACCAACAAAACCCTAGAAATCACCACCCTCAACAAAGACCAAGAAGCTGGTGATATTCTAAAGAAAGTACAGCAGATGAAAGAAACTCTCCGGTCTATCAAAGGGACTGGGGCATTCGGCAGTGTTAATTACTCTGACCTCTGTATATTCCCTGGTGCTCGTTATCCCAAAAAGTTTTAAGTCTCCTATGTAGAGAAATACGATGGATTGGGAGACCCGTATACACACCTAAAAGTATTCATTGGAGAACTCGGATCCTATACAGAAGACGAGAAACTTCGAATGCAATTATTCCAGAAAAGTCTAATCGGAGAGGCAAGAGCCTGGTATGCCCGTCTGGACAACTCTAAGATTCACAGTTGGGAAGAACTGGCACATACCTTCCTCAGTCAATACAGCTTCCAATCTCAGCTGGCTCCAGATAGATACCAAATAACCAAGATCAAGAAGCAGAACACTGAATCATTCATAGAATATGCCCAATGCTGGAGGCGGGTTACAGCACAACTCACCCCATCCATGACTGAGTCTGAGATAGTCATGACTTTCATCGATATTCAAGAAGCTCCATATTATGAGAGGGTCCTAGCTAGCATAGGAAAACCATTCTCTGAAATGATCAAACACGGCGAGATGGCAGAAATGGGGCTCAAGTCCGGGAAGATAAAAGATCTAACCGCCCTTGAAGCTGTTGCTGAACATATCCAGTCCAGAAATTAGGGGAAAAATCCCCGGAGGGTACACAAAAAGAAAGATGAAGAAGTGTCCTTAGTGTTATAAGGACAGGATCAAAGAGGTGAGTCAAATAGTATACCCATTCAAAGGAGAAACTATACCCCTTTCCAAGCTTCAACACAGCCTTCAAACCCTCCATTTCAGAAAAATTTGGAGGACAGGCGTCAAAGAACTTTCACCCCTCTAGGGGATTCACTTAAGAATGTGCTAAAGCTGTTGACGGTACAGAAGAAGATTGTCCAGCTCCTGCCACCAACCAACACGGGTGGAAGAAATTTTGACCCAAGTAAGAAGTGTGCTTACCATTCTGGATCTCCGGGCCATGACACCCAAGATTGCTGGTCTTTGAAGCACAAAATCCAAGACATGATTAACAATGGAGAGATTTTGGTGACCAAACCAGAACAACCACACGTACAAGAGAATCCCTTTCCTTAGCACAAATAGGAAAATGTCAACATGATCGGTGCAGGAAATGGAGAAGGATCCAAGTACCTCTGATATGTCAGAGAATCAACTCCATCCAGTAACAACAGCCCAGATAGTTAGGAAGTCTCAGAAAGGCGATTCCTGATTGATTAGGAAATCAAGTCTATCAAGGAGCGGATTGAACAGTTAGCCGAATTGGTCGTCTACTAACATCAGATCACTAGACAAATGATAAACCAATCCAACCATTTGGAGGCAAATCCTCCCACACCGGAGATCAGTCCCATTCCCACCAGGGATCACTACTGGTCTCATGAGCATGAACCCTGGGCCGATAAGATGGTCAAAGATGAGAATTCTCGAGATGGTAGGAAATTCTTATTTCAAAGGAATTTCACTAACCTGAATCAGCCAATGCAGGAAATTCTCCAGATGTTAATCAACGAGGGAATGGTTGCAGATTTACTACCTCCATTGAACCCGCGATCCCAAAAATTCAAACCTGACCAAATTTGTCAGTACCATTCCAATGCACCCGACCATAATACTGAAGATTGCTGGGCACTTTGCAACTTGACTCAAAATATGATTGAAAGTGGTGACCTGATAAGGGGAAATCAAGTTCTCAACCTCCCAGATGAGGACACTCTCTTTATTTCTATGACATGGACTCAGGATACAGTGGTTATCGTTTTCTGTGATAAGGAACCAACTCTCACACCCCTAGTACTACCAGGAAAAGGGGTCCAAGAAACCCAAAATCCTGGGAAGGTGGCCGCACTCGAGCCTTTAATCTTACCCTTCAGACCCCAGTATCCAGTCATCAGTCTGAAGAGGGTCCCATGGAATTACGGGAATAATGAAGGTTCCACTTCAAACAACATTGCTATCGTACCAAAGGAAAATCCATTATACCTGCCTCAACGGGTGATCAAACCAGTCATCAAAGCCAAAGGAAAGATGGCTGAAGAGAAAAATAAAGAGTTCCTCAGTAAAATGGGACACAATGAGATCAAGGTGGTGCAAAGCCTGAAAGATGCACCCAAGAAAATGTCCATTTTGGATTTGGTCTTATCCTCAGTGGATCATCACAACATTTTGGTGAAAGTACTGGAAGAGGCCCATCTGCCACATACAGTGGATGCCGAGAAATTCCGTCACGTGGTAGAACACATCTTCAATAGCAATGTGATATCTTTCACTGACGATGACATCCCTGTAGAAGGAACGGGCCACCGTAAGTCCTTGCATATAGCTGTGATGTCTCCCGGGTATGTGATCGGAGGTGTTCTCATAGATGGAGGATCATCCTTCAACATCCGTCCCTACGATACCTTGGAAAGATTGAAGATCAGCCCAAACCGAATTAAAACCAGTCATGTGGTCATTCGGGCTTTCGATGGATCTCGCCGACAAGCTATGGGAGAAATTGAGCTTCCATTGGAGATTGGTCCGCACACTTTCTACGTATCTTTTCAGGTGCTCAACATCGCCACCGGATACAATTTGTTGCTGGGCAGACCATGGATCCATATGGCAGGGGCGGTGCCATCCACCCTCCATCAGTAACTCAAGTATATCATTAACGGCAACCTCATCACAGTAAATGCCAAGCCTGGATACCATGTCTGCATATAGGGAGACATGCCAGTAATTAGTCTAGATACAGGGATTGAACCTGCTATTTTTCAAGCCTTGGAGGTGAGTGATACTCAATACCTACCAGTTGGGGCGCCAGCCCTGAAACCGAAGGTCTCCACTGAAGTGATGACAGTAGGCCAGGAGATGGTATCTTTGGGTTTCCAACCTGGAGAAGGGTTGGGAAAAAATTAGCAAGGTATCAGGATTCTAGTACATATACCGAGTCAATCTGGGAAAGCCGGATTGGGTTATTCATCCGGATCGAGCGGCCGGAACCCATATAAGCATCCTAAGGCTCATGCCTCCACAATTCTGCTACCAAGCCTTACTAATGCTAGATGGGTGAAACCCATGAGGAAGATCCCGGCTGCTGTGTCAACCATGTTATTCCCTCCAGTCATACCAATAAGTGAGAGAAAAGCCCTCAAGCCTGATGCAGATAGCGAAAAGGGAAAAGAAAAGATCCTGTACGAAGGACGAGACCCATTCACTAACATGCGAGTTATCATAAACTACGAGGGTATGAATGACGAGATCCCAGACAGTGACGACGAAGATCATGTCCAAATTCCTCGCATCAAGAAGGGGAACAGTTCAAAGAAAAACCTCAACTTTGCTCTTAAGGATGTCTCAGTCGTTATCCAAGACGAGGTAGACGAGCACAATTCTGTCATCCTCCCTGTTCATGAGGATCTAACCCTAGATAATTAGAGCAATGTCCCTTGCCTCAGTCAAAAAGGGTAAAGGGATATAGAGTCTATATGCCCTTAAAAAATGCTTTCATTTACTGCTTACTTTTGATTGCACGACTATAGCAGTAACTTTTGTCATGCTTTGCCAAATACTCTGTATATTTAAGCAGTTGTATATATTAAATTGAAAGCATTTTTGTTTTAAGGACTCAATCATTGGATGTGTTTGTCTTTGTTGATGAGATGCCAACCTGTCAAGGTGACTACAACTTTGATGTAGAACTGAACTTCGACTTGATGGATGTTGAACAGGAGGAGGAAGATGACTATGAGGTGCCCGAGGAGATCAAAGAATGGGTTGAAGATAAACCCAAACCAAACCTCGACCAAACCACCACTATCAATATAGGAACCTCCGAAAATATCAAAGAAATCCAGATAGGTATAGACCTCACACCAGACCAAAAAGCCGACCTGATTGAACTCCTAACACAGTACCAGGATGTATTTCCATGGTCACATGAGGATATAATTGGCCTATCTACTGACATTGTCATCCATTGAATTCCCATCAAAGATGGATTCAAACCAGTCAAGCAGAAACTCAGGCGATTGAAACCTGAGTGGAGTCTAAAAGTCAAAGAAGAAGTCGTTAAATAGTTCTAAGCCGGAATCATCATAGTATCAACATACTTGGAATGGCTGTCAAATATAGTTCTCGTGCCTAAACCTGGAGGGAAAGTACGAGTGTGCGTGGATTATCGGGACTTGAACAAAGCATGTCTCAAGGAAAATTTCCCGGTACCTTTCATCCACATCTAGATCGACAATACGGCGCAATACGACATGTATTCCTTCTTGGATTGCTTTGCTGGTTACCATCAAATCATGGTTGCTGAAGAGGACAGGGAGAAAATAGCTTTCATAATTCCCTGGGGAAACTTCTGTTATAGACGATTATCTTTCGGCCTCATCAATGCCGGAGCCACGTATCAGCGAGCCATGATGGACCTATTTCATGACATGATGTACAAGGAAATAGAGGTTTATGTGGCAGACATCATCATCAAATTTTGGAGGGAAGGTGATCACATCGAACATCTCAGGAAGCTGTTCAACAGGTTGCGAAAGTACAACCTCAAGCTAAATCCCGCCAAATGTACTTTTGGCGTCAAAGCAGGCAAGCTGTTAGGATTCTTGGTGAGTAATCGAGGCATCGAGCTTGACCCTGCCAAGGTCAAAGACATCACTGAGATGCCCGTACCTCGAATAGAGAAGGAGATACGAGGGTTCCTGAGAAGGATTAACTTCATAAGCCGATTCATTTCCCAGCTTACAGCAATCTGTGAACCCATCTTCAAGCTACTAAGGAAGAATTCCTCCACCAAATGGAATGAGAATTGTCAAAAAGCCTTCCTTGCTACTAAAAAGCAGCTGATAGAAGCACCAGTCTTAGTACCCCAAGGGATGGAATTCCTTTGTTCATGTACCTGTCCGTCAATGCCAATGCCATGGGATGCATGCTGGGACAGAAGGATGATAGTAGTAAGGAAAGAGCCATCTACTACATCAGCAAAAGGTTCAGTAGTGGTGAACAGAAGTACACCCTGATCGAGAAGACATGTTGTGTGTTGGCATGGGCCGCCATGAGGTTACAGCACTACCTCCATGGGTACACGACCTACCTTATATCCCGCGTGGATCCGCTGAAGTATGTATTTAACAAGCCAATGTTGAATTGTCGACTGTCCAAATGGCAGTTAATCCTACAACAGTTTGACATTATCTACGTGACTCAGAAGTCAATCAAGGGTCAAGGCATTGCAGATCAATTAGCTGAAGCACCTTTAGGAGGGTTCGAGCCCCTGGAGACTTATTTCCCGGATGATGGGATCATGACAATTCAATAACTCCGACAAGAGAATACAGTCCAACCATGGAAAATGTATTTCGACGGAGCAGTAAACATGGGAGGTGCCGGAGTTGGGGCAGTCCTTATCTCTAGTACAGGAGAATAGTATCCTGTGGCTACCAAACTTTAATTTGGCAACACCAACAACACAGCCGAGTATGAAGGCTGCATATGGGGTTGAAACTAGCCCAATCTGTGGGTATCAAACACTTACTAGTCTTCGGAGATTCTGAGCTAGTCATCAGACAAACCACTGGCGCGTATCACACAAAAGAACTGCATTTGCTGCCCTATCACCAACAAGTTCTCAACACATCCCGGGATTTTAAAGAGATCACCTTCATACATATTCCTCGGGGAAGAAATGACTTCGCTGATGCATTAGTGACGTTGGCTTCCTTGGTCTGAATATCCGATAGGAGTGGGATCCCTTGCATCAAATTCACAATTTAGAGATCCCCAACATATGGGAATTACATTGGACAAGTATCAGATGAAATACCTTCTGTCAATCAACTTTGGTATCAAGACATCAAGGAATATCTCCATGATGGATCCACACCCGCTGGGGTATGCCAATCTGAGTGAAAGCTGATTCGCAGAATGGCTATGAAGTTCTACCTAAGCGAGGATGCACTCTACAAAAGGGATGCTAGAATAGGCCTGTTACGATGCCTCGATAAAGAGCAAGCCCAGAGATTGATGGATGAAGTCCACGGTGGAGTTTGTGGTCCACACATGAGTGGTTATCTACTGGCCAAGAAGATATTAAGAACAGGGCATTACTGTATCTCTCTCAAAGCTAACTGTAATGATCATGTCAGGAGATGCTACCAATGCCAAGTCCACTGAAATTCCATTCACGCACCTCCAAATGAGCTGCACAACATGAATTCGCCATGGCCTTTCTCCATGTGGGGAATGGATGTGATCGGTCCTATAGAACCCAAAGCCAGCAATGGTCATCGATTCATATTCACCATGATCGATTACTTCACCAAATGGGTTAAAGCAGCCTCTTTTTCTAAAGTCACCAAAGAGGTAATCATTGGTTTCATCAGAAACAATGTCGTTTGTCGATATGGACAACTGGAGGTGATCGTATCAGACATCGCCAAGAACCTAAACAATCAAATGATGAAAGAACTGTGTACAAAGTTCTGTTGGGTTTGCTAGAAACATAAGCATGCAATCAAATTATATAAACGCAGCAGAAGGGATGAAAAATTAGATTTTAAAATTTTCTTATAAACCCTTAACCATGATCTTTCTTGTGCATCAATTATCAGTCAATACATAGAAGGAGAGGATGAAATTATACCTTTGAAGATCCAAGCTTCCTCAGGTACAAGTTCTACACCTTTGATTCCTTTGATTCCTCTATAGTGGCTCCTTCCCTTGATCAATGTCAGCCACCCAAATGTTTGGCCTCTAACGGTGATCCACCAAGGAAGATGAAAAACTCAGGAAGATGGGTTATTGGCTTAACCCTTGTTTCTATCTCTATAGAATGTGTGTACTCCCAACCTTTAGAAAAATCCACGTACCTTATTTCTGATATAAGTCTCTCTTATATAGATATTAGGTTAACCCTCCTAATCCAATTAGAATAGGTTTTTATTTAATTAATTAATTAAACACTTTTAATTAATTTATATCCTAATCTTATTAGGATTGAGAAAGAGTACTGATATTATATTAATTCCTAAACTCCTTTAGAATTAAAATAATAATAATAATAATAATATTAATAAGACTCCTCTTATTAATTTATATTTAATATTTCTAAAATATTAAATAATAAATATTAAGCTATTTAATTTATTCTATCACCATAGATTAAATTAATTACACTTAATGCATTATTACTATCATGCCATTTTTTTCTTAAATAATTCTTCTTCCTTTTATGGTGTGACCCTTTAGGTTCTCTATATTAAACCGGATGTGAATAAATCAATTAAAACAATTCTAATCTTATTTAAATAAATAAATTAAAATAATAATTTATTTAAATAAATAACATTTATTCTACAATAGGGATAAGCCTCCCTAGCGATCAACGACTTTTCAGATATTATAGATTTCAACATTAATTATAAAAGAACTTGTGAGTTAATAGTTACCGTACAATTCAATCCTTCCACCATACAATGTCCCAATTAAATATAAGACATGGATTTATTGTCAAGTCTTAATTTATTTAATCATATATATTTCGATTAGAAAACGCACAACTCCAAATAATGCAAATTAGAAACCTCTTTCTAATTTCATTCTACCTTGGCCAAGGATTCCTGGGTTGTCATTTAACGAATCACATAGGACATATCTCCTCTTTTACTAGAGGTGGTAGATTCTTTATTGATCATACATTATCTCCATGTGCAACTCATTATAGCCAAGCATACCCTATATATGCCTTAAAAGGCCTTAAAGAATAAGTCAAAGTATAATTTGTTACATACAAGATACTATGATGATCTCAAGTCCAAGATCACTTGTAGTACTATCACATTAGGAATTCCTATTGACAGACGAGTAAAACTCCATTAGGTATTCCATAGCGAGTCATGTTCAGTGAACTTATTCTCTAATAAGCACCTACATACTTGCTTTAGTGTCTCCACACAAATGACCATGAGATCAGTCATCCTCATCCAATGAGCAAGCAACATATGTACCAATCTATCTGGATTTACTAATCCCCATTTTAGTAATCCCACAATTGGGAACTATTTTAGTTTTTAAGCTTTCTAAGAATTTAGATCTCATTAGCATGATCTCATCATGATTCTAAAATCATTGCTTAAAACTATGGGTTATTTACATATTATTAAAAATAACACCATGTAGATAATTAAATACCTTTAATTAATATTTTATTAATAAATAAATAAGATTGTTTACAAAGTATGTGCTTTATCATCATACATGATTGGCTTGTATGCACACTAGTATCAATCTCCCACTTGCACTAAAGCCAATCGCCATGGTATCTCATACCCATCTTTTCTAAGTGACGATCAAATTGCTGTTGTGTTAGAGCTTTAGTAAATGGATCTGCAATGTTGCCTTGAGAGTCCACACGCTCCAAGGTGACGTGTCCTCTTTCAATGATCTCCCTGATCAAGTGAAATCGCCGCAACACGTGTTTGGATTTCTGATGAGGCCTGGGTTCCTTAGCCTGTGCAACCGCTCCGGTGTTGTCACAGTATACGGGAACTGCTTCTCCAATGCTAGGAACCACACCACGTTCCGTTATGAACTTCTTCATCCAAATAGCTTCCTTTGCAGCTTCACTTGCAGCTATATACTCTGCCTCTGTCACTGAATCAACAACTGTTTGCTACTTGGAACTCTTCCAACTCACTGCGCCTCCGTTCAAGGTAAACACATACCCTGAAACAGATTTACTGTCATCTTGGTCTATTTGAAAACTTGAGTCCGTGAATCCCTTGAGTTTTAATTCAGACCCACCGTAGACAAGAAAAATATCTTTAGTCATTTTCAAGTACTTTAGGATATTTTTCACTGTCTTCCAGTGCTCTTCTCCTGGATTCAACTGGTATCTGCTCATTACACTAAGTGCGTGAGCAACATCCAGTCTAGTACATATCATACCGTACATGATAGATCTTATTGCAGAAGCATAAGGGATCTTACTCATTCGGTCTCTCTCCTCAGGTGTCTTTGGGGCCTGTTTCTTGGAGAGATGTATTCCATGGCTCATCGGCATGAGACCTCTTTTGGAATCTTCCATGCTAAACCTCTTTAGCATCGTATCAATGTACGTTCATTGGGATAAGCCGAGCATCCTTTTAGATCTATCTCTATAGATCTTTATCCCCAAAATATAGGATGCTTCACCCAAGTCCTTCATGGAGAAGTTTTTAGATAACCAGATTTTAATTGATTGTAACATAGGAATGTCATTCCCTATCAGTAATATATCATCAACATATAATACATGGAATGATACTGCGCTCCCACTAACCTTCTTGTATACACATGGTTCATCCTCATTTTTGATAAAATCAAACTCTTTGATTGTCTCATCAAAATGAATGTTCCATCTACGAGAAGCTTACTTCAACCCATAAATAGATCGTTATAGCTTACAGACTTGATTTGTTCCAACTTTTGAAATAAATCCCTCTGGCTGTATCATATACACATCCTCCTCAAGTTTCCCATTGAGGAAGGCCATTTTTACGCCCATCTGCCAGATCTCATAGTCATTATAAGCTGCAATCGCAAGCAAAATCCGAATGGACTTGAGCATGGCTACTGGTGAGAAGGTTTCATCATAGTCAACTCCTTGTCTTTGTTTGAAATCTTTTGCAACCAGTCGGGCCTTATAGATCTCTACCTTCCCGTCTGCTCCAGTCTTTCTCTTAAAAACCATTTACACCCAATAGGCTTAATGCCTTCAGGTGGTGAAACCAAAGTCCATACTTTGTTCTCATACATGGAGTCCATTTCGGATTTCATGGCTTCAAGCCATTTCCCTGAGTCTTTATTACTTATAGCCTGTTCGTAATTCAATGGATCATCATCATTCATGATGTGTACCTCATCGTCATCCTCTATAACGAATCCATACCTCTCAGGTATCTTCGGTACTCTTCTAAATTTACGAACAGGGTGTGGTATAGTAGGTTCTTCTACTTGGTTAGGTACCTGACTTTGATCCGTGGTAATTTGTGGTTCTTGAACTTCTTCAAGATATATCTTACTCCCACTGACCCCTTCATGGATAAACTCTTTCTCCAAGAAGGCAGCATATTTCGCAACAAACACCTTTTGATCAGTTGGAAGATAGAAATAATACCCTACGGTTTCTTTAGGGTATCCCACAAATCTACACTTATCGAATTTAGTCTGTAGCTTATCATTTTCGAACTTTTTGACATAAGCTGGACAACCCCAAGTCTTAACATGCTTAAGATTTGGTTTCCTCCCTTTCCACATCTCATATGGAGTCTCTGGGGCGGATTTTGTAGGTACCTTGTTAAGTAGGTATGCAGCCGTTTTTAGGGCATAACCCTAGAAGGAAATTGGAAGGTCGGTAAAACTCATCATGGATCGAACCATGTCCAACAGTGTTCGATTTCTCCTTTTAGATACTCCATTTAACTATGGTGTACCTGGAGGAGTCCATTGTGAGATTATACCATTTTCTTTGAGACAATTGAGAAACTCACCGCTTAAGTATTCTCCACCTCGATCTGATCGAAGTATCTTAGTACTCTTGCCCGTTTGTTTCTCTACTTCACTTCTGAACTCTTTGAACTTTTCAAATGATTCTGATTTGTATTTCATTAAATACACATGTCCAAATCTTGAGTGATCATCAGTAAAAGTAATAAAATAAGAATACCCACCCCGTGCACTTATTGTCATAGGTCCACAAACGTCTGTGTGAATCAATGCCAACAACTCTGTAACTCTTTCTCCTTTTCCACTAAAAGGAGATTTAGTCATTTTACCCATGAGACAAGATTCACAAGTTGGATATGATTCATAATCGGATAGCTCTAGGAGCCCATCCTTATGCAACTTGGATAATCTTATTTCATTGATATGACCGAGTCTACAGTGCCACATGTAGGTATAATTAATATCATCTCTTTTTCTTTTCTTAGTTTGTTCAATTTGAAATATATTTTCTTGCCAGTCAAGTATATAAAGCCCATTTCGCAAATTTCCAATACCGTATAAAACATCGTCTTTATAAATAGAACAACCATTGTTCTTTATAATAACGTCAAAACCTTCCATATCCAATACAGAAATTGAAATAATGTTTTTAATAATATTCGGAACATAATAACAGTTATTAAGATAAATGGACTTGCCCGAAGGCATTGCTAAACAATAAGTTCCTACAGCTAATGCAGCAACCTTTGCTCTATTCCCCACTCGTAGGATCACCTCTTCATTGTTTAGCTTTCTACTTCTGACCAGTCCCTGCACAGTGTTACATATGTGAGACCCACAACTGGTATCCAATACCCAAGTAGCATTATGACTTTCAAAAAAATTAATTTTAATCATAAACAAACCTTGATTGGAAGTCAAAGCTTCTCCAAGCTTCTTCTCTGCTAGAAACTTCTTGTAGTTTCTCTTCTAATGTTCCAGCTCGTTGCAATGAAAGCACATTCCTTTAGCTGGTTCAGGTTTATTTTGTTCCTTTTCTTTCCCCTTTCCCTTAGCCTTCTTGGATTTCTTCTTTTCAAAAGACACCTTGGGCCTCTTCCTTTTATTGGAAGAATCCACCATCAAGACATGGTTCTTCTTGGATGAGAAGTGACCTTCTGCAATTTTCAGCATGTTAAGCAGCTCAGGCAAGCTGACATCTAGCTTATTTATGTGAAAATTAACCACAAACTGCGAGAAGGTCTCAGGGAGTGACTGCAAGACCAAGTCTTGACTCGATTCCCCATCCATGATGAACCCAAGCTGTCCAAGGCGTTCAATCAAATTGATTACCTTCAGAACATGAGTCTCAATGGCAGTGCCCTCGGTCATCCGAGATCGGAAGAGCTCCTTAGATATCTCATATCTAACAGTCCTACTCTGTTCACCATACAACTCCTTGAGGTGAAGCAGCATAGCAGGAGCATCCATATTTACGTGTTGACGCTGAAGCTCGTTATTCATAGATGCTAGCAAGATGCATTGAGCCACAGATGCATCATCTTGCCATTTATTGAAAGTGGCAATCTCTTCCTCAGAGGCTGTTTCCGAAACAAATTCAGGGATAGTTGAATTTAGGACATAAGAAATCTTTTCAACAGTGAGAACAATTCTCAGATTTCTTAGCCAGTCCTCATAATTCGGCCCGGTAAGCTTATTTGCATCAAGTATGCTTCGTAGTGAGATTAGTGATTTTGACATTTTTAAAATTCTGCATGTGAAAAGACAACATTTTTAGCAAACATTCATTTTATTAACTTTGCATACCAAAATAAATTTAGGTCTTTATTTTAAATTGGTATCTCCCACTATTTTTATCAAACTATATTACCCTCACTGATATAGTTCGGCAACATCTAATTAAAGATTTGCTAGTGAGATTAAGGATCTCATTTCAAATGTATATAACCTTGTGGATAGTACAACAAACGATGTACAAATAAATAGGTAGACAACTCTTGTCAATTACATCAGCATGTAACTCCTTTTATTTTGCCTCTTAAATCATAATGGTTATGTGTGTGCACGTCCGAACTAAAATGATTTAAGTTAAGTCCAGCCTAGCACTTCCATAAATTTAAAAAAGAAAAATGTTCGTCCTAGTGGATAGCACAACAAGACTAGATCATTCAATTTTCTTGATAAACATCAAATGTGATTAATTAACATCTTAAATACTCAATACTCGCCTTGTGGATAGCACAACAAACTCATATTAAATATTTAATACTCTATTAATTAATCATGCTAGAAGGCGACGTTCGATATTCCAAATATTATTTGAATGCTTCGGACTTAATATTATTTCTTTGAGGGGTTTGTTATTATTTGTCTCATCTTGTTTAGTGCGCATGCACATATATATATAAAATACGGGTCATTTTATTAAACATGCGAAGCATGTTTGCATAAAATATAATATATATAATATTTAGCATGCAATATAGAATACTATATTCTACCCGGATTGATTATGGACTTTTATTCTAGTTTGGTTCACTAGAGCTACCAAGTGAACTAAAAAGGTCAAACCTAGGAGTGCAAGAATTTAAATTTAAACGTAACGATTACATTTAAACCCGGGCTCCATACAAATGGGTCTTCAAGCGCTCCTTGCTCCTTGATCTCCAGTTCTTAAAAAATTCTAACTAATCCTACTACATAAACTATTTCATTTAAATAGAAACCTTGATCACCAGTCAAGGGGAAGTACATAGGAGAGAGATAGAATTTACAATAAAAAAAATCCAGAAAAGGCGAGGTACGCAGACCCCATACCCATACATTCAAGCATTCATCCAAAATAAAATCCAATCACATTGGTCATAGTCCATAATCAATCCTTTTTATTAACATACATATCATCATACGTATCAATAAAACTTATTCATCTCATGAAAGTAAATTCATTCCATATATGTATTAATATCAGTTAATGGGCAAAAGTTTGCTAAACTTTATTTTTGGAAAAATAAACTCCTTTATTTCATTCAAAAATAATTTCAAATTAAACTCTTTAATTTTAGAAATTCTGAAATCATATTTCATATAAAATAAGCATCTTTATTTTAAACCTTTATTAATTAAATAAACCATTTATTTAATTAATCAAAACAACAGAAAAATTTTCCAGTTCCTGTCCAGTGGCGCAGCTGCTCCAGGAATGTAAAGGGAACCGGCGCAGCATGAAAACCAGGAACAGACACCGGCGCAGCTGCGCAGCAAGAAGGCCTTGCACCGGCGCAGCTTCGCAGAATCTGAAAAATTTTTGTTGCCCAAGAACTCGATCCAATCACATATCATACATGTATGGAATAACATAAACTGATAATTAGCACAAGATTGGCTCTGATACCACTGTTGGGTTTGCTAGAAACATAAGCATGCAATCAAATTACATAAACGCAGCGGAAGGAATGAAAAATCAGATTTTAAAATTTTCTTACAAACATTTAACCATAATCTTTCTTGTGCATCAATTATCAGTCAATACATAGAAGGAGAGGATGGAATTATACCTTTGAAGATCCAAGCTTCCTCAGGTACAAGTTCTACACCTTTGATTCATTTGATTCCTCTGTAGTGGCTCCTTCCCTTGATCAATGTCAGCCACCCAAATGTTTGGCCTCTAACGGTGATCCACCAAGGAAGATGAAGAACTCAAGAAGATGGGTTATTGGCTTAACTCTTGTTTCTATCTCTATAGAATGTGTGTAATCCCAACCTTTAGAAAAATTCACATACCTTATTTCTGATATAAGACTCTCTTATATATATATATTAGGTTAACATTCCTAATCCAATTAGAATAGGTTTTTATTTAATTAATTAATTAAACACTTTTAATTAATTTATATCCTAATCTTATTAGGATTGAGAGAGAGTACTGATATTATATTAATTCCTAAACTCCTTTAGGATTCAAATAATAATAATAATAATATTATTAATAAGACTCCTCTTATTAATTTATATTTAATATTTCTAAAATATTAAATAATAAACATTAAGCTATTTAATTTATTCTATCACAATAGATTAAATTAATTACACTTAATGCATTATTACTATCATGCCATTTTTTTCTTAAATAATTATTCTTCCTTTTATGGTGTGACCCTTTAGTTTCTCCATATTAAACCGATTGTGAATAAATCAATTAGAACAATTCTAATCTTATTTAAATAAATAAATAAAACTAATAATCTATTTAAATAAATAACATTTATTCTACAATAGGGATAAGCCTCCCTAGCGATCAACGACTTTTCAGATAATATAAATTTCAACATTAATCATAAAAGAACCTGTGAGTTAATAGTTACCGTACAATTCAATTATTCCACCATACAATGTCCCAATTAAATATAAGACATGGATTTACTGTCAAGTCTTAATTTATTTAATCATATATATTTCGATTAGAAAACGCACAACTCCAAATAATGCAAATTAGAAACCTCTTTCTAATTTCATTCTACCTTGGCCAAGGATTCCTGGGTTGTCATTTAACGAATCACATAGGACATATCTCCTCTTTTACTAGAGGTGGTAGATTTTTTATTGATCATACATTATCTCCATATGTAACTCATTATACCCAAGCATACCCTATATATGCCTTAAAAGGCCTTAAGAAATAAGTCAAAGTATAATTTGTTACATACAAGATACTATGATGATCTCAAGTCCAAGATCACTTGTACTACTATCACATTACGAATTCCTATTGACAGATGAGTAAAACTCCATTAGGTATTCCATAACGAGTCACGTTCAGTGAACTTATTCTCCAATAAGCACCTACATACTTGCTTTAGTGTCTCCACACAAATGACCATGAGATCAGTCATCCTCATCCAATGAGCAAGCAACATATGTACCAATCTATTCGAATTTACTAATCCTCATTTTAGTAATCCCACAATTGGGAACTATTTTAGTTTTTAAGATTTCTAAGAATTTAGATCTCATTAGCATGATCTCATCATGATTCTAAAATCATTGCTTAAAACTATGGGTTATTTACATATTATTAAAAACAGCACCATGCAGATAATTAAATGCCTTAAATGAATATTTTATTAATAAATAAATAAGATTGTTTACAAAGTATGTGCTTTATCATCATACATGATTGGCTTGTATGCACACTACTATCAAGTTCCACATCAAGCATCTCAACTCCGTCATCTATCGGCCCAAGATGAATGGTGCTGTCAAAGCGCCCAATAAGAACATCAAAAAGATCATGCAGAAGATGTCCGCTAATCATAAGAAATGGCCTGACCTGCTGCCTCTAGCTTTGTTAGCATACAAGACGTCAATGCACACCTCTATTAGGGATACCCTCTATTCATTAGTCTATGGCATAGAGGAAGTACTTCCCATTTAAGTAGAGGTGGATTCCTTACAAGTGTTAATCGACGCTCAGATGGATGAAGATCAGTGGTTGCAAGATTGATACCACCAGCTATCCCAGATAGATGAAAGAAGGGATACAACCATTTTTCACGGGCAGTTATACCAACAAAGGATCGCCAGATCCTACAACAAGGAGGTCCGAATCCGGTAATTCAAAGAAAATGACCAAATTGGGAAGGCCCTTTCATTGTCAAGGAAGTCTTGACAGGAGGAGCTATCAGATTACAAGAAATGGACGAAATCGAGTTTCCCCAACTCATCAATTCAGACACCGTGAAAAGGTACTATGTTTGAAGCACATGCATATTCGCATCCGGGTCCTACAAATCAACTCAGGTTTGGTTTTCAATAGAAGCCGAAGCTACAAATGACCTGATCTCCCTACACCCGGGAGTACGTAGGCAGCCATTTCTAGTGCGGCCAAACCAAATAAAAACTCAAAAACTCATTAAACCAAACTCAAAATACAAGACAGATATTTTTCAAACCTCTCTCTCACACAAAAAATTAAACTACGAATGACCTGATCTCCCTACACCCGAGAGTACGTAGGCAACCATTTATGGTGCAGTTTGATCTTCAAGAAAAAACAAAAGAACCAATAAAAACTAGTTCCAAGACACCAAAATCGGATAAAACATAAAGCCTCCTTGGTCAACCTGCCCATTTGAGATACTCCTGGACATCTCAACTGTCAGTCCATCAAGGAGAAGCTCAAGATACATCAACAACAACGAGTCATGAAAGAAGTGGTAATCACTCAACAATGACGATACATATCCAAATAGGGAAGTGAATCAAAAATATATTTCTCTGATATATAACACTGTTTTATATATACATAGTATCCTATACATGACAAAAATGGCTGATCTAGTATGTGCAGGAAAAATAAATCTAGTCTATGGACCAATGGACAGACAGGCTAACAATGCCAATATGGCATCTCTCTTTGAAGATGGAGGAGCAACTACAAGTGCGATACCCTCAGCCTCCACACGGCTCAAAACATCCACAACCATCTGCATCGTGGCACTGTGATCATCAATATATGTACTCATGTCGGCAATCAGGCCATGAGTATATGTTCGAAGGGCAGTACTATCGGCGATATAGAAATCCCAGGAAGCTATGACCTCGTCTCTCTCGGTATAAGCAGCATCTTGATCCACCAAAACCTCCTTAATCTCCTCATAAGCTGTGTCTCTGGCACACTTGATCTCATCCCTCTCTGCAAAAGATGCATCCTTGGCTATCAAAGTCTCCTCAACTTTACAAAAGCAGCTTCTCGAGAAGATCAAGCCTCATCTCTCTCAGCGAAAGAAATATCTCTGCCAGACAGGGCTGTCAACATCAGAGCTCTAGCTTGATCCCTCTCAAAATTCATCCTAGCTAGTGAATCAGCAACAACAGGATCTATACCGGTTGGAACAGTCGGTGGGTCACTAACTAGAGCTGCTCTCAAACCCATGAACAACTCATCCTTAGTAGGAGAATCAGGATCCTCCATGGGCTCCTCCTCGTCCAAGTCTACAGTCGGAGCTACATGAACGATTGCCGCCGCTGCTATATCGGCCTCCAACCAGGCTGAATACTCCAGAGAATGGCCCTGATGTCTAGAAGAAAAGTTCGCCCTCTCTTTGTGAGTCCAATACTCATACACTTTGATCAAGTCGGCAGATGACATAGATGAAGCTGACATCCTCTGATCAGCAGCCCCCTCAAAGTTATGCAGGCTCTGAAGTTGATCAAACTGGCCCATAACTGCCAGAGGATGATAAGTAGTCACTCCCCTCAGTCCCGCCAGGGGCAAGTAATCCATACCAGATGCATGGGTGATGAAACTATAGGGGGAAGCTAGCCCTGAGTATGGCAAGATCGAGAACGGATGCTCAATATCTGATAAAAATGCTATCCATGACTCCGCATCTGAGCACTCCGCCGATTGAAAGGAGTAAGATGTGGCTACCTCACGGGTGAAGCAATACCCATGGGGTCTAAAAAATCCAATCGGTCGTAAATGGGACATGAACCATACGTACAGCAAGACCGAATTGCCTCTAAAAAAGCCCTCCGGGTGGGTACGACAGTGTGTGGCGGATCTCAGCATCTCGACCAGTATCATCGGGAGAATGGTGCTACCCTACCTAAGGGCCCGCACCATAACTATCAATCCCACATCCAAATGGTCCAAGCGTAGCGACATATAGACATAGGCTACGATGCACATCAATAAAATATCTATCCAGGCCGAAAGCCACGCCTCTGTCGGAACAAAATACACACAAGTATACGCAGTCAACAATTAATAAATAGTAAGTACAGATATCGTTCCCACGGAGAATTAACTAATAAAAGTTTGCCAAACCACTAGCCCATAATCATTTCAATCTTATTTAAATGAGCGATAAAGTGTGTAAATTAAAACTAGACAAGTAAATAAACTTAAACTAATTAACCCTAGAGTAAAATCAGATAATGAAGATATGAGATCTCAACTTCCCCTAATGATTCATCTAAATTAACATACTTCCAGTTAGGTCAAATTAATCGTCACAGTTTGTTAGCCGACAACACGAAAGTGAGATAAGGCCATCTTTTAATGCACCTAATCCATATCACATACAATCCACAGATGATAGAACGCACATGAACACCCATATTATCTAAACCCCTATATGTCTATGTGATTTATAAATAATTAGGGTTTAAGTCTAAGTTCTCAATTGACCACGAGCGGCGGTTCAATATATGTCTATCATAAGCACAAATCATACATTCAACGCCATGTAAATATACAATCGCCCGCCACTACGATTAGATCTAAACCCACATTTTGTCTTTCACGTTAATATAGGTTGTCACAGTAATTGGTCGCGAATCAATTAAGCAATGAAAGCACGAATCGTAATAGACAATCACATAATGATAAACAGGACCAACATGGAAGGAAATCAATATAGACTACGCGTCAGGTTCCATTGAAATCTCAAAATATAAGCTAACTCATACCTTAAGTAGATATACCATCCACATATTAAATAATCATCATAAGAATACAAATATGAATCAAAGAGAAAATAAGGATAGAAAATGCAAATCTAATTCCTCTGGATCAAAATATGAATCTTTGATGTTCTCCAAATGTTTCAATCTTCAAGTCTAATCAAACCCTAGAAACTAATTATATAAACCTAACTTTAATCTACTCCTAAGCTACTCTAGACAAAATGAAAATAGAGAGAAAAGGGAAGAACAAAGCTAGGGCTCCCAAAGTGAGTATATCTGAAATGTATGCCAAAATGCCCTAATATAGCCTTGCAATCCATCTGCCTTCATTCCCAAACATAACCCAATCAGCATTTTAAAATAAGTCAACTGGCAGGATTGAAGACCGGCGCAGCTGCGTAGGGGAAGAGAACAAAACTGGCGCAGCTGTGCAGCAGGGGCTTTGGCAAAGACAACTGGCACAGCTGCGCAGCATGTAGGCTTACTGCGGGAGCAGTTGCGCAGGGCCTCAGGTTCTTAATTCAGCTTTCTTTAGCTATTGCACTTTCTGATCCGTTCCACTGCACTGCTTGATTCATGATGCTTTTTGCCCCTTTGCCAATCGCCCATTTCAATACTTCTTGTTCCCTCTTTGCTTTGTCCATCATCATGCCATGGCCTCGTTCTTTGCTTTGTTCCTTTTTAGCATTCTTTCATCTTTTTAGCTCAATTTTCTCCTAGAGAGTTCCAAAAAATGAAAATCACAAAACAAGGCAAAAACACATGCAAAACACAAACATACTTGAGTTTAAGCAGTGAAATAAGCTAGTTGATATCCGAATAAGTGGTCATAAAAACCACTTATCAAATACCCCCAAACTTAAACGTTGCTTGCCCTCAAGCAACAAAAATAAAACCAAACAAAAGATGCAATGCAGTATGTACAATGAATGCAACCTATCCAATCATGAATGCGAATCCAAGTCTCAGTCAGAATTTATATTCAAATGAATTGCCTCAGAAAAATCACAGGCTAATCAAACCGATAAGCTACCCAAGACAAGATTATAAGGCATATCCTTGCAAATCCAAACCTGTCAGCACTGATGTAGTGTGAGTGTGCCTAGCAACCATTAAACATGCTTTCGAACAAAAATATCACATACTATGATTCTTAGGGAAAAAACAAGTTTCAACTCAAGAAAAGCAGTAAATCAGATAAGTTCTAACCAAGACCATGCATTACTTAAGCTAAGAGTCAACAGGGGGTTTATTATGCTTTTTATTTACTCACGAGGGCGTTTTTGCACTTTCCTGTGTACACAATTGACTGTGCAATGCCTAGTCCTCTTAGGCTTTTCAATGATACTCGTGTAGCAAGCTTTCGACCAACGACTCCCAGACCGCGAGGCCTTAGGGCGCTGGGTGTAGAGACACCCCTAGGGCTTACTTGCTCCAATATCAAAGGCCATAGAACTCGACGTAGCCGAAGTGTTTATTCTATTTTTTTTCTTTTTATTTTCTTGCATTTTCTTTGCTTTTCTTTTTCATATGGGAGTGCGTCTTACGCTCCATCTCCCCAATTAGCTTGCATACCCCCTGTTTCCCCCAAACTTAAGCTTTTTACAGTCTAGTTATTATCATATGAGAACTGAAATTCTTTTATTAAAACATAGATTTCCCACCAGCAGACAAGTATGTGAAAACTTAAACTGAGTATATCATAGTGGTCACTCTATCGTGCTAACCGGTTACACAGTATCTGACAAATAAGAATTTACATATATGACAATATTATCAAGCTTAAATCTCAAATCGGTTTGAAAATCAAGTAATTTTAGCTTCCTCATAGGCCAAATACATAACAAACCAACTAAAAATAGGATTCATGCAATATGTCCTACAACAGTTAACTAAAACAAAAATAATAAATTTTGACAACTTTTTAACAAAACATGCAAAATACGACCTAACATGCACTATATGAACTACACAAAATGCAAGATTTCATGAACTATACTAAATGCAAAAATATGAACTACACAAAATACAAGATGACATGAAATATACTAAATGCAAAAATAAACCCTAATACCCCCAAACTTAAAGTGTTCAATGTCCTCATTGAAGGTAAAAGGTAAAAAGGAAACTCCCCTAGTCGAACTCGTCGCCGCCCTCCTCCTAAGTCTGCTCTGGAGGTGTGTCTAGCGGAGGGTATTGGTTACCTGTGCCAAAAGTCGGGAACTCTGCATGCACGCCCAACATCCCGAATGCCTGAGATAAGGCCTGGAAGAACCCGAATGTGTAAGTCTGGAAGTCTGTGTATGTGGTGTCCATCCGTCTCCTCAGCTACCTGATCTCCCTTTGCTGATTAGCGAACTCTGCGGGATTAGGCCCTGCTACCTACTGAGCCTGCACTCGATCTCCTTCTGCTTTTTCTTCTTCCTCATCCTCATCCTCATCAGAATCTCCAGCAATGAATCCCAGACCTTTAGGGTGAAACTCCGCCCCCTCCCAAATAGTGTACTGCTAGATGGCTGTATGGTCTTTATCGCGCATCGGGCTCTGCAGCTCCTCATTTCCCCAGACCACTCCAGCAATAAGACATAGACGTGTAATAACAGAGGCGTGCAGGATCCCTCCTGAGTTGCTCCCCCACATGAACTTTAACATGGATTGATTGAGAATATGGCCTATGTCAATCCTTTTGTTCTTGATGATGCCATACAGTAGGGTAGCTCTCTCAGTGGTGACCTCCGTATGATGGATAGATGGGAGAATGCTTGCACAGATAAAGCTGTACCAAGCCTTAGCATACCGACTCAAGGCTGTCTGAGGGAAGCCAATTTTTCTGTCAGTGCCTGAGTATGTTGTCCACTTAGTGCCTGGCCTAAACATTTCCTTGATCAATTTGTCCAAGTCAGTCTCCATGTGCTAGGACTCTGCCCAATTTATTAGGCCAGAAGGAATAGTGTCCTTTTTGAAGATCTCGTTGATTGCCTCCGTTGTGTAAAGCAGTTGCTTCCCCCGCACGAACGATATCCCATTCTGTGTCTCATATGCATTTGTATAAAATTCCTTAACAAGGGGAATAGGAGCTAACAGTGGTGTGGCCACAACAAGCGCCCAGCCATGCTCTATTATTTGCTTCTTCATAAGCCCACCATTATTTCCCGGTTTCAGTCCCCTTTCCTTCACACAGTTCTTCTTATCCAAAACATTCACAAACTAGCGCTGAGCCGCCAAGTCAACAAATCTGAAGTCGTCCAAGGTTTCGCTGGTACTACCTTCGTCGTGCTCACTGGTGGGAAGAGGAGAGGGAGGAGATGGGGTTCGGATTCGTTTAGGCATGATGAAAGTGAGCTTTGATACCTCTGAAACTCTTGTCACAAAGCTGCCCCTTTCTGTCAACACTTGCAACTCAACTCTATCAAATGTGCCCCCCAAATTCTCTCTGAGCTTGTATCAAACACTTACAGTGCACACAACTGAAGCCTTAAGTCACCCCCTTTCTTTCACGGTCAAGAAGGTTTATGGATATCCTACCTTATGTGGACTTACCTTGCTAAGAGAAAACCTTAATCCTTCTTCCCAATTTGGATCGAGAAACCAGTGCACCTCTCCCTTCTGCATTTTTTGACTTTCGTATTTAGCCTGAGGTGAGATACAGTGGGATTAGGTTAATGGAGGAATTAAGTTAGATTAGGGGAAGGGTTGAGCGAGGATGAGAGTGTTGGTGGAGTTTTGTGTAGGAGAGTTTAGGAATATAGCATGAGGATCTGAGAGATGAAGAGAGACTGCTGTGAAAATAAAGACTGCCGATTTTAGCTTATGTGGGAATGATATACGAATTGGCTAATCATGTTTTAAAAATGGGAAAGGGAGGCCGGCGCAGCTGCGTAGGGAGAAAGAGGAATAGCGGCGCAGCTTGGGAAGTCCAGATTCTGGTCTGGAAATTGGAGCTGCCGCTCTGTCATTGAGCTTATATTGGAGCAGCCGCGCCAATACTCAGGGACCGGCTTTCTTCAGCTTCTCTAATGCTTTTGACCATGGACTTGGATATGCTTGAATATAATCTAAAAAAGGCACATAAACTTTATTATATCACTAAAATGCCCAAAAATTTATTATAACTATTCACAACAAGGAGAATTATCATAAATGAAGAATTATATGCTTGTTAAGTCCCAAAAATTTCTATATGTGCGTTTATGCAACATGCTCATACTTCAAAAATATGTTCAATAAACTCTTAAGTCCCAAAAATAGATATGCACTAATGCCTAAGCCCAAAAATGAAGGCACTGAGCTCTTAATTCTACGAGCATTCAAAAATTTTCAACTAAGAATTAGACTACTTAGAATGAAACAGGGGGAAGGGAAATGGAGATAACAAGTAGAATTAAACAAGTAGGGAGAGAGAAAGAATTGATGGGCTGCCTCCCATCGAGTGCTCGATTTATAGTCCGTTAGCTGGATTTTTCTTTGACACGGCTATCTGATCCCCCGACGATACTTGAGAAACCCTATATTCATTAGTACTGCAGTGTATATTGGGAGGTCCCCCTTCTCGAGAGGCTTTGGATTTAAGTCGCCTAGCACATAATGTGTATAAGAATTCCCCATTTTGAAGTTTGGGGAGCTGGGCGCTTCTTCCGTTGTGTTCGTGAAGCTATTGGGGCATTGAGGCACGACTAACACAACGGATTCTTCTTCAATTCTCTCTTCTTTGTACCACCATGGCTTCAAGGATGAATCATTATCATAAAGATATGTTTCGGCAACTTGACTACCAAGGGGACAAGGGTGTGCAAACTTTACTGGTTTTTCCAACTTGGGCGAAGAAGGCTCTTGGGGTATTATCACGGTTAGTTCACATTTAAAATTTTCCACATCCCCAATTGTCTCCTCGATGTCACCTTCTTTCAGTTCATCCAGTTGCATGTGCACTTCTGGCTCTCCATCAGTTTCAGCATCCAATTCATAACACCAAGTATTCTGAGGGCCTTTGCTCACGGCTTCAAACATTTGAGGTTCTTAATTCTAAAGATTTTGAATTTCTATCCCTTGCTCAATCACCTTCTTCTTCATTAAAGCCATGCTATTTTGCTCCGCCCAATTTTGAAGATTCTCAATCGACTTCACTTGCTCAATCAAGATCTCCTTTGTTGATGCTATGGAATTTCCCCACAAACTTTCCAATCTTGCCTTTTCTATTTCAGCCTCGGAATCCATGTACCGAGTCTCATTGGTTGGGGTATTGATGATTTGTGCCATCTGGTTCTAAAAATTTTTATTCGATATTTCCTGGCTCCTAATCATCTCTTCTTGGTTTGCTAAGACCCTATACATGAAGTCCTTTGTTGACTGTTCTCTTTGTAAACACGGAGATTGATATGTGGGGTCTAGTGTATATATTGGACTTTGCTCACAGTATTGGTCTTGATAATAGCTCGCTGAAGAGTTTGTGTGATACTCCAAATCTTGGTGATAATTGGGATACTCGTTGTGGTTGAAGTAATCACCCCCATACTGCTCTTGTCCATAACTGATGAGGCACAGATGGCTCATATAGTTTCCAACACCATAATCATAGGTTGCAACAATGTCCAACTTCCTCGAGAGATCCTCTAGCTGTGCTGATAATGTTGCAATTGGGTTAAGTCCATCAGTGTATGTTTCCCTTGGTTGATCATTCCTCGTGTAAAACCATGGATAAGCGTTGAGATCCATTGTACCTGCAAAGAGAATATAGGAAGAGAATTAAACAAAATAAAAAGGTTTAAATTAAGACTAGTTTGATTGAAACTAATGTTGGCAAACAGTTATCAAATTAAATCCACGGTAACGGCGCCAAAAACTTGTTGTCCCCGATTAGGTATGACAAAATACGCGCAAGTATACGCGGTCAACAAGTAATAAATAGTAAGTACAGATATCGTTCCCACGGTAAATTAACTAATAAAAGTTCGCTAAACCACTAGCCCATAATCATTTCAGTATTATTTAAACGAGCGATAAAGTGTGTAAATTAAAACTAGACAAGTAAATAAACTTAAACTAATTAACCCTAGAGTAAAATCAGATAATGAAGATATGAGATCTCAACTTCCCCTAATGATTCATCTAAATCAACATACTTCCAGTTAGGTCAAATTAATTATCACAGTTTGTTAGCCGAGAACACGAAAGTGAGATAAGGCCATCTTTTGATGCACCTAATCCATATCACATACAATCCAAAGATGATAGAACGCACATGAACACCTATATTATCTAAACCCCTATATGTCTATGTGATTTACAAATAATTAGGGTTTAAGTCCAAGTTCTCAATTGACCACGGGCTGCGGTTCGGTATATGTCTATCCTAAGCACAAATCATACATTCAATGCCATGTAAATATACAATCGCCCGCCACTATGATTAGATCTAAACCCATATTTTATCTTTCACGTTAATATAGGTTATCACAGTAATTGGTTGCGAATCAATTAAGCAATGAAAGCACGAATCGTAATAGACAATCACATAATGATAAACAGGACCAACGTGGAAGGAAATCAATATAGACTACGCGTCAGGTTCCATTGAAATCTCAAAATATAAGCTAACTCATACCATAAGTAGATATACCATCCATATATTAAATAATCATCATAAGAATACAAATATGAATCAAAGAGAAAATAAGGATAGAAAAGGCAAATCTAATTCCTCTAGATCAAAATATGAATCTTTGATGTTCTCCAAATGTTTCAATCTTCAAGTCTAATCAAACCCTACAAACTAATTACATAAACCTAACTTTAATCTACTCCTAAGCTACTCTAGACAAAATGAAAATAGAGAGAAAAGGGAAGAACAAAGCTAAAGCTCCCAAAGGGAGTATAAATGAAATGTATGCTAAAGTGCCCTAATATAGCCTTCCAATCCATCTGCCTTCATGCCCAAATATAACCCAATCAACATTTTAAAATAAGTCAACTGGAAGGATAGAAGACCGGTGCAGCTGCGTAGGGGAAGAAAGCAAAATCGGCGCAGCTGCGCAACAGGGGCTTTGGCCGAGACAACTGGCGCAGCTGCGCAGCATGTAGACCAGCTGCGCAGCATGTAGGCTTACTGCGGGAGCAGCTGCGCAGGGCCTCAGGTTCTTAATTCAGCTTTCTTTAGCTATTGCACTTTCTGATCCGTTCCACTGCACTACTTGATTCATGATGCTTATTGCCCCTTTGCCAATCACCCATTACAATACTTCTTGTTCCCTCTTTGCTTTGTCCATCATCATGCAATGGCCTCGTTCTTTGCTTTGTTCCTTTTTAGCATTCTTTCATCTTTTTAGCTCAATTTTCTCCTGGAGAGTTCCTAAACATAAAAATCACAAAACAAGGAAAAAACACATGCAAAACACAAACATACTTGAGTTTAAGCAATGAAATAAGCTAGTTGATATCCGAATAAGTGGTCATAAAAACCACTTATCAAATACCCCCAAACTTAAATGTTGCTTGCCCTCAAGCAACCAAAATAAAACCAAACAAAAGATGCAATGCAGTATGTACAATGAATGCAACCTATCCAATCATGAATGCGAATCCAAGTCTCAGTCAGAATTTATATTCAAATGAATTGCCTCAGAAAAATCACAGGCTAATCAAACCGATAAGCTACCCAAGACAAGATTATAAGGCATATCCTTGCAAAACCAAACCTGTCAGCACTGATGTAGTGTGAGTGTGCCTAGCAACCATTAAACATACTTTCGAACAAAAATATCACATACTATGCTTCTTAGGGGAAAAACAAGTTTCAACTCAAGAAAAGCAGTAAATCAGATAAGTTCTAACCAAGACCATGCATTACTTAAGCTAAGTGTCAATAGGGGATTTATTATGCTTTTTATTTACTCACGAGGGCATTTTTGCACTTTCCCGTGTACACAATCGACTGTGTAATGCCTAGTCCTCTTAGGCTTTTCAATGATACTCGTGTAGCGAACTTTCGACCAACGACTCCCAGACCGAGAGGCCTTAGGGCGCTGGGTGTAGACACACCCCTAGGGCTTACTTGCTCGAATATCAAAGGCCACAGAACTCGACGTAGCCGAAGTGTTTATTCTTTTTTTTTCTTTTTTTTTTCTTGCATTTTCTTTACTTTTCTTTTTCATAGGGGAGTGCGTCTTACGCTCCATCTCCCCAATTAGCATGCATACCCCCTATTTCTCCCAAACTTAAGCTTTTTACAGTCTAGTTATTATCATATGAGAACTGAAATTCTTTTATTAAAACATAGATTTCACACCAGTAGACAAGTATGTAAAAATTTAAATTGAGCATATCATAGTGGTCACTCTATCATGCTAACCGATTACACAGTATCTGACAGATAATGATTTACATATATGACAATATTATCAAGCTTAAATCTCAAATCGGTTCGAAAATCAAGTAATTTTAGCTTCCTCATAAGCCAAATACATAACAAACCAACTGAAAACAGGATTCATGCAATATGTCCTACAACAGTTAACTAAAATAAAAATAAGAAATTTTGACAATTTTTTAACAAAACATGCAAAATACGACCTTACATGCACTATATGAACTACACAAAATGCAAGATGACACGAACTATACTATATGCAAAAATATGAACTACACAAAATGCAAGATGACATGAACTATACTAAATGCAAAAATAAACCCTAATACCCCCAAACTTAAAGTGTTCATTGTCCTCATTGAAGGTAAAAAGTAAAAAGGAAACTCCCCTAGTCGGACTCGTCGCCGCCCTCCTCCTCAGCCTGCTCTGGAGGTGTGTCTGGTGGAGGGTACTGGCTGCCTGTGTCAAAAGTTGGGAACTTTGCATGCACACCCAACATCCCGAATGCTTGAGATAAGGCCTGGAGGAACCCAGATGTGTAAGTCTGGAAGTCCATGTATGTGGTGTCCATCCTTCTCCTCAGCTGCCTGATCTCCCTTTGCTGATTAGCGAACTCTACGAGAGTCGACACTGCTGCCTGCTGAGCCTGCACTGGATCTCCTTCTACTTCTTCTTCTACCTCATCCTCATCCTCATCCTCATCAGAATCTCCAGCAATGAATCCCAGACCTCTAGGGTGAGACTTTGCTCCCTCCCAAATAGTGTACTGCTGGATGGTTGTATGGTCTATATCGCGCATCGGGCGCTGCAGCTCCTCATTTCCCTAGACCACTCCAGCAGCAAGATATAGATGTTGTGACGAATGAGAATTTTGTAAAGTTATTTGAATATTTATTGAAATAAATAAATATTTTTGATGATTTAATTATTGAGTTAAATAATTAATTCTTGAGATTGTGGTAGATTAATTTAATTATATGTGTTACATTAATTAAATTAATGTGTAGTAATTTTATAGTTCAGAGTATATATTTAATTGAGTTTATTTGATTAAATAAATAAATTAAATAAGCATAATGTAATTCTAATTACTTTAATAATTAATTAGAGAAGTGAGGAATTGACATAATTAATAAATAAGAATATTAATTATGTGACAATGTGATTTAATGTGAGTTATCTTATTTTATTTAATTGAGTTAAATAAAATTAATTGAGTAATTAGTAATGTGACAATTAACTATATACTAAACTAGTTAATTAAAATAAAGGGAAAGGAGGAAAAGTAAGCAACCAAACTAGGCCCTATGGGAAGTTTGGGTGGTTAAGTTAAATGACGTTAATTATACGTATTATATTTAGACTTAGTCTATTCTATCGTATCATTATCAGATAAAAAAAATATAAGAGAAGTCAGAGAGAAGAACTTAGAGAGAAAAAAAAGAAATTGAGAGAGATAGAGAGAAGAAATTGAGAAATTATTGTATTGTCTGTGATTGTATTCATCTTCATCATCTACTAAAGGGTAATCCCTTCTTTTACATTTTCAAAATTAAGATTTCTTAAAGTTCTTCAATACATACTTTAAAGTTTTCTGTGAAAAACTAGTTTTATAATTAAGGCATGATATGACTATATATATATATATATATATATATATTTGTGTGTGTGTGTGTGTGTGTGATTATATCGTGTTTTATATTTGGTATGAATGATTTAAAATGATCGAATTCATGTAATTAGGCCTTAATTGGGTTTTTGAAAAGTACAGAGTTTTCTTTTACGTCTTTTTTAAAATTCTCTATTAAGAATTATTTTGAGAATTAAAGTAAGATATGATCATATAGAGATCTGTGTATGTTAATATCATGGGCTATGCCATATATTCATAAATTACAGTGATCACACCATGGGATTTTGTTAATAATTGGGTTTCATGAAATACAGAGTTTGAATATTGTATGAATAACTCATATGGGTAAATTAAATGCTTTCATAGTATGTTTAAATTAAAATTAACACTTGAGTATGATTGTACACGTTAAAACGAAGGAAACAAAATTGGAATGAACGGATTCGGAGTTATAACGAATCCGTAATGACAGATTTTATATTTTTTTTTCATTAAAACCTTACAAAAATGGGAAACTGGTGAAATTGAATGTTTTAAATTGCGTAATTAAGTAATCTAGAGTATGAGAATCATGTAAAAACATTGTCTAATGTTTCTGCGAAGTTTGTACTTCATGAGCAGCATTAAAAATCATTAAGTTAGTTTGATTTGGGATTTATTGGCTTGATTCTGTGTTCTTTGCGAACTGCAGAATTTGAACCAGGGGGTTTTTGCCCCGGCGAATTATCCTTCATGCAAAGCGAGCCCTGGTGAACTTCGCCCCGACAGATATTTAATATGGGGAACGCGCCCCGGCACATATGGCAGAGAATAAACAACTTTGTTTACTTGAAGTTTTAAATCTTTATATATTAATTTAACTTAAATTAATTAACATGATAATGTGATAAGAATATTTCACGAGATTAAAGTAGATTATTAATGTGTAAGCAAATATTAAAAATGATTTGATGATTTTATTATGTGATTAATTAACAAGTTAATTACATGACTTAAACCGTTATTTGTAAAGTCTAAATAACATGTTCAAAGGCTGATGTTGAGATTCGATAAAGTATGTCGAACTAATAATTAAAATGATATTGTGAATGTATTGATAGGTAAGAGTAATTAAAGAACGTGAGTTATAATTGTAGCTTGCGCACGAGGCAAGTTTCTAAACCTTACTTTTACAGTGAGCAAGTTATAGACCTAAATTCTATATCGAACAAAGTTCTTATTCTTGATTATTCAAGTTCAGAATTTCATATGAGATATCATGATGCTTTTAAAAGTATCATTTCAGTTATACGATACTTATTCAATTGTATACCTTTGAGAAGTTATTATTCAAATTGAATATCATTTATTGTTAAATCCTTTAAGACTAGCGAACTCTTATTGATTCGACTAGTCCATAGTTAATGAGCGTTCTAAATTCTAGAACTACTATTGAGTTATCCAAACCAAACTTTATTTGGTGCGGACTCTGATGTCAAACTAAGATGAACAACCCTATTAAAGGGGAATTGATGATGCTTTAAGCGTTGAGGTATTGTGCATAGTATTGGTACAAAGGGCTGATCCCCCGAAGTACGAGAAGTAAAGTCCATAGTCTTATGACTGTTAAAGGTTTAAAGGTTAATATACTTGACAACCTAGGACATAGTTCAAGGTCTTAATGACCCTCAGAAGTAATTTTGATTCTTGATTATTATTCTTGATTCAAAAGTTGAGCTTTCTGTTATTCAGATTTCTTTAATTCACTCGCATGTTATTATTGTCATATTTTTATATTTGCGGGCATTCGTGCTCACTCTTGCATAATAACATTGCAGCTAAAAATGAACGATGTGATGAACCTTCTAGTAGCAAGGGCAAAGGAAAAGCTAACAAGTGTTGAAGACTTGTGGTGTTATTGAAAATGTTAAAGTTCAAGACTTATGTGTAATGATTTATGATTTATTTGTTTACGTTTTCGCACCAAAGATTTAAGGTTAAGTATAACTTGGGATTGATTATGTATTTACTATTTCAGATATTGTAACCCTATTATAGGGAGATGATGGATTATTTATCTATTTAATGAATTTCTATTAATATGGGTAGATAGTCATATGATATTTGAACAGTGAACACCAAATCCTGTGGAAATTAAGATACCGGATTTGGGGGTGTCACAAGTTGGTATCAAAGCCGTAGGTTATGAACCTTAGGTGGGGGAAAACCTTAGGATAGTAGCCTTCGAGAACGTAGTAATAATAACTCTCATTGAGTTCTAAGAAAAATAATAAAATTACCTTTTGTGCTATGTGTTTATAATTGTATACTTGCTAGAGTATTGATTAGCATCACTTAATATCTAAGACTTAAAATTTGATTTGTCAGGATGTCAGATTCCGGAGGATCTAGTCAGCCCAAGGATGTTGTATCCCTAGAGACTAGAGATGAGGAGCCCCGAGACATACATATAGTCTAGGAGCAGTTAGTTCATCCAGAGCCATCTCCTTTGATCACAGTCATTGGTCGGGAGCATGAGCCAGAGATTGACTCAGAGGAGGACCCTGGGGAGTTTGAGATCCCGGCTGAGGCAACCGAGGAGGAGGAGGAAGAGGAGGAAGACCCTGAGGAGTTTCCACCGAACTCTGTCAGCACTGAGATGTACGATGAATTGTATGATCGCAACATAGAGTTACGAGATATGATTCAGGGGTCGAGGGAGAAGACGGTTACTCAACGGACTATCATTGACCAGAAGGATGGTGAGGTTGAGACACTCCACACCCGTCTTGGAAATATGGAGTGGTATTTGGTTCATGAGAAGGGCCAAAGTGAGCAGAAGTTAGAGGAGATAGAAAGGTTGAAGAATGAGATAAAAGAGAAATCAAAAAAACTTGCCATAGCAGAGGAAGCTTGGGCAAGCAATTCACGATGTGGAGATCTTGCAGAGGATGATGCGCGTGCAAAAAAGGATAAGGTTGAAGAGATGGGCTACACGTTTCTGAGGGTAATTGATGAGGCCCAGGACCGGGTTATGAGCTATCCAAATTAGTTCGAGGGACTGCCTGGGTATATGCTAGATCGCAGGACTATGTCCCGTATTATTGAGGAAAAGCGTAGCAAAGCTGTCCGACGCCTTAGTAGGCCGTGATAGGGACTGTATAATTATGTGAATGCTTAACTGATAGTTAATAATGTAAATTTCAATGTGATTATAAAGAAAAGAATATTCTAATGATTTAAATCCTGAAGATACTCTATCTCGGGATAGTTGATGTAAATGATAGAGATGCTATCGTATTATATTCAAAAACTTATGATTTTAATAAAATATCAAAGTTTATTGAAGATGATATAAGTTAAAGTGATTATGTTAAATATTTGAGTTAAGTCTTAAGTATTTAAGAGATTGAATAAAGATCTAATGAGCGTATATCTTAACAGAAATATGTCGCCAAGAAGGAGACAAAATCGTCGACAAGCCCAGGAAGGGTCAACGAATAACAATAACAACAATGATGCCAATGCAAACCCCGTTCAACAGTTGGTAAATCTGTTAGCTGGGGCGATGAACAATCAGCCTCAAGCTCCACTGAACACTTCGTTTAAGGATTTTAAGGTGGTGGGACCGCCAGAGTTTAAAGGCTCCACAAACCCGATAGAAGCTCAGACTTGAGTTATGGAGATAGAGAAAGTTTTTGATGTCGCCCGAGTTAGGGAGGACCAGAAGACCGCCTACGCAACGTTCATGTTAAAATCAGAAGCCAGCTATTGGTGGCAGACAAATAATGTCAGGGGAGGAGAAGGTGTAATAACCTGGGAAAGGTTTAAGGAAATGTTTTTCGAGATGTATTTCCCAACCAACTCCTAGAACTAAATGGAGGTGCAGTTTCTGGAGTTGAAACAGGGTAATATGACCGTGCCCGATTACGCGATAAAGTTTAACGAATTGGCTAGGTTTGCCCAACATCAAGTGCATATTGACGAGAGAAAGGCTAGGCGATTTGAGCAGGGACTGAAACCCTGGTTGTATAGCAAAGTGTCAATATTTCAATTGAACACTTTTGCTGGAGTTCTGGAAAAGGCCATACTCGCTGAAGGTGGAAGCGAAGCGGTGACCAAATACAATCAGGATCAGAAGAAGAAGAATAAGAATGAAAGTGAAAGAAATAATAAGGCTAGTGGCAGTAACACGGGAGGAAACAATAATCATAAACAAAGGTGGAATGACAACCCGTCGTCCGTAAATCAGCAAGGGAGTCAAAAGAAAAGGATAGAACCATGCCCAACCTGTGGAAAGACTCACTTGGGAGTCTGCATGAAGGGAAAAAGAGTTTGCTACAATTGTGGTCAGGAAGGCCACATAGCACCTAATTGCCCTAACCCTAAGAAGGGCGCCTGCTACACATGTGGGTCAAAGGATCACTTGGCTAGAGACTGTCCCAAGAAGGCATCTGGAGGGGCAGGGTCAGGGGGAAACAAGTGGAATAGCAGTGGAAATCCTCTTAAAATTATCGGACCGACTTCGACAAATCGACCAACTGTAAGGACATTCAACATGACCGTACCAGATGTGATGTAGTCTCGTGATGTGGTGTCAGGTATCATTCTGATCAATAAAGTCAATGCTTATATTTTATTCGATTCGGGTGCTACTTGTTCATTTATATCCGATGACTTTGCAAAGAACTTAGAATTGCAAAAAGACAAATTAAAAATCCTTATGAGCATAGAAATTGCGAACAAGGAAGTGATTCCTGTTAAATATATACACAAGAACTGTAGAGTGGATATTAAGGGTAACGTTATGAATGTAGATCTTATCCCGATTAAACTTGGGGAATTTGACGTTATCCTGGGAATGGATTGGCTATTCAATTATGGGGCTGTAATTGATTGCCAGAAGAAATGTATTAACCTTATGACTCCGTCAAAGGTTGTTTTTTATGGTAGCAAATTGCCTAGGCAAGCAAGTTGTCTGATGATGATGCAAGCCAGGAAGTTATTAAGACAAGGTTGTGTAGGATATTTATCCTACATAATCGATAGTCGTAAAGAAAATCCAAAGTTAGAGGAAATACCAGTCGTAAGGGACTTCATGGATGTGTTTCCAGATGATCTGCCAGGACTTCCGCCTAACAGGGAAGTAAAATTCGTGATCGATTTGGCGTCAGGAACGGCTCCAATATCGAAGGCACCATACCGGATGGCTCCGGTAGAAATGAAAGAATTGATGGTTCAGTTACAAGAGCTACTGGATAAGAAATATATTCAACTGAGCGTATCACCGTGAGGGGTGCCGGTGTTATTTGTTAAAAAGAAGGATGGTACGATGCGGCTCTGCATCGATTATAGAGAATTGAACAAGGTTACCATAAAGAACAGGTATCCATCGCCAAGGATTGACGATCTGTTTGATTAATTAAAGGGAGCGAGATATTTCTCAAAGATAGACCTGAAAAATGGTTATCATCAGCTGAAAGTGAGGCCAGAAGATGTCCCGAAGACAGCGTTTAGGACGCGATATGGTCACTACGAATTTTTGGTTATGTCATTTGGTCTAACGAATGCGCTTGCAGCATTTATGGGCCTAATGAATGGAGTGTTCAATCCCTTTTTGGAAAAATTCGTAGTTGTGTTTATTGACGATATATTAGTATATTCTAAGACCAAGGAAGAACATGTTGAGCATTTGAAGTTGACATTAGAGGCATTAAGAAGAGAGAAGTTATACTCCAAATTCTCGAAATGTGAGTTCTGGATTGAAAGGGTGCAATTTCTTGGACATGTGATTAATAAGGAATGAATTTCGGTAGATCCCTCCAAAGTCGAAGCAGTGATGAATTGGGATCAGCCAAAAACACCGTCGAAAGTAAGAAGTTTTCTTCGATTAGCAGGTTATTAAAGAAGATTCATTTAGGATTTTTCTAAGATCGCCACTCCACTAATGAATTTGACAAGGAAAGTCGTGAAATTCGTCTGGACGGAGAAGTGTGAGGAAAGTTTCCAAGAACTTAAGAAGAGGTTGAGTACAGCTCCCGTGTTGTCCCTTCCGGATGACACAGGAAACTTTGTGGTATAAAGTGATGTGTCGTATAAAGGGCTAGGCTGTATGCTTATGCAAAACGGCAGAGTCATTGCGTATACGTCATGACAGTTGAAGGATTACGAGAAGGGATATCTAACCCACGATTTGGAATTGGCTGCGTTGTATTCGCCTTGAAGATTTGGAGACACTATCTCTATGGAGAGAAGTGTGAAATATATACAAACCACAAAAGTCTGAAATATATTTTCACCCAGAAAGATTTGAATATACGTCAGAGAGATGGCAGGAGTTAATAAAGGACTATGATTGTGATATCCTGTACCATCTGGGTAAAGCGAATGTAGTAGCCGACGCCTTAAGCCGAAAGGGTCGGGAGAAGTTAATGATGTTGATAGCACAGGAAGAGTTGATTTCAGCAATAGAAAAGCTAGAATTAGAAGTAGGATATCCAATGGAGACTGATGAGAACCTGTTCCAGATGCAAGCTGGTACAACTCTATTGGATAAGGTTAAGGAAGCTCAAATCCTAGATAAAGAATGTGAGGAAGTAAAGAAAAAGATATCTGAAGGGACTGAACTTAAATTCAAAATGGACAGCGGGAGATTGTTGAGGTTTGAAAAGAGAGTTTGGGTACCGCCAGTAACAGAGATCAAGGAGGACATTCTAAGCGAGGCTCATAGTTTGAGGTATTCCATTCATCCCGGAAGTACCAAGATGTATCAGGATTTACGACAATATTTTTGGTGGCCAAATATGAAGAGGGACGTTGCCGATTGTGTTGCCAGGTGTCTGACTTGTCAAAGGGTTAAGGCAAAACATCAGAGATCGAGTGGTTTGCTACAACCTCTAGAGATCCCAGAATGAAAATGGGAACATATTACAATGGATTTTGTGGTTGGCCTTCCGACGACCCAGAAAGGCTACGACGCAGTATGGGTTATTGTTGACCGATTGACGAAATCCGCACACTTTCTTCCTATCAGAATCAGATTTAACTTAGAACAGTTGGCGAAGTTATATGTAAAAGAGATTGTTTCGAGACACGGAGTACCAGTATCGATTGTATCCGACCGTGATCCTCGTTTCACATCGAGTTTTTGGAAGCGACTACAGGAATGCATGGGAACACAGTTGAGGATGAGCACATCTTATCACCCTTAGATTGACGGGCAAAGCGAAAGGATGATCTAGACATTAGAGGATATGCTAATAGCATGTATCATGGATTTTAAAGGAAATGAGGATGACCACCTACCGCTTGTAGAATTTGGGTATAACAATAGTTACCACGCTAGTATTGGTATGCCGTCTTACAAAGCGTTGTATGGTAGAAAGTGCAGAACACCTCTGTATTGGGATGAAGTTGGCGAGAGACAGTCGCTAGGTCCAGGGTTGGTATAGCAGACAACAGAGATAGTTAAAGTAATCCGAACAAGGTTGGCAGCGGCTCAGGATAGGCAGAAGAAATACGCCGATCCACACCGCAAGAATGTTGAGTTTGTATAGGGTAGCTTTGTATTTTTGAAGGTCTCTCCCTGGAAGGGAAAGATCATATTAGGTAAAAAGGGAAAATTAAGCCCGAGGTTCATTGGACCCTTTGAGGTATTACGAAGAATTGGAGAAGTCGCCTATGAGGTAGCTTTACCTCCGGCGTTAGAGCATGTCCACAACGTCTTCCATGTGTCAGTCTTACGACCCTATAAACCTGATTACAAACATATGATAGAATAAGAACCCTTACAATTCGAGAAGGACTTATCCTACGAAGAAGTTCTTGTTCAAATTGTTGGCAGAAAAGAGCAAGTTCTCAGGAATAAAGTAATACCTTCTGTTAAGGTAATTTGGAGGAACCACAACGCTGACGAAGCTATGTGAAAACTCGAAGAAAATATGATGAAGACTTATCCACACTTATTTTCTTAACTATGTGAACGCGATTCTGGGGACAGAATCTTTGTAAGGGGGGAGAATGTGACGGGATAAAATTATTAATCGAACCGTGATTCTGAGGACAGAATCCTTTTAAGGGGGGAAAGATGTGACGAATGAGAATTTTGTAAAGTTATTTGAATATTTATTGAAATAAGTAAATATTTTTGATGATTTAATTATTGAGTTAAATAATTAATTCATGAGATTGTGGTAGATTAATTTAATTATATGTGTTACATTAATTAAATTAATGTGTAGTAATTTTATAGTTTAGAGTATATATTTAATTGAGTTTATTTGATTAAATAAATTAATTAAATAAGCATAATGTTATTCTAATTAATTTAATAATTAATTAGAGAATTGAGGAATTATTAATCGAATCGTGATTCTGAGGACATAATCCTTTTAAGGGGGAAAAGATGTGACGATCGAGAATTTTGTAAAGTTATTTGAATATTTATTGAAATAAATAAATATTTTTGATGATTTAATTATTGAGTTAAATAATTAATTTATGAGATTGTGGTAGATTAATTTAATTATATGTGTTACATTAATTAAATTAATGTGTAGTAATTTTATAGTTCAGAGTATATATTTAATTGAGTTTATTTGATTAAATAAATTAATTAAATAAGCATAATGCTATTTTAATTAATTTAATAATTAATTAGAGAATTGAGGAATTGACATAATTAATAAATAAGAATATTAATTATGTGACAATGTGATTTAATGTGAGTTATCTTATTTTATTTAATTGAGTTAAATAAAATTAATTGAGTAATTAGTAATGTGACAATTAACTATGTACTAAACTAGTTAATTAAAATAAAGGGAAAGGAGGAAAAGGAAGCAACCAAACTAGGCCCTATGGGATGTTTGGGTGGTTAAGTTAACTGACATTAATTATACGTATTATATTTAGACTTAGTCTATTCTATCGTATCATTATCAGATAAAAAAAAAGAGAAGTCAGAGAGAAGAACTTAGAGAGAAAAAGAAGAAATTGAGAGAGATAGAGAGAAAAGAAATTGAGAAATTATTGTATTGTCTGTGATTGTATTCATCTTCATCATCTACTAAAGGGTAATCCCTTCTTTTAAGTTTTCAAAATTAAGATTTCTTAAAGTTCTTCAATACATACTTTAAAGTTTTCTATGAAAAACTAGTTTTATAATTAAGGCATGATATGGCTATATATAAATATGTGTGTGTGTGTGTGTGTGATTATATCGTGTTTTATATTTGATATGAATGATTTAAAATGATCGAATTCATGCAATTAGGCCTTAATTGGGTTTTTGAAAAGTACAGAGTTTTCTTTTACGTCTTTTTTAAAATTCTCTGTTAAGAATTATTTTGAGAATTAAAGTAAGATATGATCATATAGAGATCTGTGTATGTTAATATCATGGGCTATGCCATATATTCATAAATTACAGTGACCACACCATGGGATTTTGTTAATAATTGAGTTTCATAAAATATAAAGTTTGAATATCGTATTAATAACCCATATGGGTAAATTAAATGCTTTCATAGTATGTTTAAATTAAAATTGACACTTAGTATGATTGTACATGTTAAAACGAAGGAAACAGAATTGGAATGAACGGATTCGGAGTTATAACGAATCCGTAATGACAGATTTCATGTTTTTTTTTCATTAAAACCTTACAAAAATGGGAAACTGGTGAAATTAAATGTTTTAAATTGCGTAATTAAGCAATCTAGAGTATGAGAATCATGTAAAAACATTGTATAATGTTTCTGCGAAGTTTGTACTTCATGAGCAGCATTAAAAATCATTAAGTTAGTTTGGTTTGGGATTGATTGGCTTGATTCTGTGTTCTTTGCGAACTGCAGAATTTGAACCAGGGGGTTTTCGCCCCGGCGAATTATCCTTCATGCAAAGCGATCCCCGACGAACTTCGCCCCGATAGATATTTAATATGGGGAACGCGCCCCGGCGCTTATGGCAGAGAATAAACAACTTTGTTTATTTGAAGTTTTAAATCTTGATATATTAATTTAACTTAAATTAATTAACATGATAATGTCATAAGAATATTTCAAGAGATTAAAGTAGATTATTAATGTGTAAGGAAATATTAAAAATGATTTGATGATTTTATTATGTGATTAATTAACAAGTTAATTACATGACTTAAACCGTTATTTGTAAAGTCTAAATAACATGTTCAAAGATTGATGTTGAGATTCGATAAAGTATGTCGAACTAATAATTAAATTGATATTGTGAATGTATTGATAGGTAAGAGTAATTAAAGAATGTGAGTTATAATTGTAGCTTGCGCACGAGGCAAGTTTCTAAACCTTACTTTTACATTGAGCAAGTTATAGACCTAAATTCTATATCGAGCAAAGTTCTTATTCTTGATTATTCAAGTTCAGAATTTCATATGAGATATCATGATGCTTTTAAAAGTATCATTTCAGTTATACGATACTTATTCGATTGTATACCATTGAGAAGTTATTATTCAAATTAAATATCATTTATTGTTAAATCCTTTAAGACTAGCGAACTCTTATTGATTCGACTAGTCCATAGTTGATGAGCGTTCTAAATTCCAGAACTACTATTGAGTTATCCAAACCAAACTTTATTTGGTGCGGACTCTGATGTCAAACTGAGATGAACAACCCTATTAAAGGGGAATTGATGATGCTTTAAGCGTTGAGGTATTGTGCACAGTATTGGTATGAAGGGTTGATCCCCCTAAGTACGAGAAGTGAAGTCCATAGTCTTATGACTGTTAAAGGTTTAAAGGTTAATATACTTGACAACCTAGGACATAGTTCAAGGTCTTAATGACCCTCAGAAGTAATTTTGATTCTCGATTATTATTCTTGATTCAAAAGTTGAGCTTTCTGTTATTCAGATTTCTTTAATTCACTCGCATGTTATTATTGTCATATTTTTATACTTGCGGGCATTCGTGCTCACTCTTGCATAATAATATTGCAGCTAAAAATGAACGATGTGATGAACCTTCTAGTAGCAAGGGCAAAGGAAAAGCTAACAAGTGTTGAAGACTTGTGGTATTATTGAAAATGTTAAAGTTCAAGTCTTATGTGTAATGATTAAAGACTTATTTGTTTACGTTTTCGCAACAAAGATTTAAGGTTAAGTATAACCTAGGATTGATTATGTATTTACTATTTCGGATATTGTAACCCTATTATAGGGAGATGATGGATTATTTATCTATTTAATGAATTTCTATTATTATGGGTAGATAGTCATATGATATTTGAACAGTGAACACCAAATCCTGTGGAAATTAAGATACCGGATTTGGGGGTGTCACAGATGTGTAATAACAGAGGCATACAAGATCCCTCCTGAGGTGCTCCCCCTCATGAACTTCAGCATGGATTGATTGAGAATATGGCCTATGTCAATCCTTTTATTCTTGATGATGCCATACAGTAAGGTAGCTCTCTTAGTGGTGACCTTCGCATGATGGCTAGATGGGAGAATGCTCACGCAGATAAAGCTGTACCAAGCCTTAGCATGCCGACTCAAGGCTGTCTGAGGGAAGCCAATTTTTTTGTCAGTGCATGAGTATGTTGTCCACTTAGTGCCTGGCCTGCACATTTCCTTGATTAATTTGTTCAAGTCAGTCTCTATGCGCTGGGACTCTACCTAATTTGTCGGGCCAGAAGGAATAGTGTCCTTTTTGAAGATCTCGTTGATTGCCTCCTTTGTGTAAGGCACTTACTTCCCCCGCACGAACGATATCCCATTCTGTGTCTCATATGCGTTTGCATAAAAATCCTTAACGAGGGGAATAGGAGCTGACAGTGGTGTGGCCACAACAAGCGCCCAGCTATGCTCTATTATTTGCTTCTTCATAAGCCCATCATCATTTCCCGTTTTCAGTCCTCTTTCCTTCACACAGTTCTTCTTATCCAGAACATTCACAAAGTAGCGCTGAGTCGCCAAGTCAACAAATCTAAAGGCATCCAAGGTCTCGCTGGCACTACCTTCGCCGTGCTCACTGGTGGGAGGCGGATTCGTTTAGGTATGATGAAAGTGCGCTTTGATGCCTCTGAAACTCTTGTCACAAAGCTGCCCCTTTCTGTCAACACTTGCAACCCAACTCTATCAAATGTGCCCCCCAAATTCTCTCTGAGCTTGTATCAAACACTTGCAGTGCACACAACTGAAGCCTTAAGTCACCCCCTTTCTTTCACGATCAAGAAGGTTTGTGGATATCCTACCTTATGTGGACTTACCTTGCTAAGAGAAAACCTTAATCCTTCTTCCAAATTTGGATCGAGAAACCAGTGCACCTCTCCCTTCTGTGTTTTCTGACTTTCGTATTTAGCCTGGGGTGAGGTACGGTGGGATTAGGTTAATGGAGGATGTGAGTTAGATTAGGGGAAGGGTTGAGCGAGGATGAGAGTGTTGGGGGAGTTTTATGTAGGAGAGTTTAGGAATATAGCATGAGGTTCTGAGAGATGAAGAGAGACTGCGTGAAAATGAAGGCTGTCGATTTTAGCTTATGTGGGAATGATATAAGGAGTGGCTAATCGTGTTTTAAAAACGAGAAAGGGAGGTCAGCGCAGCTGCGCAGGGAGAAAGAGGAATAGCGGCGCAGCTGCGCAGCTTGGGAAGTCCAGATTCTGGTCTGGAAATTGGAGCGGCCGCTCTATCATTAAGCTTATATTGGCGCGGTCGCGTCAATACTCAGGGACCTGCTTTCTTCAGCTTCTCTAATGCTTTTGACCATGGACTTGGATATGCTTGAATATAATCTGAAAAAGGCACACAAACTTTATTAAATCACTAAAATACCCAAAAATTTATTATAACTATTCACAACTAGGAGAATTATCATAAATAGAGAGTTATATGCTTGTTAAGTCCCAAAAATTTCTATATGTGCGTTTATGCAACATGCTCATACTTCAAAAATATGTTCAATAAACTCTTAAGTCCCAAAAATAAATACGCACTAATGCCTAAGCCCAAAAATGAAGGCACTGAGCTCTTAATTCTACGAGCATTCAAAAATTTTCAACTAAGAATTAGACTACTTAGAATGAAACAGGGGGGAAGGGAAATGGAGATAACAAGTAGAATTAAACAAGTAGCGAGAGAGAAAGAATTGATGGGGTGCCTCCCATAGAGTGCTCGGTTAATAGTTCGTTAGCTGGACTTTCTCTTTGACACCGCTATTCGATCCCCCAACGATACTTGAGAAACCCTCTATTCATTAGTACTGCAGTGTATATTGGGAGGTCCCCCTTCTCGAGAGGCTTCAGATTTAAGTCGCCTAGCACATAATGTGTATAAGAATTCCCCATTTTAAAGTTCGGGGAGCTAGGCGCTTCTTCCGTTGTGTTTGTGAAGCTATTGGGGCATTGAGGCATGACTAACACAACGGATTCTTATTCAATTCTCTCTTCTTTGTACCACCATGGCTTCAATAATGAGTCATTATCATAAAGATAAGTTCATGCAACGTGACTACCAAGGGACAAGGGTGTGCAAACTTCACTGGTTTTTCCAACTTGGGCGGAAAAGGCTCTTCGGGTATTATCACGGTTGATTCAAATTCATAATTTTCCACATCCCCAATTGTCTCCTCGATGTTGCCTTCTTTCAGATCATCCAGTTGCATGTGCACTTCTGGCTCTCCATCAGTTTCAGCATCCAATTCATAGTACCAAGTATTCTGAGGGCCTTTACTCACGGCTTCAAACATTTGAGGTTCTTGATTCTGAAGATTTTGAATTTTTATCCCTTGCTCAATCACCTCCTTCTTCATTAAAGCCATGCTGATTTGCTCCGCCCAATTCTGAAGATTCTCAATCGACATAGCTTGCTCAATCAAGATCTCCTTTGTTGATGCTATGGAATTTCCTCACAAACTTTCCAATCATGCCTTTTCTGTTTCAGCCTCGAAATCCATGTACTGAGTCTCATTGGTTGGGGTATTGATGATTTGTGCCATCTAGTTCTGAAAATTTTTGTTCGATATTTCCTAGCTCCTAATCATCTCCTCTTGGTTTGTTAAGACCCTATACATGAAGTCCTTTGTTGACTGTTCTCTTTGTAAACACAGAGATTGATATGTGGGGTCTGGTGCATATATTGAACTTTGCTCACAGTATTGGTCTTGATAATAGCTCGCTGAAGAGTTTGTGTGATACTCCAAATCTTGGTGATAATTAGGATACTCGTTGTGGTTGAAGTAATCACCCCCATATTGCTCTTGTCCATAACTGATGGGGCACGGATGGCTCATATAGTTTCCAGCACCATAATCATAAGTAACTGCCGACTCTCGACTCTGTTCAGTTGCAATAATGTCCAACTTCCTCGAGAGATCCTCTAGCTGTGTTGATAATGTTGCAATTGGGTTGAGTCCATCAGTGTATGTTTCCCTTGGTTGATCATTCCTCGTGTAAAACCATGGATAAGCGTTGAGATCCATTGTACCTGCAAAGAGAATATAGGAAGAGAATTAAACAAAATAAAAATGTTTAAATTAAGACTAATTTGATTGAAACTAATGTTGGCAAACAGTTATCAAATTAAATCCCCGGTAGCGGCGCCAAAAACTTGTTGTCCCCGATTAGGTATGACAAAATACGTGCAAGTATACAGATATCGTTCCCACGGAGAATTAACTAATAAAAGTTCGCTAAACCACTAGCCACAATCATTTCAGTCTTATTTAAATGAGTGATAAAGTGTGTAAATTAAAACTAGACTAGTAAATAAACTTAAACTAATTAACCCTAGAAGAAAATCAGATAATGAATATATGAGATCTCAACTTCCCCTAATAATTCATCTAAATCAACATACTTCAAGTTAGGTCAAATTAATCGTCACAGTTTGTTAGCCGAGAACACGAAAGTGAGATAAGGCCATCTTTCGATGCACCTAATCCATATCACATACAATCCACAGATGATAGAACGCACATGAACACCCACATTATCTAAACCCCTATATGTCTATGTGATTTACAAATAATTAGGGTTTAAGTCCAAGTTCTCAATTGACCACGAGCGGTGCTTCGGTATATGTCTATTCTAAGCACAAATCATACATTCAACGCCATGTAAACATACAATTGCCCGCCACTACGATTAGATTTAAACCCACATTTCGTCTTTCAAGTCAATATAGGTTATCATAGTAATTGGTTGCGAATCAATTAAGCAATGAAAGCATGAATCGTAATAGACAATCACATAACGATAAACAGGACCAACATGGAAGGAAATCAATATAGACTACTCGTCAGGTTCTATTGAAATCTTAAAATATAAGTTAACTCATACCATAAGTAGATATACCATCCACATATTGAATAATCATAATAAGAATACAAATATGAATCAAAGAGAAAATAAGGATAGAAAATGCAAATCTGATTCCTCTGGATCAAAATATGAATCTTTGAAGTTCTCCAAATGTTTTAATCTTCAAGTGTAATCTAACCCTAGAAACTAATTACATAAACCTAACTTTAATCTACTCCTAAGCTACTCTATACAAAATGAAAATAGAGAGAAAAAGGAAGAACACAGCTAGGGCTCCCAAAGGGAGTATATCTAAAATATATGCCAAAATGCCCTAATATAGCCTCCCAATCCGTCTTCCTTCATGCCCAAACATAACCCAATCAACATTTTAAAATAAGTCAACTGGCAGGATAGAAGACCGGCACAGCTGCGCAGGGGAAGAGAGCAAAACTGGCGCAGCTGCGCAGCAGGGGCTCTGGCCGAGACAAGTGGCGCAGCTGCGCAGCATGTAGGCTTGCTGTTGGAGCAGCTGCGCAGGGCCTCAGGTTTTGAATTCAGCTTTCTTCAGTTGTTGCACTTTCTGATCCGTTCCACTGCACTGCTTGATTCATGATGCTTATTGCCCCTTTGCCAATCACCCATTGCAATGCTTCTTGTTCCCTCTTTGCTTTGTCCATCATCATGTCATGGCCTCGTTCTTTGCTTTGTTCCTTTTTAGCATTCTTTCATCCTTTTTAGCTCAATTTGCTCTCGGAGAGTTCCTAAACATAAAAATCACAAAACAAGGCAAAAACATATGCAAAACACAAACATATTTGAGTTTAAGCAGTGAAATAAGCTAGTTGATATCCGAATAAGTGGTCATAAAAATCTCTTATCAATCATCACCTCACAATCCATAAGTGAAGGGACTGAGTCTGGTGGAACCAGCGCTCAGATAAAGCCCTCATATACCCCCAGGGGCAATGACGGGGAAGAATAGAGAAGAAGGCCTGAAAACCCCAGCTATCAACGATATCCCTGTACTCCTGGTGCAAAGTATGATAAAGGGAGTGCACGTTGAACCAGTTCCCTAGAGGCTGCGTAAAGTCGGGAACCTGCATCAAAAACCAACCCATGTCAAAAACCTGTGCCCCCAGAATGGCAAAAGAAAGAAAGAGAATCTAGAAAGAAAAACTTCAAGTCACCTCATTGGCATGGAGAAATCGCGAAGGATGATGACTCAAGTCCCTCAGCAACTCCTGGGTCGGCACAACGCTGCCAGGAACCTCTTGCACGTGGTGCCTGAGCTGGAGAAGGAGCAAGAAAAGGAGCCTGCTCATCATCAATATCAATCGGCGGTTCGTCCTGTGCTGGATTAATCACCGATTCTGCCAATCTGCGAGGTGGTTAAGCTGAACGTGGCTGAGGAACATCGGAAGCTCGCCTCCGTCTAACACCTGAAACTACCCTGCTAGCACTATCGGGTCTATCTCTGTCCATCAGCTGGACAAAGTCTTCATATCACCTCAGAAAGGGTGTGGTAAGCCTAAAACCTAGGGCTTATTAATTTAAATCAGTATTCTATGCATTTCTAAGTCCTAAAACATGCATGAGTCAGTCAAGAATACCCAGTAAAGTCAAAACTACATGTTTATCAAAAGCTAAATCATAAAAACCTGCATGGGTCAGTCAAAAATCCCCAATAGAGTCAAAAGTGCATGTTTTTAAATGCCTAAAATTTTGAAAAAATTTCGCCAGAGTTTTCTTTGTAAAATGGACTGTCCGCATACACACAGGCATATCTTGGTGGCCATTCAGTAGCACACCTTCCCAAAAATAGAAATAGTTCATATTTATGAAATAAAATCAAAAGTTAACTTCACATGGTAGCCAAATTACCATGTACATTTTTTAGTTGAAAATCCTGGCTCACCAGGCCTCAAAAAGGATGATTAAATAGATCAAAAAGAACAAAATAAGACTGTCTCAGAATCTGATTTTTCTTACATCCAAACGTACATTATAGTAAGATATGCATACATATGAAGTCAGAAAATTTTTAGCAGGTCATATAGGCATACATTTTTCATACATTACGTCTAAAGGCCCCCTACGTGGTTCACATGCTTTTAACGGTCAAAACTTGCGAAAAAGGACATAAAACGTTACCTGCGATGCACTGAATGCGTAGGAATTGACAGAATCAGAAAAAGGCTGCCCAAACTCCGTAGATCTGAAAAAGACAATCAGATTCCGTTTGAAGCTCGAAATAAAACTTGAAATTATGAAATCCCGCTGCCCAATATAAAGCCACAGGTGGAAGCGGACCCACCCGAGGTACCCTCACCTCTACCCGCGGCTCCTCAGGGTGGGTCCCACTCCCCCGGGCTCAGTTTGATTTGAGTTAAAACGGAGTTTATATGAGCCGAAAAGTCAAATCCGAGAAAAAATCGCTACGCGATTGAGCGGTTTGCCCTGAAATCCTTCGTTTAAGCAGCGTAATCCTGATAGAAAGGGTAACTCCCTGAAAACCTTTGGTATTCATCCCGGAGCAATGTTCGGGAACCACTGATGAAGAATGCTGAGAAAATGCCAAAAAATTATTCAAAACTGCAACTTTCAGAGCATTGGGTACAGACTGAGTCCAGTTCAGCCGTTGGCTTAACCCCAGTGAAGTTTCGAGTGCAAAACGATTTCAGTTCAATCGTTGGCTCAACCCCAACGAAGTTTCGGGTACAGACCGAGTCCAGTTCAGCCGTTGGCACAACCCTAACGAAGTTTTGGGTACAGATCGAGTTCAGTTCAGCCGTTGGCTCAACCCCAGCGAAGTTTCGGGCACAGACCGAGTTCAGTACAGCCGTTGGCTTAACCCCAGTGAAGTTTAGGGTACAGATCGAGTTCAGTTCAACCGTCGGCTCAACCCCAGCGAAGTTTTGGGTATAGATCGAGTCCAGTTCAGCCGTTGGCACAACCCCAACGAAGTTTTGGGTACAGATTGAGTACAATTCAGCCGTTGGCTCAACCCCAACGAAGTTTCGGGTATAGACCGAGTTCAGTTCAGCAGTTGGCTCAACCCCAGCAAAGTTTCGGGTACAGACCGAGTTTAGTCCAGCCGTTGGCTCAACCCCAGCGAAGTTTTGGGTACAGACCGAATTTAGTTCAGTCGTTGGCTCAACCCCAGTGAAGTTTTGGGTACAGACCGAGTTCAGTTCAGCCGTTGGCTCAATCCCAGTGAAGTTTCGGGTACATACCGAGTTCAGTTCAGCCGTTGGCTCAACCCCAGCAAAATTTTGAGTACAGACTGAGTTTAGTTCAGCCGTTTGCTCAACCCCAGCAAAGTTTCAGGTACAGACTGAGTCCAATTCAGCCGTTGGCACAACCCCAGCGAAGCATTGGATGCAAACCAAAGACAGTTCAACCGTTGGCTCAACCCCGATAACGTTTCGACCGTCGAATCAGCCCCGCGAAACATCGGGAAATGATCCGGTGACGAAAATAGTATATCAATCTATTCCCACAAAAGACAGATGACGGAATCTGTAATTCACATCCTCAGAGGGAGCATTGAGAAAGATTGGTGATTCAATCTCCTATTGCAAACTGACGATATAGACTATCATCAGGATAGGCGTCGGAGGCATTCATTAAGGTAAATCGGTAGCTAAGAGATATCCCCAACGGAGGAGCCTTTAGAAATGTGCAACAGCACCGGCCAAAGGGAGATAGGCCCTGCGAAGAATACCGACGGGTATAGGGAACCATTGGTCTCAAACCAAGGTAGTATCAACAATGTCATCCCCGTCAGAGTCGACCAGGCTATCATGAATAACGTCATCTCTAGCAGAAAGTGACGAGAATAGTTCGCGATAGCCCACTAGTGATATCGATCGTCGATAACCCTACCAACCCCAAGGACTGTCCATGACAACGTTATCCCCAGCAGCAAACAGTTAGGGATAGCCCCATTCCACTCAAAGGTATCCAACCTTCATAACATATCTTGCAGCTGTTATATTTCCAGTGTCTACCAATCTTTAGCTTGTTCGTTTCATTACATTGCATGAACATGATAAAAGGGGCATCTGTAGACACTCAAAATTTCGTTTCCTTGTTACTAACATTGTAGGAGCGCGAAACAATCAAATCACCCCAGTCTCAATACCGAGCAATCAAATCAACCCCGGTCTTAATATCGGGCAATCAAGTCAACCCCGGTCTCAATATCGGGCAGTCAATTCAACCCCGGTCTCAATACCAGGCAATCAAATCAACCCCGATCTCAATACCGGACCATCAAATAAACCCCGGTCTCAAAATCGGGCAATCAGGTCAACCCCGGTCTCAACCCGGGAAGTACAGGTCAGCCCCGATCTCAATCCAGGAGGTACAAGTCAACCCCGATCACAACCCGGGAAGTATAGGTCAGCCCCGGTCTCAACCCGAGAGGTACAGGTCAGCCTCAGTCTCAACCCAGGAGGTACAGGTCAGCTCCGGTCTCAACCCAGGAGGTACAGGTCAGCCCCGGTCTCAATTCGAGAAGTACAAGTCATCCCTGGTCTCAACCTGGGAGGTACAGGTCAGCCTCAGTCTTAACCAGGGAGGTACAAGTCAGCCCCGGTCTCAACCCGAGAGGTATAGGTCAGCCCCAGTCTCAACCCGGGAGGTACAGGTCAGCCCCGGTCTCAACCCGGGAGGTACAGGTCAGCCCCGGTCTCAACCCAGAAGGTACAGGTCAGCCCCGGTCTCAACCCGGGAGGTACAGGTCAGCCCCGGTCTCAACCCGGGAAGTACAGGTCATTCCCGGTCTCAACCCGGGAGGTACAGGTCAGCCTCGGTCTCAACCTGAAAAGTACAGGTCATCCGCAGTCTCAACCCGGGAGGTACAGGTCAGCCCCGATCTCAACCCAGGAGGTACATGTCATCCCCGGTCTCAACCCGGGAGGTACAGGTCAGCTCTGGTCTCAACCCGGGAGGTACAGGTCAGTCTCATTTTCAACCCGGGAAGTGTAGGTCAGCCACGGTCTCAACTCGGGAGGTACAGGTCAGCCCTAATCTCAACCCGGGAGGTACAGGTCAGCCCCGGTCTCAACCCGAGAGGTACAGGTCAGCCCCGATCTCAACCCGAGAGGTACAGGTCAGCCCCGGTGTTAACCCGGGAGGTACAGGTCATCCCGATCTCAACCTGGGAGGTACAGGTCAGCCGCGGTCTCAACCCAAGAAGTATAGGTCAACCCCGGTCTCAACCCGGGAGGTACAGGTCAGCCCCCGTCTCAACTCGAGAGGTACAGGTCAGCCCCGATCTCAACCCAAGATGTATAGGTCATCCCTGGTCTCAACCCGGGAGGTATAGATAAGCCCCAATCTCAACCCGGGAAGTGCAGTTCAGCCCCAGAGACAACCTTGGAAAGCCAAATCCACAAAGGAGCATCCTGGGAGGTGCAAAATGGTCATTTTATTAACTCAAAGCTAATTTGGTTAAACAAAGCCACCAAGGTCAGAACAAACCATAACAATGATCCCGAGTGCAAGCAGTGCAAGACAGCTCAATGGAGAAACTGCGAGGAATTAAAGACCTGGTTATGAACCCGTCTTTTTGGACTCGGAAAAGGTTTTCTCTTATGTCATTGCAACACTCTCGGTGAGGGATTTCCTTAAAGGTATCGCACACCGCAAACGAACGCTCCGATCAAAAGTTAGAAAGTTTCAAACCTGACATCGCATTGCTCGGAGTGTACATACTTCGAGACAATGGAACTGGCCCCGTGGGCCATGCCACGTGGAGCTGCACCTCTACCTGCGGCAGCAGCAGGTAGAGTGGAGGCTCCCTGGTCTATAAATAAGAGGCCACCCCCCTCTTATTTCAAGAATTCAGAAACGCTCTGAACCCCTGTCCGTTTGGTTTTTTGACAACTTTGTTGTCTTCCAAACCCAAATATTTTTACTCTGAAATGTAGATATACCAACATAATACCACATATCAAAACATAACCGGTAGATTCGGACATTTAAAGCCTACGATTTGGCAAAAAGCTCGTGTAGCAGTCCATTGTTAGTATTTTTACGATCAGCAAGTTTATATTACTTCTTCGTACTGTTTTGCACTTACATATCAAATTTTGTTTTCTAAATTTACCCGGAACTTAGTTCTGTGACTATTTTCGCCAACTTTTGGTATATTTTTGTACATAAACGCATTTTCTGGCATTTCTATAACTCAGATTGACGATCCGTCGCTTCCAGCAGCTTGCATATACTAACATCTTCGTTGTGGCAACTTCGCCGGACTGGGTTATCTTCCCAGTCCGATTTTGACTTTTTTTTTGTATATATTTAACTATATATATATATATTAATATTTCAATTCTATCAAGCCCGGATGTCAAATATGCGGTAGTTTATTGCTTTTATATATATTTATGCATGTATAAGCAACTTTCACTACACTGGTTTATCTTCCCAATCTTGGTTGACTACATTTTTGTCCATATATATATATATATATATATATATTTATATTTTAGTTTGGCCTGGATCATTCTGTGGCCTTTTTACTGCTTCTATATATTTTTATGCATATATAAGCAACATTCACCACACTGGGTTTTCTTCCCAGTCTTGGTTTGACTTGTGCATTTCTATTTCAGTTTGGCTTGGATCATTCTATGGCCTTTTTACCATTTTTTCATCATTCACCATTACTGGGTTATCTTTCCAGCCCTGGTTTGACTATTTTGTTGTCTATATTTAAATATATATATATATTTATATATATATATATATTTTAATTCCAGTCCGGGCATAAGCGTGAAAACCCATCGCCCTTTTTACTGTTTTTCTATATATATTTCATTTCTGTCAAGCCTGGATCATGTCATGGCTATTTACAATTTTTATGAATATATATATATATATATATATATATATATATATATATATTTTAATTCCAGTCCGAGCACATGAGTGAAAACCCATCACCCTTTTTTAGTTTCATGTATATATTCCATTTCTATCAAGCCTGGATTATTTCGTGGCTATTTATAGTTTTTATTCAATTCAAGTTCGGGCTTGCATGTGAAAACCCATCGCCCTTTACAGCTTTTGTATATATATAACTATATATATGCTTCTTTACTCAGTTTTATTAAATTATTGCTTTAAATATTCATTTTATATGAATCAACATTGATATTACCGCGGCCGAATTAGATTTCTTTAAATCTCGCCAACTCTAGCTTTCCAATGGTTCAAAAATAGGTTCAGACAGAACCGGGAAGCTAGAATGGCTGAGATTTACTTAAATCTAGTTATTTTTCTAGTTTCAGTTAAAAAAGCAACCTCGCGGCCCTTAGATCACTATCTAGTGGGAACGAGACGCTTTGGTTAGCGCTAGCCAAGATTTACTGATGGATCCTTGGCCATTATAGCGTTTGGATATATTTCTGTATAAATTTGAGCAGTGCAGGTTTATTGGCTACTCATATGTGAGCTTAGAAATCGTGGGATTCACGATCAAACTAATTGAAATCTGATTCCCACGATGGACAAACACCAGTTTACGAATTTACCCTGGTAGTTTTTCTGTAAAAATGTACATACAAAAGACCTTAAAATGGTTATCCAGATTTAAGGTCTCAACATAGTGAAAACATGGTTTGTTGTGTCAGAGTCACTCCGATGGCTTTCATGCCCATGAGAAGACTGACACTTGTATATATTTTTTGGTCAAGGATGCTTTGCAGCCCGACAAATCACCATTCAATTGAGCCTTAAGGCTAAAAAGATAAAAATTGGAAGTATCAACAGGCTTTTATTCCTATGTTAGCATAGGGGTTTCAAAACCAGCTTTCAAAACATCATTTTAAATCCTAGCGAAAAGAAAATCTTTTGCAAATCAAATCAAACACTTTTGCGAATCAAATTAAAGACTATTTTGCAAATTAAATCAAACCCTTCGTATATAGGTTCAATGAAGCAAATCACTACTTTCAAATCAAATCAAACATATGCCCAATTTTCAAACAGCATTCACACATACATTGTAGAATAAAAGGGAAATATTGAAAAGATGCGGTACCGTGTTTACACGGGAGTTGTGGGGTGCCTAACACCTTCCCCACACTTAACCAAGCCCCAGAACTCAAAACTTTGTTTTCAAAGATCAAGTTTCAACAGTGTCCAGCAAATTGGGCCTCCTTTCAAACAAAACTTGATTGAGTTGGTACAACCATTTCAAAACTACCAACTGGCGACTCTATAAAACATTTAAATCGTCAATATGATACATGTTGTCCTTTTCCTAAAAAACCCTTCAAAACCTTTTTTATAATAAAAAGGGTGAGGGTAGACACCACTTAGGAAGAAAGAAAGATTCCGGGTTGTGACCCGACCTGCGGATTTTTTTTCGACGTCGACACTAATTTCCCGACAATGGCTCCAAAAACTTGTTGGCTTGTTTGGGTGTTAATCAAAATAACACACACACGCAAGTGCACATTGTCCACAAGTAATATAGAGTGAGTAGAGTATCGTTCTCAAGGAGAATAATGAATGTATTTTAATCTAACATGCAACAATTTTATAACTATCTTGGTCTACTTAAACAGTTGAATAATATGAAACTTAGCTAGAAATGCTACTTGTAAGGAAATAGTAAATAACAAGTAAAATAGCAAAATAAGAGGAATATGGGGTATATGATTTCACTTAACATTTCATTCAAGACACTACACTTCCTTTCAAGCTTATTTAATTATTTTGGATTGTTAGTCAAGCACACACAAGTAAGTTATGACCATCTCTCGATGTATCATACCCATATTACATTCAATCCGCAAAAGATAGAATAAATGCAAACACCCAAATTGACTAATGCACTATATGTATATGTGAATTACAATCAAAGCGAGTTGAAGCTCAAGTGCTCAATGGACTACATATGGTGCTTTGGTATATGTATATCCTAGGCACAAAACATAAATTTCATCTGTCGACGTCGGGAAAAAATCCTGTCATCTTTGAACCTGATCATTCTCTCTTCCTAAATTTTATTTTTTTACCCTTATTGCCTTGTCTATTTTATGAAGGGTGAAGTATTTTAGGAAAAGGTCAACATATATCATGTCGACGATTTGAAAAGGTTAACAGAGTCGCCAATTGGTAGATTTAAAATGGTTGTACCAACTCAACCGAGTTTCGTTTGATTTTGCAAATAGGCCCAATTACTGGACACTACCGAAACTTAGTCTTGAAACCGAGATTCTTAAAGTTCGGGGGCTTGGTTAAGTGGGAGAAAAGTATTAGGCACCACTCAACTCCTGTGAAAACACAGTACCGCATCTTTTTAATATTTTACTTTTTATTTGCAATGTGTGTGTGAATGCTGGAAGTAATTGAGCCTATATTTGTTTTATTTGAAAATAATTTCATGCTTCGTTAGACCTATATACGAAGGGTTTGATTTGATTTACAAAAGTCCTTTTTTAAAAAAGATATGAAAATGATGTTTTGAAAGGTGGTTTTCAAACCCCTGCGCTCACATAGGAATTGTGACACTCCCAAATCTGGGTACTTCATTTTCACGGGATTTGGTGCTCACTATCTAAATAAAACATAACTACTGCCTATAAATAAGAAATGCAAAATAAATTACAGCCTTGATAATTAAATAAAATATTCCTTATAAAAGGATTACAACCTTGTCCAAAATATTTCCAGGGTTTTCTAACCTTAACATCAATAAATGCGAAAAGAAAACATCATAACATAAGTAAAGTCTTATTACACATCATAATCAATAAATATAAACAAGTCTTCACTTGTTTATCTTGCTCTTGCCTTTACTAGTTGACGGTTCATCAACTCTTTCAACTTTAGCTGCAAGGGTTATATAATGCAAGAGTGAGCAAACAAAAGCTCACTTGAATTAGCAATCAATAGTGATGACATAGTATTGAATAGCTTCAACTGATTTGAATAATATTTCTATCATCGATACTCAAGAATAGGATTTAGAAATTTGAATTCATCTGAGGGTTATAAGACCTTGAACTATGTCCCAGGTGGTAAGTATTTCTACTTAGACCTTTAACAGTCGTTAGACTATATGGACTCTTAACTCGTACTTAGGGAGATCAGCCCTTCGTACCATGTATTGAGCAAAAATATCTTAACGTTTTCGCATGATCTTCCTTTATTAAATAGTGTTGTTCATCTCAGTATTTGATAACAAGTCTGCACCAAAGAAGGTTTGGTTTGGATAAGCTTAAAAGAAAATTTGGAGTTCAACTATCATCAACTAAGGAATAGTTGAATCAACTTACAATAATTTAGAATTCGATAATAAAAGAATTAGGAAATCACTATGAGTCATAATAATAGACATCATATTTAACAATCATGTTTTAGAAATAACATAAAGCATTTGAAAGGCAATATAGACCTTGCTTGAATAATTAAGTCAAGGTCACATTAATTCAATAATAAATTTCAATAAGATACTTGTTCAATATAAAAATTATAGAGAATACAATAATTTGCATAAATATAACAAGAAAGGATAGAACAACTTGCTCAATAAAAGTAGAGTTTGAGTTTAGAATACTTGCACAATATAAAAGAAAGGTTTAGGAAACTTGCCTCAAGCGCAAGCTACAATTTACAATCACGTTCCACAATTATCCTACATATTACATTACGTTTACAATATTGATTACTTTCATAACCACTACGTTTAACCGTTGAACTTCTTACTTAAGTTCAACTTAACAACGTGATTTGTAAACTTAACTCGCTAACTAATCACATAACGTGAGTCTAAACCCACAACATGCATAACACACGTGTCTAATCTTTTAAAGCATCATAATCATATTATATGATAACAATATCTAAGTTCACACATAACATGTTAATATGAGACTTCAAATTATCTTATACATGTTAAAATATGTTATATTAGTGTTTTATACACTTAACATGTCTTCAAATTCATTACATTCAATTAGTTCGTCATGTTAAGACTTAAAAGACACAACAGAAAATCCCGGACAGCAGGAAAGCCCAATGGGGTAGATTTTTTACGACAAAAAGTCCGCTAGGGCGGATATTCATGCTGGTGGAAAAATCAGCTCGCGAACTGTGCAGAGAAAAAGCCAATTTGGCTTATTTCCTCGCACCAAATTCCGATTTTAACTAACATAATGCATATAAAACTTTATAAAAACATAATCTTAAACTTCTAACATGTTTTTAATATACATAAATGTTGAGTTTGTACGTAACGCAAACATGCAATCAAATTACGTAAATAATGGCGGAAGCGCGAAACATAGGTTTTTAAAATTTTTATACAAACCCATACCATGTTCATGCTTTGTGCTCAATTATCAATAACAGAAAAGTAGGAAAATGAGAATCATACCCTCATAGAATCTAGCTTCCACAGGTACGAGTTCTACTCCTTGGATCTCCTTGAATATCCTGTTGTGGCTCCTTCCTTTGATCAACGTTAGCCACTCAAGTGTTTGGCCTCTAGAGGAGATCCACCAAAAAAGAGGAAGAATTCAGGAAGATGGGTGGTTGGCTAAACCCCTTTCTATTCTCTATAGAAAATATGTGTGCTCCCAACTATTGGAATTCACATACCTTGTATCTGATATAAGACTCTCTTATATAGATATTAGATTAACCCTACTAATCTAATTAAAATTAGGTTTTATTTAATTAATTAAACTCTTTTAATTAATTTTGCTTCCCAACATATTGGGATTAATTAATTAAACTCTTTAATTAATTTGCCTCCTAATCTCATTAGGAAATAGTGAGAGTATTTATATTAAATTAATTCCTAAACTCCTTTAGAATTAAAATAATAATAATAATAATATTAATAAGATTCCTCTTATTAATTTATATTTAATATTTCTAAAATATTAAATAATAAATATTAAGCTATTTAATTTATTCTATCACCATAGATTAAATTAATTATACTTAATGCATTATTACGATTATGCCATTATCTTCTTAAATAATTATTCTTCCTTTTATGGTGTGACCCTTTAGGTTCTCTATCTTAAACCGGTTGTGAATAAATCAATTAGAACAATTCTAATCTTATTTAAATAAATAAATAAAACTAATAATCTATTTAAATAAATAACATTTATTCTACAATAGGGATAAGCCTCCCTAGCGATCACGATTTTCTAGATAATATAGATTTTAACATTAATCATAAAAGAACCTGTGAGTTAATAGTTACCGTATAATTCAATCCTTCCACCATACAATGTCCCAATTAAATATAAGACATGAATTTACTGTCAAGTCTTATTTTATTTAATTATATGTATTTCGATTAGAAAATGCACAACTACAAATAATGCAAATTAGAAACTCCTTTCTAATTTCATTCCACCTTGACCAAGGATTCCAAGGTTGTCATTTAACGAATCACGTAAGACATATCTCCTCTTTTACTAGAGGTGGTAGATTCTTTATTGACCATTCATTATCTCCATATATAACTCATTATACCCAAGCATACCCTTTTATATACCCTAAAAGGCCTTAAGGAATAAGTCAAAGTATAATTCATTACATACAAGATATTATGATGATCTCAAGTCTAAGGATCACTTGTACTACTATCATATTAGGAATTCCTATTGACAGGCGAGTAAAACTCTATTAGGTATTCCATAGCGAGTCATGTTCAGTGAACTTATTCTCTAATAAGCACCTACATACTTGCTTTAGTGTCTCCACACAAATGACCATGAGATCAGTCATCCTCATCCAATGAGCAAGCAACACATATATCAATCTATCCGGATTTACTAACCCCCTTTTTAGTAATCCCACGATTGGGAACTATTTTAGTTTTTAAGCTTTCTAAGAATTTAGATCTCATTAGCATGATCATCATCATGATTCTAAAAGTATTGCTTAAAACTATGAGTTATATACATATTATAACACAACACCATGTAGATAATTAAATGCATTTAATGAATACTTTTATTAATAAATAAATAAGATTGTTTATAAAGTATGTGCTTTATCATCATACATGATTGGCTTGTATGCACACTACTATCAATAAACACCACAACACATAATCAAAACACTTAATTTTATAATTTTGAAGAAAACACCATTCCTAAGTGTTCTTGAAGAAAATTAACACTGTGACTTTGTTTTTAAACCAAATCACACAATTCAAAGCATGCTAATTTTTTTTCTTAACATATTATCATAATCTATGATCAATTTATATAATAGAGCATCATCAAACACAAATTTTGATAATTAAAGACTATTTTTTAAACTAATTCACTGTAAATTGCTATGATCATGATTTCTTCATGTTCATCATATTTACGTGAATTAAACTACTTAAATTATCATATATCACATACATAATAGTAGATATATACAATACACCATGTATAAATCATAATCACATACTTTTCATGAAAACTATTTTTATAAAGAAGTTCTAAAACTATGAAAACACCGAAGAACACAATTTAATAATTATAGAGTTAGAATTATACCCTTTCTAGCTTTCAAAAAAGATGATGATGGAGATTCTTTGTTCATAAAATCAAGAGTCTTATCCTTGTTTCTTTCTTCTCTCTTTTCTTTCTCTGCTCTCTCTTTCTCTGTTCTTCCTAACTCTCTTATTATCTAACGTAGTATAGATATAATATAATTGACAATATAGATATAATATACGTATAAATATAATAACTGATAATAATGTAGATTAATTATTTATCACTTACTATATTTTTAAAAATCAAAAGCCACTAGGGCTTGTTTGGCAAAACCCTTTAATTTTAAATATAGATTTTTTTTGTAGTTAAGGCCCTGTTTGGTAAAATAGGATTAAAATAGATTTAAGGGCCTTGTTTGGTTAAAATCTTTAAAACAGGTTTAAGGGCTGTCGACGTTGGGAAAAAATTCGCGGGTTGGGTCACAACTTGGATCTTTCTCTCTTCCTAAGTGGTGTCTACCCTCTCTCTTTTTATTGTGAAAAAAGATTTTGAAGGGTTTTTTAGGAAAATGCCAACATGTATAATGTCGACCATTTGAACGTTTTACAGAGTCGCCAGTTGATAGATTTTGAAAATAGTTGTACCAACTCAACCGAGTTTTATTTGAAAAGAGGCCCAATTTGCTGGACACTGTCGAAACTTGATCTTTGAAATCGAAGTTTTGAGTTCGGGGCCTTGGTTAAGTGCGGGGAAAGTGTTAGGCACCCCACAACTCTCGTGAAAACATGGTACCGCATCTTTTTAATATTTCCCTTTTAATCTGCAATGTGTGTGTGAATGCTGAAAGAAATTGGGCTTATTGTTTGATTCGATTGAAAGTAGCGTTTTGCTTTGTTGAACCTATATACGAGAGGTTTGATTTGATTTGCTAAAATCTTTTTTAAGACAAGGTATTGAAGTGATGTTTTGAAAATTAATTTTCAAACCCCTACGCTGGTATAGGAATAAAAGCCGGTTGATACTTCCAATTTTTATCTTTTTAGCCTTAAGGCTCAGTTGAATGATGATTTGTCGGGCTGCAAAGCATCCTCGACCACAAAATATATACAAGTGCCGATCTTCTCATGGGCATGAAAGCCATCGGAGTGACTCTGACACGACAAACCATGTTTCCACTATGTTGAGACCTTAAATCCGGATAACCGTTTTAAAGCCTTTTGTATGTACATTTTTACAGAAAAATTGGCAGGGTACATTCGTAAAATAGTGTTTGTCCATCGTGGGAATCAGATTTTGATCGGTTTGATCGTGAATCCCACGATTCCTAGGCTCACATGAGGAAGCCAGTAATACCCGTATAGATTAAATATGCACAGAAATATATCCAAACGCTGCAATGACCAAGGATCCATCAGTAAATCCTGGCTTGCGCTTATCCAAAGCATCTCGTTCCCACTAGATAGCGATCTAAGAGCTGCGAGGTTGCTTTTCTGAACTGAAACTAGAAAAATAACTAGATTTAAGTAAATCTCAGCCATTCTAGCTTCCCGGTTCTATCTGAACCTATTTTGAACCGTTGGAAAGCTAGAGTTGGCGAGATTTAAAGAAATCTAGTTCTCCCGCAGAAATGTCAGTGCCAATTCATATCAAATAAATATTTAAAGCAGCAATTAGATAAAATGAGTAGAGCAATATATATATATATATAATTATATTTATACGAAAGATGTAAAGGGCGATGGGTTTTCACTCGCAAGCCCGGATTGGAATTGAAATATATATATATATATATATATATATATATATATATATATATATAAGTTGTAAAGAGCCACAGAATAATCTAGGCTTGACAGAATTGAAATATATATATATATGAAAGCTATAAAGGGTGATGGGTTTTCACGTCTATGCCCGGAATGGAATTGAAATATATATATATATATATATATATATATATATATATATATATATATATATTATAAAAGCTGTAAAGAGCCACGGAATAATCTAAGCTTTACAGAATTGAAATATATATATATATGAAAGCAATAAAGGGCAATGGGTTTTCACGCCTGTGCCCGTATTGGAATTGAAATATATATATATATATATATATATATATATATATATATATATAACTATATATATATATATATATATATTTATAAAAGCTGTAAAAGCCACGGAATGATCCATGCTGGACAGAATTAAAATATATATATATATATATATATATATATATATATATATAAGCTGTAAAAGGACAATGGACATTCTATCCTAAGCCCATATATATATAAAAGCAGTAAAAGGCCACGAAATGATCCAGACCGACAGAATTGAAATATATATATATATATATATATATATATACAAGCTGTAAAAAGGGCAATGCACATTCTATCCTAGACCCATATATATATAGTGTAGACAGAAAAATAGTCAAACCGGGACTGAAAAGATAACCCAGTCCGGTGAAGGGTGCATATATGTGTATATGTATAGGAAAGCAGTAAACTACCACGGATTTGACATCCGGGCTTGACAGAATTGAAAAGTTAGTATATATATAGTTAAATATATACAAAAAAACCAAACCCGGACTGGGAAGATAACCCAGTTCGGAGAAGTTGCTAAAAACAAAGATGTTAGTGCATAAAAGCTATTAGAAGTGACGGATCGTCAATCCGAGTTGTAAAAATGCCAGAAAAAGAGTTTATATACAAAAATATACCAAAAGTTAGCAAAAACGGCCACGGAACTGAGTTTCGGGTTAGAAAACAAAACTTGATATGCAAGTGTAAAACAGTGAAAAGAAGTAGTATTAACTTGTTGATCGTAAAAATACTCACAATGAACTGCTACACCGGCTTTTTGCCAAATTGTAGGCTTTAAACGTCCGTTTCTACCTATTAATTTCTGGTATGTGGTAGTATGTGCGTATATCTACGTGTTAAAGTGAATTTTTTTTTGTTTGGAAGACAAGAAAATGGCTGGAAAACCAAACGAGCACAGGTTCGGAGCATTTTTTCTTTTTTCAAATGAGCTGGGGGTTCACTCATATATATAGACCCAGGAGAAGCGAGTCATCCCGCTGCAGTTGTGGGTCTACCTGCTGCTCCACGTTGCAGGGGACTCGTGGTGGGTCCCGTCGTCTCGAAGTACATGCACTCCGAGCAATGTGAGGTTCTATTCGAAACTTTCTAACTTTTGATCAGAGCGTCCATTTGAGGCATGCTATACCTTTCCAGAAAGCCCTCTCCGAGAGTGTCGCAATGACATTGGAGAAAACCTTTTCTGAGTCCAAAAGTACAAGTTCATAACCAGGTCTTAGATTCCTCATAGTTTGTCCGTTGAGCTGTCTTGCGCTGTTTGCACTCGGGATCATTGTTATGGTTCGTTCTGACCTTGGTGGCATTGATTTGGCTTGAGTTTGACCAAATCAACTTCAAGTTGGTAAAATGACCATTTTTCCCCTCCCGGGGTGGTCCCTTATGGATTTGGCTTTCCAGGGTTGTCTCTGGGCTGAACTACATCTCTCGGGTTGAGATCGGGGCTGATCTGTACCTCCCGAGTTGAGACCGGGACCTATACCTCCCAGTTTGAGACCGGGGCTGAGCTGTACTTCCTGAGTTGGGACCGGGGATGACTTGTACCTCCCGAGTTGAGATCAGGGCTGAGCTGTACTTTTTGGGTTTAGACCGGGGATGACCTATACCTCCCAGGTTGAGATTGGGGCTGACCTGTACCTCCCTGGTTGAGACCAGGGCTAACCTGTACCTCCCAAATTGAGACCGGGGCTGGCCTGTACTTCCCAGGTTGAGATTGTGGCTGGCCTGTACTTCCGGGGTTGAGACCGGGGATGACCTGTACCTCCCGGTTGAGATCAAGGCTGAGTTATACTTCTCGAGTTGAGACCGGGGCTGACCTATACTTCCCAGGTTGAGGGCTGACCTGTACCTCCCGGGTTGTGACAGGGGCTGACCTGTACCTCCCGGGCTGAGACCGGGGCTGACTTATACCTCCCGGGATAAGATTGGGGCTGATTTGTACCTCCCGAGTTGAGACCGGGGCTGACCTGATGGCCCGATATTGAGATCGGGGTTAATTTGACGGCCCAGTACTGAGATCGGGGTTGATTTTACTGTCCAGTATTGAGACCAGGGTTGATTTGATGGCCTGGTATTGAGATCGGGGTTGATTTGATGGCCCATTATTGAGATCGGGGTTGATTTGATGACCTGGTATTGATATTGGGGTTGATTTGATGGCTCAATATTGAGATCGGGGTTGATTTGATGGCCTGGTATTGAGACCAGGGTTGATTTGATGGCCCGATATTGAGACCGGGGTTAATTTGATGGCTTGGTATTGAGACTGGGGTTGATTTGATGACCCAGTATTGAGATCGGGGTTGAACTGATGGCCCGGTATTGAGATCGGGGTTGATTTGATGACCTAGTATTGAGATTGGGGTCGAGTTAAAAAGATAGTTTTGCCCTCTTACAGTGTTAGTAACAGGGAAACAAAATTTCGAGTGTCTACAGATGCCTTTCTTTATCATGTTCATGCAATGTAATGAAATGAGCAGGATAAAGATTGGTAGACACTGGAAATATGACAACTGCTAGATATGTTATGAAGGTTGGATACCTTTGAGTGGAATGGGGCTATCCCTGACTGTTTACGTCATTATTTGTTGGGGATAACGTTGTCCTGGACATCCCTTGGTATTGGTAGGGTCCTCGACGATTGATATAACTAATAGGCTATCGCGAACTATTCTCTTCACTTTCTGCTGTGGATGACGTTATTCATGATAGCCTACAGAAGGTTGAATTACCAATCCATCTCGATGCTCCCACTAAGGATTTGTATAACAGATTCCATCATCTGTACTCTGTGGTGATGGATTATTATACTACTCCCGCCACAGGATCCTTACGAACACTTCGCGGGGTTACGCCAACGACTGAGACGTCGCTGGGGTTGAGCCAACAGCCTATACTTCGCGGGGGTTGAGCCAGCGACTGAACTATTATTGTTTTGTAATTGAACTTCGCTGGGGTTGATCCAACTGCTGAAATGTTCTCAGTATGTACCCGAAACTTTGTTGGGGTTGAGTCAACGGCTGAACTGTACTCGGTCTGTACCAAAAATTTCACTGGGGTTGAGCCAACAGCTACATTATCCTCGGTCTGTACCCAAAGCTTCACTGGGGTTGAGCCAATGGCTAAATTGTACTTAGTCTGTACTCGAAACTTCGCTGGGGTTGAGCCAACGGCTGCACTGTACTCGATCTGTACCCGAAACTTCTCTGGGGTTGAGCCAACAGCTGAACTGTCCTCGGTCTATACTCGACACTTTTCTAGGGTTGATCCAACAGCTGAATTGTCCTCGGTCTATACCCAAAACTTCGCTGGGGTTGAGCCAACGGCTGAACTGTACTCGGTCTGTACCCAAAACTTTGTTGGGGTTGAGCCAACGGCTGAACTGTACTCGGTCTGTACCCGAAACTTTGTTGGGGTTGAGCCAACGGCTGAACTGTCCTTAGTCTGTACCCGATGCCTCGCTGAGGTTGAGCCAACGGCTGAACTGTCCTCGGTATGTACCCGAAACTTTGCTAGGGTTGAGCCAATGGCTGAACTGTCCTCAGTCTGTACCCGATGCTTCGCTGGGTTTGGGGCAACGGCTGAACTGTCCTCGGTCTGTACCCCAAGCTTCGCTGGGGTTGAGCCAACGGCTGAACTGTCCTCGATCTGTACCCGATGCTTTGCTGGGGTTGAGCCAACGACTGAACTGTACTCGGTCTGTACCCAAAAATTCATTGGGGTTGAGCCAACGGCTGAACTGTATTTGGTCTGCACCCGAAACTTCAATGGGGTTGAGCCAACGGCTGAACTGTCCTAGGTCTGTACCCGATGCTTCATTGGGGTTGAGCCAGCGGCTGAACTGTCCTCGGTCTGTATCCAAAAATTTGCTGGGGTTGAGCCAACGGCTGAACTATCCTCGGTCTGTACCCGAAACTTTTCTGGGGTTGAGCCAACGGCAAAACTGGACCCGGTCTGTACCCGAGGCTTTGACAGTGTTAATTTTTGGCAGTTTGGTGCCGTTTTTTGGCAATTTTCAGCGATTTTCTTCATTGATCCCTGGATATTTCTTCGGGATAAATACCAATGGCTTTCAGGAAGTTCCTCTTTTTGTCAGGAATTCGCAGCTTGTAAGCAGGATTTCAGTACAATCCGCTCAATCGCGTAGAAGTTTTTTCTCAGATTTGACTTTTCAGCTCATATGAAATCTGTTTTAACTCGAACTAGACCGAGTCGGAGGGGGTGGGGCCCACCCTGGGGAGCCACAGGTAGAGGTGTGGCAGCCGCAGGTTCGATTCTACTTATATTTTTATATTATCCGCGGGAGTTCATTTAAAATCAGTTTCATTTCGAGTTTCAAACTGAATCTGATCTTCTTTCTCAGATCTACGGAGTTCGGGCATCCTTTTTCAGATTCTGTCAGTTCCCAAGCATTCGGCGCATCGCAGGTAACGTTTTACATCATTCTTTCGTAAGTTTTGAACGTTAAAAATATGTAAACCACGTAGGGTGCCTTTAGACATAATGTATGAAAAATGTATACCTATATGATCTGCTAAAAATTTTCTAACTTCATCAGTATGCATATCTTACTGTAATGCACGTTTGGATGTAAGAAAATTCAGATTCTAAGGCAGTCTTATTTTGCTCTTTTTGGTCATTTTACTTATCTTTTTTGGGGCCTAATGAGCCTGGATTTTCAACTAAAAGATGTCAATGGTAATTTGGCTACCGTGTGAAGTTAATTTTTTGATTTTATTTCATAAATATGAACTGTTTCTATTTTTGGGTAGGTGTGCTACTGAATGGTCACCTAGACATGCATATGTGCATGCGGACAGTTAATTTTACAAAGGAGACTCTGGAGAATTTTTTTTTCAAAATCTTAGGCATTTAAAAGCATCCAGTTTTAACTCTATTGGGGAATTTTTGACTGACCCATGCATGTTTTAGGACTTAGAAATGCATAAAAGACTGATTTAAAATAATAAGTCACAGGTTTTAGGCTTACCACACCCTTTCTGAGGTAATTTGGAGACTTTGTGTCGGCGATGGACCAAGATAGACCCGGCAGTGCCAGCAGGGTTGTTTCAGGCGTTAGACGAAGGCGAGCTTTTGATGTTCCTCATCCACGTCCAGCTCGACTGCCTCGCAGATTAGCTGAGTCGGTGATTCGTCTAGCACAGGACGAGCAGCCGATTGACATAGATGATGAGGAGGCTCCTTTTGCCACTCCCGTTCTAGGCCAGGCCTCATATGCGGAGCTTTCGGGCATTGTTGTGCCGACCTAGGAGTTGTTGGGAGACTTAAGTCGTCATCCGACGAGGTTTCTTCACTCCAATGAGGTGATATAAAGTTTTCTTCTCTCTAGATTCTTTTTCTTTCTTTTTCCATTCTCGGGGCACAAGTGTTTGATACGAGTTGGTTTTTGATACAGGTTCCCAGCTTCACGCAGCCCAGAGGGAACTGGTTCAATGTGCACTCCCTATATCATATTTTGTTTCAGGAGTACAGGGATATCATTGACAGCTGGGGATTCCAGGCATTTTTCTCTATCCTTCCCCGTCTTTGCCCCTGGGGTTACATGAGGGCTTTGTCTGAGCGCTGGTTCCACCAGACTCAGTCTCTCTATTTATTGGACTATGAGGTGATGATAACCCCTATGGATTGGAGGTTCATCACCGGCATTGAGTTTAAGGGTGAGCCCGTGCCTGTCGTGGCTGACATCACCTCCACTGCCGTCAGATCCGTGCTGGTAGTTCCTTTGTCGGCGCTCAAGGGTCGGACGGTCCGATCTGGTCCCTTGAGTATAGATGCCCAGAGCGGGGCTTTACTTGAGCCTCTGCCTGATGATCAGAGGGTTAGGGATCACATTCTGAGGTGATTGTTCCTGGTGATCATCAGGGGTTGTTTTGTGGCGGATAACTCTGCGACGGTGTCCTTCGCTCTGGTTAGCACTACTCGATATGTAGAGCACCTCAGTGATTTTTATTGGGGTTCCTACACCTTTGCCTATTTTCTCTGAGGTATGCGCATGATCTCGGAGGGTTTGACGGAGGCTTGATTAGGATTCTAGCCGTTTCTACTGGTTAGTACATCTTTCTTGTACCTTTTTAATTTCTGCACTTATATTTGTCAGTCTTTGTCACTGAGGATTTTTGATATTTACATGGCCAGTTCTGGGCATATGAGAGGCTTCCTTACCTACAGCCTGCCACTGCTTTAGGTCTGGAGACCTATCCCTGTGGACGGCGCTGGCATCACTCCACTCTGATGGAGGTCCCTGTTGCTAAGGGGTTTACTCATTCCCGCCTGCAGTTGGAGCTTTTGACGGCCGGAGCAATCTCTTAGATCCCATATACCTCTAAATATTTGACTGTTGGATTTGAGAGAGGCTTCCCTACTGGTCAGAAGTTTGTATTGTCGACCCGCAGAGTCCCGTTGTTAACAGAGGGAGGTTGGGAGCTCTATCTAGGAGAGCGTGCTATCCGAAGTATCACGGGTCAGATCCGTATTCCCTTTATTTCTCCGGCCTAGCATCATTAGCCATTGGTCCAACCACTGACAAATATCCCTTTGGAGGGTGTGGACGACTTTACCCTATCAGAGGGCCCTTATAGCCAGGAGGCATTCAGCAGCTGGTGGAGTCCTTGCACTATTGGAGCTCAGACTCGGGCTACCCAGTTTATGGCAGACATGGTGCCTGGGTCTGTGATGATGACAGACTAGATAGCTTGCCTGTGAGAGCCTACTCACTTGGACCAGATCACAGGATTGACGCAGCAGCTGGAGAGATCTCACTTGTTTATCAAGCATCTTGGTCGAGATCCTTCAGAGGCATCTTCTTTTAATCCGTCTAGCTCCGGAATGGGCCCCTCTTCAGGTCCATTTTCTAGTAGTTTTACAGGGGCTGATCCTCCCTTGTACCGCCCAAACATTCCTGACGGTTAAGATTTTGTGACCCCGGAGGAGATGGAGCTGGTTAACAACCTGAACGTAGATTATTTTGACCTTTTTGGATAGTTATTGTAGCTATATTTTTGGTCAGCCAATGTTTGGCTATTGGGTGGCTATGCCCCATTTCCCTGTATCTTTTATTTTGGGTTGTATTTATTATACAGGGATGATGCATACAGTAGATAGTTTATTTTAGATATGCTTGATATTTCCTATATATTGCATCATGTTTATTACTGTCATTATGCATGTATTATGTTATGGATATGCATTTAGACAGATGAGTTCAGATTTAACCCCTAGATGGTCTTGTGATACGGTGATACAGATGTCGTCATATACCTTTAGCCGTATTGAGCACTTTCCACCATCCGCGGTGGCGTCATCCTTGAGATCGTGGTTCGACAGCCTGCCCTTCCTAGCCAAAGGGATAGTAGATCAGATGATGGGGCATTCGTTGCCCTCGTAGATTTTCGGGTTCCGTACGGGTTTGTAGATGGTCTTTTACTCTTTTGGATACCCGAGAGACAGGTCTTTTGCTTTGGATAACATAAGCTGACTCCGACCCTTGAGGAGTACCAGCGATTTACTAGCTTAGCTTTAGAGTTGCCTTGCGCTCATACGTGATCAGTGATATAAGGAGACCGTTTATACGGTTGTCAGGTCTTCGCCAGAGTGTGGTTATAGATAAGATCATCTCTAGACACGTGATCCCTATTGACGTCTTGATTAATCGCTTCGGTAGTCCAGACAGCTATGATCGTCATGCCGCAGATTTTATTATTTTAGCAGAGGCATGGCATTTGGCCAGGGTAGATGTTCTACTGATGAACATCGTGTCATACGCCTATATGTCGTTACACCTGGACCATTTGGACATCGGATTGATAGTCGTAGTAAGGGCCCTTAGGCAGGGTTGCACCATTCTTCCGATGATATTGGTCGAGACGCTGAGAGCAGCCACCCACTGCAGTACCCATCCGGAGGGGTTTTTCAGAGGCAGTTCGGTCTTGTTGTACGTATGGCTTATGTCCCATCTACGACCGATTAGATTTTTTCGACCTCAGGGGTATTATTTCACCCGTAAGGTAGCCACATTCTACTTCTTTCAGCCCGTGCAGTGCTCAGATGCCGAGTCATGGTCAGCATTTTTATCAGATATTGAGCATCCGTTCTCGATTTTTCCTTGCTTAGGGCTAGCCTCCCCCTATAGTTTCATCACCCATGTATCTAGTATGGATTATTTGCCCCTAGCGGGACTGAGGGGAGTGACTACTTATCATCCTCTGGTAGTTATAGGCCAGTTCGATCACTTTCAGAGCTTGCACCATTTTGAGGGGATATTAATCAGAGGATGTCAGCTTCGTCTATGTTATCTGTTGATTTGCTCAGAGTTATGAGTGTTGGACTCATAGAGAGAGGGATAATTTCTCTTCTAGCCATCTAGACCATTCTTCTGAGTATTCGGCATGGTTGGAGGTCGATATAGACCAGCAGCAGTCATCCATGCAGCTCTGATTGTAGATTTAGATGAGGATGAGCCTATGGATGATCCTGATTCTCCTACTGAGGATGAGTTGTTCATGGGTATGACGGCGGCTCTGGTTAGCGACCCACCGACTATTTCGATCGGCACAGATCCCGCTATTACTGATTCACTGGCTAGGATGACCTTTGAGAGGGATCAGGCTAGAGCTCTGATGTTAACCACCCTGTCTGGCAGAGATATAGCTTTCACTAAGAGAGATGAGGCCAGAGCCACTCAGGATATGACATTAATTGAGAGAGACGATGCTCGATCTTCTCGAGATGTTGCTTTTGTCGAGATTGGGGAGACTTTGATTGCCAGGGATGCAACTTTTGCAGAGAAGGATGAGACTAGATCTGCCAGAGATGCATCATATGAGGAGATTGAGGAGGTTTTGATGGCTAGGGATGCCGCCTTTGTAGAGAGGGACGAGGCCATAGCTTTCCAAAATTTCCACATCGCCGATAGTACGGCTCTTCGGTTATATACCCATGGCCTAGTTTCCTATATGAGTACATACATTAATGGTCACAGTGCCACGATGCAGATGGTAGTAGATATGTTGACTCGTATGGAGGCTGAGGGTATTGCACTTGCGGCGGCTCCTCCATCCTCAGAGAAAGATGCCATATTGGCATTGTTAGCCCGTCTGTCCATGGGTCCATAGACTAGCTTTGTTTTTTCCTGCACATACTAGATCAGCCATTTTTGTCATGTACAAGACACATTGTATATATCAAACAGTATTATATATCAGAGAAATATATTTTGATTCACTTCCCTGTTGGAGATGTATTGTCATTGCTGAGTGATTACCACTTCTTTCATGACTCGTGGTTGTTAATGCATTATGAGCTTTTCCTTGATGGATTGACATTGAGATGTCGGAGAATACCTCAGATGGGCCTATTGACTAGGCAGGCTTGATAGGATTTATGTTTTACTGAGATTCGGTGTCTTGGAACTGGTTTTTTATTTTGGTTTTTGTTTTTCTTTGATGGTCAGACCGCACCATGAGTGGTTGCCTATGTACTCCTGGGTTAAGGGAGATCAGGTCAATCGTAGTTCGGGTTGTTTGGGTTTTGATAGGCTTGAGAAGTGTTTTATTTTGGGTATTGAGTTTGGTTTGATGAGTTTCTTGTTTAGTTTGACCGCACCAGAAATGGCTGCCTACGTACTCCCGGGTTGAGGGAGATCAAGTCATTCGTAGTTCGTTCCTCTAGTGAGAACCGAACTGATGTGATCGATTTGCAGGGCCAGGATGCGGATATGCATGTGTCTCAGACATAGTACATTCTCACGGTGTCTGAATTGATGAGTTGGGGAAATTCATTCCCATCCATTTCTTATAATCTTATAGCACCTCCTGTCAACACCTCCTTGATAATGAAAGGGCCTTCCCAATTTGGGGCAAACTTTCCTTTAGCTTTGTCCTGCTTGGCCATAACTTTCTTCAACACCAAGTCATTTTCTTTGAATTGTCGAATTCGGACCGTCTTTTTGTATGATCTGGCGATCCTTTGTTGATATAACTACCTGTGGAAAATGGTTGTAGCCCTCATTTCATCTATCAGGGACAGCTGATGGTATCGCTCTTGCAACCACTGATCTTCATTCATCTGAGCGTCGATTAGCACTCGCAAGGACTCCATCTCTACTTCTATGTGAAGTACTGCTTCCATGCCATAGACCAATAAATATGGGGTGGCCCTAGTAGAGGTACGCATTGACATCATGTATGCTAACAGGGTTAGAGGCAACAGATTAGGCCATTCCTTGTGATTGGCGGACATTTTCTGCATGATTTTCTTGATGTTCTTGTTGGCCGCTTCGACAACACCATTCATATTGGCCCGGTAGATGATGGAACTAAGATGTTTGATGTGGAACTTGCTACACAGTTCTCTCATCATTTGATTGTTTTGGTTCTTGGTGTTGTCTGATACGATCACCTCTGGTTGTCCATATTGACAGACGACATTATTTCTGATGAAACCGATGATTACCTCTTTGGTGACTTTGGGAAAAGAGGATGCTTCAACGCACTTGGTGAAGTAATCGATCATGGTGAAAGTGAATTGGTGACCATTGCTGGCTTTGGGTTCTATAGGGCTGATCACATCCATTCCCCATATAGAGAAAGGCCACGACAAACTCATGTTGTGCAGCTCATTTGGAGGAACGTGAATGGCATTTCCATGGACTTGGCATTGGTAGCATCTCCTAACGTGATCGTCGCAGTCAGCTTTGAGAGAGATCCAATAATGCCCTGTTCTGACTATTTTCTTGGCCAGCAGATGACCGCTCATGTGTGGACTATAGACTCCACCATGGACTTCATCCATCAATCTCTGGGCTTGCTCTTTATCGAGGCATCGTAACAGGCCTATTCCAGCATCCCTTTTGTAGAGTGCATCTCCACTTAGATAAAATTTCATGTCCATCTTATGAATCCGCTTCAGCTCGGATTGGCTTGCCCCAGCGGGTGTGGTCCATCATGAAGATATTCTTTGATGTTTTGGTACCAAGGCTATTTGATGGGAGGTATTTCATCTGATACTTCCCTAATGTATTTCCCGTATGCAGTGGTCTTTTGGTTTGTGAATTTGATGTCGGGAATTCCCCTCCTACCCGACACGTTGATCAGGGAAGCCAAAGTGGCCAATGCATCGGTGAAGTTATTTCTTCCCCGAGGGATGTGTATGAAGGTGATCTCTTCAAACTCCAGGGATATATTGATAACCTGCCAGTGATAGGGCAGCAAATGCAGTTCTTTAGTGAGATATGCCCCAGTGGTTTGTCTGATGACCAGCTCAGAATCTTCGAAGACTAGTAAATATTTGATACCCATGGATTGGGCTAGCTTCAACCCCATTATGCAGCCTTCATACTCGGCTGTGTTGTTGGTGTTGCCAAATTAAAGTTTGGTAGCCATAGGATATTGTTCTCCTGTAGCAGAGATAAGGACTGCCCCAGCTCCAGCACCTTCCATGTTTATTGCTTTATTGAAATACATTTTCCATGGTTGGGCTGTATTCTCTGGTCGGAGTTGTTGAATTATCATGATCCCATCATCCGGGAAATAAGTCTCCAGAGGTTCGAATCCTTCTGACGGTGCTTCGACTAATTGATCTGCAATGCCTTGACCCTTGATTGACTTCTGAGTTACGTAGTTGATGTCAAACTGTTGAAGTATCAATTGCCATTTGAACAATTAACAATTTAACATTGGCTTGTTGAATATGTACTTTAATGGATCCGTGCAGGATATGAGATAGGTCATATACCCATGCAGATACTGTTGTAACCTAATGGCGGCCCATGCTAGTGCACAGCATGTCTTTTCGATCAGGGTGTACTTCTATTCACAACTACTGAATCTTTTGTTGATGTAGTAGATGGCTCTCTCCTTGCTACTATCATCCTTCTGTCCTAGCATGCAGCCCATTGCACTGGCATTGACGGACATGTATATGAACAAGGGAACTCCATCCCTCGGTGGTACTAAGATAGTCGCTTCAATCAACTGCTTTTTGATGGCAAGGAAGGCTTGTTAACAATCCTCATTCCATTTTGTGGAGGAATTCTTCCTTAGTAGCTTGAAAATGGGTTCACAGGTTGCTGTAAGCTGGGAAATGAATCGACTTATGAAGTTGATCCTTCCCAGGAACCCGCGTATCTCCTTCTCTGTCTGAGGTATTGGCATCTCTGTGATGGCTTTGATCTTAGCAGGGTCTAGCTAAATACCTCGATTGCTGACTAGGAATCCCAGCAACTTACCCGACTTGACGCCAAAAGCACATTTGGTTGGACTTAGCTTGAGGTTGTACTTACATAACCTGTGGAACAACTTTCTGAGATGGTCAATGTAATCATCCTCCCTCCGGGATTTGATGATGATGTCATCTACATAGACCTCTATCTCCTTGTGCATCATGTCATGAAACAGGGCCATCATGGCTCGCTGATACATGGAACCAACATTGATGAGGCCGAAGGACAGTCGCCTATAACAGAAGGTTCCCCAGGGAGTGATGAAAGTTATTTTCTCCCTATCTTCTTCAGCAACCATGATTTGATGGTATCCAGCAAAGAAATCCATGAATGAATACATGCCATACTGCGCCGTATTGTCTATCAGGATGTGGATGAAAGGTACTAGGAAATTGTCCTTGAGACAGGCTTTGTTCAAATCTCGATAATCCACGCATACTTGTAACTTCCCTCCAGGCTTAGGCACGGGAACTATGTTTGACAGCCACTTCGGGTATCTTGATACCATGATGATTCCGTCTTTGAATTGTTTAACAACCTCTTCTTTAACTTTGAGACTCCATTCAGGTTTCAATAGCCTGAGCTTCTGTTTGACTGGTTTGAATCCATCTTTGATGGGCATTCGATGGATGACAATGTCAGTAGATAGGTCAATCATTTCTTCATGTGACCATACAAATACTTTCTGGTACTGTGTTAGGAGTTCAATTAGGTTGATTTTTTGGTTTTGAGTGAGGTCTAAGCCTATCTGGATTTCTTTGAGGTTTTCGGAGGTTCCGATATTGACAGTGGTAGTTTGATCGAGGTTTAATTTGGGCTTGTCTTTGACCCATTCTTTGATCTCCTCGGGCACCTCATAGTCATCTTCCTCCTCTTGATCAATATCCATCAAGTTGAAATTCAGTTCTACATCAAAGTTGTAGTCACCGTGACAGGTTGGCATCTCACCAGCAGTGACAAACAAATCCAACTTTGGAGTCCTGAAAACAAAATGGTTTCACTTTAATATATGCAACTGCTTAAACATACAAAGCATTTTTTAAAGCATGACAAAAGTTACTACTATAGTTGTGAAATAAAACAAGCAGTAAACGAAACCATGTTACAGGGCAAATGGATTCTCTACCCTTTTACCCTTTTGTGGTGAGGCAAGGGACACTGCTCCAGTTATCCAAGGTCAGATCCTTATGGATAGGGAGGATGTCAGAACGGTGCTCGTCTGTGTCATCTCGGATAATGACTGCGACATCGTTCAGATCAAAGTCGGGTTTCTTCTTTGAACCGTTCCCCTTTTCTTTCTTGATGCGGGGAGTGGGAATTTGGTCTTCATCGTCCCTATCGGGGATCTCATCATTCATACCCTCGTAGTTTATGATAACCCGCATGTTAGTGAATGGGTCTCATCCTTCGTACATGATCTTTTCTTTTCCCTTTTTGCTATCTGCCTCAAGCTTGAGGGCTTTTCTTTCACATATTGGTATGACTGGAGGGAGTAACATGGTTGAAACCGTAGATGGGATCTTTCTCATGGGTTTCACCCATCCGGCATTAGTGAGGTTTGGTAGCAGAATTGAGGAAGCATGAGCCTTAGGATGCTTATGTGGGTTCCGGTGGCTTGACCCAGATGAATAACCCAATCCGGCTCTCCCCGACTGGCTCGGTATATATACTGGAATCTTAATACCTTGGTGATTCTTTCCTAACCCTTCTCCAGGTTGGAAACCCAAAGATACCATCTCTTGGCCCATTGTCATCACTTCGATGGAGACTTTTGGTTTCAGAGTTGGTGCTCCGACTGGTAGGTACTGAATATCGCTCACCTCCAGGGCTTGGAAACTTGCAGGTTTAATTCCTACATCCAGTCTGATCACTGGCATACCTCCCTGTATGCAGACAGGGTATTCCGGTTCCGCATTTACTGTGATTAGGTTGCCATTGATGATGTACTTGAGTTGCTGATGGAGGGTGGATGGCACTGCCCCTGCCATTTGGATCCATGGCCTACCCAGCAACAAGTTGTATCCGGTGGCGATGTTGAGCACCTAGAAAGATACATAGAAAGTTTGTGGACCGATTTCCAGCTGAAGCTCGATCTCTCCCATAGCTTGTCGGCAAGATCCATCAAAAGCCTGGATGACCACATGACTGGTTTTGATCCGGTTAGAATTGATCTTCATCCTTTCTAGGGTATCGTATGGACAAATGTTGAGGGATGATCCTCCATCTATTAGTACACCTTCAATAACATATCCGAATAACATGACTGCTTTGTGCAGGGATTTGTGGTGACCCATTCCTTCTGTTGGTATGTCATCGTCAGTGAAAGAAATCACATTGCTGTTGAAGATGTGTTCTATCACGTGACGGAATTTCTTGACATCCACTGTATGCGGTAGGTGGGCTTCCTCCAGTACTTTCACCAGAATGTTGCGATGATCCACTGAGGATAAGACCAAATCCATAATGAACATTTGCTTGGGTGCGTCCTTTAGGCTTTGCACCACCTTGATCTCATTGTGTCCCATTTTACTGAGGAACTCTTTAATTTTCTCTTCAACCACCTTCAACTTGGCTTTGATGACTGGCTTGATCACCCGCTGAGGCAGGTACAGTGGATTCTCCTTTGGTATGATGGTAATGTTGTTTTAGGTGGAACCTTCATCATTCCCGTAGCTCCATGGGACTCTCTTCAGACTGATAACTAGATATTGGGGTCTGAAGGGTAGTATTAAAGGCTCGGGCATCACCACCTTCACGGAATTTTGTGTTTCTTGGTTCCCTTTTTATGGCAGTATTAGGGTTGTGAGAGATGGCTTCTTGTCATAGAAAATAATGACCACTGTATCCTGACTCCAGGCCGTGGGAATGAAGAGAGATTCCTCATCTGGGAGGTCGTAATCCTGATTTCCCCTAATCAGCTCACCACTTTCAATCAAGTTCTGAATTAGGTGATGAAGTGCCCAACAATCCTCAGTATCATGACCGGGAGCATTGGAGTGGTACTGGTAGATTCTGTCAGGTTTGAATTTTCTAGATCGAGGGTTCACTGGGGGTAACAAATCTGTAACCATCCCCTCGTTGATTAACATTTGGAGGATTTCCTTCATTGGCTGGTTTAGGTTATTAAAATTCCTTTGGAAGGTGAATTCCCTGTCAGCCTAAAACTTTTCTTCATTGGCCATCTTGTCGGCCCAGGGTTCGTGTTTATAAAATTGGTAGTGATCCCTCATGGGAATGGGACTGATTTTCGGTGTGGGAGGAGTGACCTCATGTTGATTGGTCTGGTTGATCAGCTACCTGGTGACCTGATCTTGATAGACCACCAATTCTGCCAGCTGTCCGATTTGGTCCTTGATAGACTTGATTTCCTGCTCTATAAGAATCGTCTTTCTAGAACTTCCCAATTGTCAAGGCTGTTACTGTTGGATGGGGTTGACTCTCCGATGTATCAGAGGTATTTGGATTCTTCTCCACTCCCCGTGCTAATCATATTGACATTCTTCTCTTTGTGCTGAGGAAGAGGGTTGTCTTGTATGTGGGGTTGCTCTGGTTTGGTCACCACAATATCCTCATTATCAATCAAGTCTTGAATCTTATGTTTGAGAGACCAACAGTCTTGGGTGTTATGGCCTGGAGATTCGAAATGATAGGCACACTTTTGGCTTGGATCAAAATTTCATCCCCCGATGTTGGTTGGTGGAAGGAGTTTCACAATCTTTTTCTGTGCTGTCAAAAGTTTTAGCACATTCTCAAATGAATCCCCTAAGGGGGTGAACATTCTCCGACGTCTAACTTCCATGCTTTTCTGGAATGACAGGTTAGCAGGTTGTGCAGGGGTATGTTGTTCGACCCACCTCTTTGATTTTGTCCTTGCAAAATTAGGGACACTTCTTCGTCTTTCTTCTTATGTACTCTCCGGGGATTATTCCCGTAGTTTTCGGACTAAATATGTTCTACAACGGCTTTAAGCGCAGTCAAATCCTTTATCTTTCTAGACTTGAGCCCCATTTCTGCTATTTCGCCATGTTTGATTATCTCTGAGAATGGTTTTCCTATGCCTGCTAGGACCCTTTCATAATACGGAGCTTCCTGAATGTCGATGAGGTCATGACTATCTCAGACTCAGTCATAGACGGGGTGACTGATGCTGCAACCCTCCTCCATCGTTGGGCATATTCCCTGAACGATTTAGTATTTATTTTCTTAATTTTGGTAATCTGGTATCTGTCTGGAGCCATTTGAGATTGAAAGCTGTACTGGCTGAGGAAGGCATGCGCTAACTCTTCCCAACTGTGGATCTTGGAGTTGTCTAGACGGGCATACCAGGCTTTAGCCTCTCCGGTCAGACTCTTCTGAAATAACTGCATTCGGAGTTTCTCATTCTTTGCATAGGATCCGAGTTCTCCAATGAATATCTTCAGGTGGGTGTATGGGTCTCCTAATCCATCATATTTTTCAAAATTAGGGACTTAAAACTTCTCAGGGTATCAAGCCCCAAGAAATATACATAGGTCAGAATAATTGACGCTACCAAATGCCCCAGTTCCTTTGATAGACCAGATAGTTTCTTCCATCTGTTGGACTTTCTTTAGGATGTCACCAGCTTCCTGTTATTTATTAGGAATGATGATTTCAGGGGTTATATTGGTTGTGTCGTGGTTTTGTGTTTCAGGACCTTGAGTATCCTTTTTCCCGGCATCTTGGCTGCCACTGGGTGTGCCTAATTCTGCATTACCCTGTGTTTGTTTTCCTTTGAGGGCTCTACTTTCTTCTCTAAAAAATAGAGCTAATTCTGTTATCTGGTTCTTCAATCCCTCGAACTCCTTTCTAGAGACAGGGGTAGATTCTGGCTGAGCACTTGAAGTCATGTCCATAGCGGGACTTAGTGCTTTCTTAGACTTAGATCTAGTGACAGGACCAATTTTTCACCTACAACAAACAGAGGTGTGTCAATTTCCTGATGTAGGTAGGGATAGGATGCATGCCATGATGTGTTTTTGAGGTTTTTTAATCTTATCCTGCAAAACAGAGGTCAGTTGTTTTGATGACAGGATAACATGACAGGATATATACAACAGCGAATATAAATCTTTCTTTATGATATTTACATTGTGCTTCTTTACATTAAAGACTTGACATTGAATTGAAAGAGGAAGGCATGAAGAAGCTTCCCATCGAATTTGGTTAATCAGAGGCCGGCCTATCTTAGGCTACTCTCGCGGCTTTTTTCGGCATGAAGGTCCCCAGATCATCGCAATCTACTAGAGGGGAAATTAATTTGATCTTTCAACTGGAGCAAATCTGGGTGGTACATTTTTATGAGCCCTAGAGACTTAGCCGTCCCCAAAGACATTACATATCACCGACGGGTTTGCCTCCTGACGGAGGAATCACACAACATACATTCACATACATCGCGTCTCACCGGTATGCATATGATGACATTGGTGCGAAGCACTAAAAAACAGGAAAGCATTCATTCACATTCATTCAATGGAAAGACGCAGCATTCACGCATTCATTCAATGTAAAGACGCAGCATTCACGCATTCATTCAATGTAAAAACGTAGCATTTCACACATACGCAGATATGAAAGGGAAATGTTTGAAAAGATTTGAACACGGCCTAAGCCCTCTACTGTCCCCAGCAGAGTCGCCACCTGTCGACGTCGAGAAAAAATCCGCTGGTCGGGTCACAACCCGGATCTTTCTATCTTCCTAAGTGGTGTCTACCCTCACTCTTTTTATTGTGAAAAAAGGTTTTGAAGGGTTTTTTAGGAAAAGGCCAACATGTATCATGTTGACGATTTGAACGTTTTACAGAGTCGCTAGTTTCTAGATTTTGAAAATGGTTGTACCAACTCAACCGAGTTTTGTTTGAAAAGAGGCCCAATTTGCTGGACACTGTCAAAACTTGATCTTTGAAACCGAAGTTTTGAGTTCGGGAGCTTGGTTAAGTGTGGGGAAGGTGTTAGGCACCCCACAACTCTCGTGAAAACACGGTACCGCATCTTTTCAATATTTCCCTTTTAATCTGCAATGTGTGTGATATTCATTTTATAAGCAGTTATAATGCTCGATTTTATTTCAAACATAGTAAACTAATATTCATTTTACAAGCAGTTACAATACTCAATTTATAAGACCCCAACTTTTTATGAATAAAATTGAATTTCCTCTATATATTATTTTGAAATAATAAGGGGTTGATTTAATAAATGTGATAAGTTATGGGTCATATGCACAAAGTTACAAGATATGCAAGTGGTTATAAAATATTCATTGTTGTCGGGGAATATTCGTTTGGTCGTGGAATATTCTTATTGTCGGGGAATATTCGTACGATGGCACAGCCATTTGTGGGCCCCATTTGTGGACTACTACTGCTCTAACTCGGACCATCACTTTGTCCCCCGACTAGTCCCTGCGACATTCTCATTTTCTGAAGAGGACAATAGATAAAAAGGGTGAGCTCAACTAGCCCAATAAAGAATATTATGACTAAGATAATAAAGAACAATTTATCGTTAGTCTTCAACAAATCAGATAAAATATTATGGACAACAAGTTTTAGATAAACAACTGCAGCGAAAATAACAATGCATCAGAAGAATTAAGTAAAAAATGATGTCTACTATATTCTATGATTTAAAAGTCTATAATTAATATTTTATCCCTGTAACATCAATCAATATATATCTTGAATCAAATATTCATCTTTGCACTATGGCCAAAGATATTCATTTGTATCACCAGTTGGTCATGTTCATCTCAACACCTGTCATCTTTGCACTATAGGCCAAAGATATTCATCAGGTAATCATTCATCTTTGCACTACACGCTAAAGATATTCATCAAATAATCAACCATCTTTGCACTAAAGGCCAAATATATTCTTTTGTATCACCATTTAAGACTGAAAATGATGAAAAATATTTTAAAGAACGAATCCAGTGAGATAAAGGACAAAAATTAGGAATTCGTAATTTAGTTTATCCAAGTTCAGGAATACTCCATAATAATCAATTGTGGAACAAGATTCAAGAATGAAGAGCAAAACTTGGATCCTATTAAAGATAGGAACCATAATAGCCAACTTGGACAAAGAAAAGAAAATTTAATTTTTCTGTGAGCAGTACCGTATTCATGAATAGTGTCATATACGTGAATAGTGCTGTATACGTGAATAGTAACCCCGACATGAAAAGGTAGAAATTTTCATTAAAAAAATCAAACTTCGTGAATAGTACTCGTGAATAGTACCGTATTCGTGAATAGTGTCGTATACGTGAATAATGCCGTATACGTAGATAGTAACCCGACGAAAAAGGTAAAAATTTTATAATAAAATTCATACCAATATTTCGATGAAATGATATTGAAAGCAATAACATTATTTACGAAAAATATAACATCCCTTACCTTAAAAGAATAATACTTCTGACTGAAATATCAGATATAATACTTGAGAAAACTTATACTGTATAGCAACACTCAAAGTATTTAAATACTCACAAAAATACGCTCGATATTATAGAGAGAGAAACTTCTGATTCTGGTGTGATTTTCAAATTCTAACTAAACATCCTATTTATAGGAAAATGCTTAGAACGCCAAAATAAAAAATTTAATAAAATAATATTTTATTAAAAAAAATTTCAAGCCCACCCATGACCAAATTCATCAGCCCACATAAGTGGGGCCCACCAACAATTAAAAAATGTTTTTATTAATAAAAATATTTATAACCCCAAAAATCAATTATTTCGGAACTTCAATAATTCATAATAAATAGCCATTTTATCAGAAAAATACGAATCTTATGTCCATTCCATAGGAAATTTAATTCTCTACAACTTTGTAAAAGAAAGTTTTTCCAAATTCCAAACAAAAAATGTCTGAAATCCACACACGGATGATTTTCCACACCTCCATTCCAACAAAATACTAATAAAACACATCAGCACTAATTCCTTCATTAATATCCACATAAAATAAATATTTTCTTATCATATAAATCAATAATTAATTATTCACAAATAATATTACAGAACTACAATATTGACAACCAGTTCGTTCCCAAGAAAGAGGGGGCCTTCCAATAAGGATTTCTCCTTACCGGCGCGCAATTAAATAACCCCTCCTAGACAAAACTTCCTTAGACATTGCCAATAATGTTATCTAATAATATTATTCAAATAATATGAATTATTAATCTGATAATGAGAAATACTGTGCAGTGATAATTATTGAATTAATAATATTATAAAAATATTGTGCAATACCGTGTGCTACTGTGCAATAACGCGTATTACTTTACTTTACCCACCGGGTATTCCAACAGTGTTAACGGTAACAACTATGTCGTTATTTTTAAAAACGTATTTTTGTTGTTTTCTTCATCCGACAGTTTTCCGTTATGGGGCCCACAAATGGTTGCGTCGTCGTACGAATATTCCCCGATAGCAAGAATATTTCACAACCAAACGATTATTCCCCGACAACAATGAATATTTTATAACCACTTGCTTATTTAAAATATTTGCGTATTTTACCCATAACTTCCCACATTAATCAAATTAACCCCTTACTATTTCAAAATAATAAATAGAGAAAATTCAATTTTATTCATAAAAAGTTGGGGTCTTACAACCTCCCCTCCTTATGAAATTTCGTCCTCAAAATTGACGTACGTACCTGGTGTTTCGAAAAGGTGAGGATACCTCGCTTTCATTTCCAATTTCAACTCCCAGGTCATTTCCTCAATAACATGGTTCCTCCATAAAACCTTGACTTGTGGTATAACCTTTATGTGTAGGACATGCTCCTTCCTATCCAAGATCTTGACAGGTACCTCCACGTACGTTAAATCTTCAGCTATCTCATCTGGTTCTAACTCAATAATGTGGTTCGGGTCTTTCACATATTTACGTAGCATGGATATGTGAAACACGAGACATACTTGGAGGTAAAACGAGTCTATAGGCCACATTTCCTACTCAGTCAAGAATCTCAAATGGACCAATAAATCGTGGATTGAGGTTTCTCCTCTTCCCAAACCTCGTAACTCCTTTCCACGGAGCAACACGTAACAATACATGGTCCCCAACATTAAATTCCACGTCCTTTTGATGAAGATCCGCATAACTCTTTTGTCGATCCTGTGCCGTTTGTATATGTTGTCAGATCATTTGGATCTTTTTCGTAGTCATACGTACTAACTCCGGTCCCAATAATGTTGCTTCACCCACCTCATCCCAACATACTGAAGAACGACACTTTCTCCCATACAACGCTTTGAATGGAGCCATGCCTATACTTTCCTGATAACTGTTGTTGTAGGATAATTCCACCAATGGTAGGTACTTATCCCAACTCCCTTTGAAGTCTAGAACACAGAGTCTCAATAGATCTTCAAGAGTTTGAATAGTCCTTTCTGATTGCCCGTCCGTTTGAGGATTATATGCCGAACTGAATCGTAAATCCGTGCCCATAGCTTTCTGCAAGCTAACCCAAAATTGTGAAGTGAATCTTGGGTCACGATCCAAAACTATGGATACTGGTATGCCATGCAATCTCACAATCTCATTCACGTACATACGAGCAAGACATTCAAGGGAATAGGTCTCCCGTATCGGCAAGAAATGAGCAGACTTGGTTAATCTATCAACAATAACCCAAATTGCATCTATACCTTGAGAAACCTTAGGAAGCCCCATAACAAAATCCATGGTAATGTGTTCCCACTTCCATTTAGAATCTCAAGTGGTTGCAATGGACCCTTCGGAACTTGATGCTCCGCCTTTACACGTTGACAAGTTAAACATCTCGAAATAAACTCCGCGATCTCTCTCTTCATATTGCTCCACCAAAATGTATGTCGAAGATCATGATACATTTTGGTACTTTCAGGATGGATTGCAAACGGTGTGTTGTGTGCCTCCATCATGATTCTATGCTTCAAGTCAGAATCGTTAGGAACACAAAGTCTGGATTTGACTCGAAGTATTCCCTCTTCATCTATTCTTGCTTCCGGAATCGCACCTTCTTGCACCTTCTTCTTCATCTTCATCAGCTCTGGGTCTGTAGCTTGAGCAGCTTTAACTTTATCAATCAAAGTTGGTTTTACGCGTATACTTGACATCATCGCATGGGTCCCCGGAGTCTTGAACTCTATCTCCATTTTTTGTAAGTCACACAGAATAGGCCTTTGTGTGGACAACATCGCACTCATTTCCACATATGATCTTCTACTCAACGCGTCAGCTACCACGTTCGCTTTACCAGGATGGTATAATCGTAATCTTTCAACAGCTCAAGCCAACGTCATTACCGCATGTTGAGTTCCTTTTGAGTAAAGAAATATTTAAGGCTCTTATGATCCGTATAAATATCCACTTTCTCCCCGTACAGGTAGTGTCTCCAGATCTTTAACGCGAAAACGACTGCTGCCAACTCTAGATCATGAGTAGGATAATTCCTCTCATACTCCTTGAGTTGTCGCAAGGCATAGGCTATGACTTTTCCATATTGCATGAGAACACACCTTAACCCTTTGCCCGAAGCATCGCTGTACATGACAAATCCATCCGAACCAGATGGTATTGTTAGAACAGGTGCCGAGATAAGTCTCCTCTTGAGCTCTTGGAAGTTCTTCTCGCATTCCTCGCTCCAAACGAATTTTGTATCTTTTCGAGTCAACTGAATTAATGGAGTAGCGATTCGAGAAAATACTTCCACAAATCTCCGATAATAACCAGCTAAGCCCCAGAAAGCTATGTACTTTGGTCACCGACTTTAATTGCTCCCAACTTTGTATTGCTTCAATCTTCACTGGGTCAACAGATACTCCATATTTTGACACCACGTGCCCAAAGAATGCTACTTCCTCAAGCCAGAACTCGCATTTCTTTAACTTGGCATATAACTTATTTTCACGAAGCCTTTAAAGTGCCAGCTTCAGGTGGTGCTCATGATCTTCATGACTTTTGGAATAGATGAGGATGTCATCAATAAAGACAACCACGAACTGATCCAAATATTCCTTGAATACATGGTTCATCATATCCATGAAAGCAGCAGGAGCATTAGTCAATCAAAAAGACATGACTAAGAACTCATAATGCCCGTATCGAGTTCTGAAGGTAGTCTTTGAAATATCCTCAGTTTTAATCTTCAGCTGATGATATCCAGAGCGAAGATCGATATTTGAAAAGTATTGAGCTCCTTGCAATTGATCGAATAGGTCATCAATACGAGGTAGCAGATACCTATTCTTGATGGTGACATGGTTCAACTCCCGATAGTCAATACAAAATCGCATACTTCTGTCTTTCTTCTTTACAAATAAAACAGGAGCACCCCAAGGAGACGTACTAGGACGAATAAAACCGATGTCTAACAACTCCTGTAGTTGGACCTTTAACTCCTGAAGTTCAATAGGAACCATTCGATATGGGGTTTTAGAAATGGGTTTTGTACCGGGCTCAAAGTCAATAAAGAATTCAACTTCACGTTCTGGAGGTAGACCAGGAAGTTCTTCGGGAAATACATCAGAAAACTCATTAACAATAAAAATATTATTCAAATCTGACGTATTCTGGTTTAGATCAGTGACATGAGCTAAGAAATCTTGACATCCATTTTTTAATAAACGAATAGCTTTGTGACTTGAAATGACATTGACTGATTTTAGTGGTTTGGTGGTTTGAATTTGCACAACCGGCTGGTTAGGAATATAAAAACTAACAACCTTATGAAAATAATTAATTTTGGCATGATAAGTGGTTAACCAATCAATTTCTAAAATCACATCAAATGCAAGTATTTTCAAAGATATAAGATCAACAGGTAGGGTGAGGGTACCAATCTGAATCAAGCAAGATTTGTAAATTGTAGTTGTAACGAAGGTTTCTCCCAACGGAATCTCAACAGATAAGTCAAAGTCTAATTTCTCAGGTGTCAAGTTCAAACGTTGAGCACAAGTATGTGATATAAAAGAATAGGTACCACCGGCATCTAACAAAGTATAAACTTCGCAAGAGTTTATGATTAGCTTACCCGTGATCACCTTGTACGGGTTTCTCGCATTTTGAGCAGTCACGACAAACGCTCTTCCAGGAACCACCGACTTTGACTTGTCCGAAATAACCTTTGGAATCACCACCCCCGCTGGACTTGGTTTCACTACAGAACAATCTCGAGCTATATGTCCTTCCTTTCCACAGTTATAGCATGCCTTGAATTATTGTGGGCAATTTGGGTTAATGTGTCCTTCTTTCCCGCATTTATAGCATACGACCGATGCTCCCCTAGAAATAGTTGATGCTGGTGCTGATGTCGACGTCTTCACGTTCTCATTGTTGTACCTTCTCTTCTTGAAATCTCTCCCCGACTCACTTCTTCTATTATCATGGCCACGATTACCACTAGAGTGGTTACTGCTTCTGTCATGATACTTTCCTTCCCTCTAGTTGTCATTGCTCCGATAACTACTACCATTGGTACGACCCTGGTTGTGGTCCCTTGGTTGAACGGACTCATTATCTCGTTTTAGTAACTGAGCCCTGTTTACTACATCTGAATAGAGAGAAAATTTCTGAGAAATGAGGTATTGATGAATTTTGGGTTTCAAACCTCTCAGAAACATCCGCGTCATACGTTCCTCATTCTCTACCAAATGAGGTGCAAACATGGACAACTCCGCGAACTTAGCCTCGTACTGGGACACAGTCATGTTATTTTGTTCCAGTCTGATAAACTCTACCTCTTTCATATGACTAATACTTTCAGGAAAGTAATTGTCATTGAACAGTTTTTGGAATGCTTCCCAAGATATTTTGAGTGTGGCAGGCTGGGTACGCTTCACAGACTCCCACCAGTAATCTGCCTCTCCACGGACCATAAAGGTAGCGAATGGAACCTTCTGTTCCTCCGTACATCCCAAGATATCAAATATCTTGGTAATTTGCTTAACCCACGTCTCTGCCTTAATTGGATCTGGCTTTCCCTGAAACTCTGGTGGTCCTAACTCTTTGAACTGCTTGGCAGTGACAATTCGCGTGTTGTTATTATTTCCACCGGAATTTTGCACACGAGTCTCCCTAGTCTGGTTTTGCATGAACAGCAAAAAGCTTCTAAACATCTCATCGTTTATCGTCTGATCAGTGTTGTTTTCAGGAGGAACATTGCCTTTCTGTTGCACGTTCTCCTGGTTGGTGATTAAAGGTGTCTCCACGGTCTCATTCACTCCATTGTTAACATTCTCAGCTGCCATTCTCAAATACTGCCATAAAACAAGGGTTAATTAAATAAATTAACATATCACATATTAACCCTATGCTCCGACAGACCAATTAAATACCACATAAGCTTAGATGGATATAATAGTGAAGGATTTACTCGTCTCTCCCCTCTTAGTTATATCCCTAATCTCCGTCAGAGATCATATCCCTAAGCTCTGATACCAACTATGACGCCCCCAGAATAGGTCCAATCCAACCAACCCATTCTGAGTCGCCAAACACATGGTGCAGAATCCAAATACAAAATTTTGTATCACACGGTCGTGCAAAATACGACCGCACAACTGTGAGTGTCAATACAAATATGTAGAAAATATAAACATTCAAACTAAGTCCTCATTATAATTATTATCACACTATTTTATAAAAATAGTGAGGACTACTACTGCTCTAACTCGGACCATCACTTTGTCCCCCGACTAGTCCCTTGCGACATTCTCATTTCCTGAAGAGGACAATAGATGAAAAGGGTGAGCTCAACTAGCCCAATAAAGAATATTATGACTAAGCTAATATAGAACAATTTATCGTTAGTCTTCAACAAATCAGATAAAATATTATGGACAACAAGTTTTAGATCAACAACTGCAGCGGAAATAACAATGCATCAGAAGAATTAAGTAGAAAATGATGTCTACTATATTCTATGATTTAAAAGTCCATAATCAATATTTTATCCTTGAAACATCAATCAATATATATCTTGAATCAAATATTCATCTTTGCACTATGGCCAAAGATATTCATTTGTATCACCAGTTGGTCATGTTCATCTCAACACCTGTCATCTTTGCACTACAGGCCAAAGATATTTATCAAGTAATCATTCATCTTTGCACTACAGGCCAAAGATATTCATCAAATAATCAACCATCTTTGCACTAAAGGCCAAAAATATTCTTTTGTATCACCATTTAAGACTGAAGATGATGAGAAATATTTTAAAGAACGAATTCAGTGAGATAAAGGGCAAAAATTAGGAATTCGTAATTTAGTTTATCCAAGTTCAAGAATACTCCATAATAATCAATTGTGGAACAAGATTCAAGAATGAAGATCAAAACTTGGATCCAATCAAAGATAGGAACCATAATAGCTAACTTGGACAAAGAATTTTTTTTTTAATTTTTCTGTGAGTAGTACCGTATTCATGAATAGTGTCGTATACGTGAATAGTACCGTATACGTGAATAGTAACCCGACATGAAAATGTAGAAATTTTCATAAGAAAAATCATACTTCGTGAATAGTACCGTATTCGTGAATAGTGTCGTATACGTGAATAGTAACCCCGACGAAAAAGGTAAAAATTTCATAATAAAATTCATACCAATATTTCGATGAAATAATATTGAAATCAATAACATTATTTACGAAAAATATAACATCCCTTACCTCAAAAGAATAGTACTTCTGACTGAAATATCGGATATAATACTGAAGAAAACTTGTACTGTATAGCAACACTCAAAGTATTTAAATACTCACAAAAATACGCTCGATATTATAGAGAGAGAAACTTCTGATTCTGGTGTGATTTTCAAATTCTAACTAAGCATCCTATTTATAGGAAAATGCTTAGAACGCTAAAACAGAAATTTTAATAAAATAATATTTTATTAAAAAAAATTCACGCCCACCCTTGACCAAATTCATCAGCCCACATAAGTGGGGCCCACCAACACTTAAAAAATATTTTTATTAATAAAAATATTTATAACCCCAAAAATCAATTATTTCGGAATTTCAATAATTCATAATAAATAGCTCTTTATCAGAAAAATACGAATCTTATGTCCATCTCATAGGAAATCTAATTCTCTACAACTTTGTAGAAGAAAGTTTTTTCAAATTACAAACAGAAAATGTCCGAAATCCACACACGGATGATTTTCCACACCTCCATTCTAACAAAATACTGATAAAACACATCAGCACTAATTCTTTCATTAATATCCACATAAAATAAATATTTTCTTATCATATAAATCATTAATTAATTATTCACAAATAATATTACAGAACTACAATATTGACAACCAGGTCGTTCCCAAGAAAGAGGGGACCTTCTGATAAAGATTTCTCCTTACCGGCACGCAATTAAATAACCCCTCCTAGACAGAACTTCCTTATACATTGCCAATAATGTTATCTAATAATATTATTCAAATAATATGAATTATTGATCTGATAATGAGAAATACTGTGCAGTGACAATTATTAAATTAACAAGAATAAAAAATACTGTGCAATACCGTATGCTACTGTACAACAACGCGTATTACTTTACTTTACCCATCGGGTATTCCAATAGTGTTAACGGTAACAACTATGCTGTTATTTATTAAAACGTATTCTTGTCGTTTTCTTCATCCAACAGTTTTCCGTTACGGGGCCCACAAATGGTTGCGCCGTCGTACGAATATTCCTCGACAGCAAGAATATTCCACAACCAAATGAATATTCCCCGACAACAATGAATATTTTATAACCACTTGCTTATTTAAAATATTTTCGTATTTTACCCATAACTTCCCACATTAATAAAATTAACCCCTTACTATTTCAAAATAATAAATAGAGAAAATTCAATTTTATTCATAAAAAGTTGGGGTCTTACAGACGAGTAAATTTTTCGCTAGTGTGTCCTACCTAAGCTTATTTTGTATTTAATCCTTCGCTAGGTAAAGTATTACCTTACTTTATCCACCGGGTATTCCAACAGTTTTAACGGTAACGGTTTCGCCGTTATTTTTAAAAAATTCATTCGTGTCGTTTTCGTTATCCGGCAGTTTTTCGTTATGGGTCCCACAAATGGTTGCGCCGCCGTACGAATATTCCCCGACAACAAGAATATTTCACGACCAAACGAATATTCCCTGACAACAATGAATATTTTATAACCACTTGCTTATCTTGTAAACTTTGCGCATATGACCCATAACTTATCACATTTATTAAATCAACCCTTACTATTTCAAAATAATATATAAAGGAAATTTAATTTTATTCATAAAAAGTTGGGGTCTTACACCAAGTACGGGTTTCAAGTACCCGAATTTGGGGGCGTCACATTAACTATGTCGAATCATCAACTGAGAATTCCTAATTAATCATATAACCCTTTTGCAAATAATTATATTAAAATATTCATTCCAATTAATTCACAATATTCCTATGTGAAAATAATGAGAATAAATTCATTAAGAAATAATTTTCAAATAAGTCACTTGCAGTATATGGATATATTTATATTCTATACACAAATACATTATTCATTTATAGAATAAATAAGATCACAAGCTATCATATCCAGATCTAATCCTAGAATTCTTTTTTCAAATTCATATAAGATTTATCAAACAGTTGTTGATCAGGAAAAATTCAAGCATAAGATACGATAAGCGTCATCCATAATCAATGCAATCACAAGAGAGTAAATTAATCTAAACTACGCATCGGGTTCCATTACAACCTTAAATAAAGAATTAGTTCATAACGATAAATAAAACCATCATCAATAATCCAAAAATCATCTTACGATTACAAGAATAAAAGATTTTGAATAATACTTTATATATCAGCCAAATATCTTTGTTATATATATAAAACTCCTTTATAACTTCAAAATGGTAAGCGTCCTTATTTACTTAGAAGACATTCAACAATTAAACCTTATTAGCACACACACGCGCAAAACTCCCTAGCGCTGCAACCCTAAGTTGTAGCGCAGCTGCGCAAGACTTTGTTCTTAACAGTGCTTCTGCGCTCCAACCTGGCGCAGCTATGCCCTAGCTACTATTTTCATCCTTCCTTGTCGATCTAATTCGTTGTATCCACGCCATGCTTGACTGTTTCGCCAATGCAAACGCCTGACATACGCCAAACAGTCAACACTGCTTTTCTTAACATAACCACGACCAATACTTCATCATTTACCGCTCTTTACACCATTTCGAGATAAATTTTGATTCCTTCACAAAAATACTAAAATGCATAAAAATGAACTAAAAATACTTAAGAACATGCAAAATAATCAAGACAAGAATATCTAATTCGCATGTATAAAATCCACTCATCAAATACCCTCAAACTTAAATCTTTTCTTGCCCTCAAGCAAAACAAAACTAAGGTGGTGTTTGTTTGTGTCTGAAAGCCTCTTAATTCACCTGCCTTTGATTCGGTCAGAGGCAAATCTTAGTTGGTAAAAAAAAATTGACTTTTAATCGTTAAGATAGAAACTCAAATCTTAACTATTTAGAGCTGCCTCTAAATATTTTATTTAAAATTTATGGACAAAAATAGCCTTAATAAAAAAATATTGTACTTCTTCAATTTCAATTTTAAGGTCATTCAAATAAAAATTTTAAATAACTCAGAGGGTTAAATGGTAAAATAATGTCATTCAAATGTTTTACACTTTTTAGTTATCAAAATTTTTTTTAGATCCAGATGCTTTTTCATTCAGATGATCTAATTTATTAAGATGCATTAACCATTCAGATCTTAATTACTCAGCTTTATCAAACACCACCTAAGAATTTAAATAATAATCTATATGCAATTAACTATTAAGAATATAAATATGCAAAACGACCTCAAATATTTCACAAGTCAATAACTCCCAACAAAATCCAAGAACATGCAAGTATAAAATGTCTAAATCAACTATCCTTAGATAAAATTATATATTCAAACTGTATAAAAGATAAACAACATCAACTCTAAAATTCAAGTTATCATATCAAACTCCGCAAAGGCAAACATCCTATAAATCTGGGGATCAACCAAAAAAATTATTTATTTATTCTCATGAGCTCTCACTTATTTTTGAACAAGTATGTTTTTACTCTCCATCTTGTTTTCTTCCACATGATGCGCTTTACACTCCATCTCGTGCTCGTGATTGCTGGTGAGTACATTTTATTTCCATCTCAACCATCACAAAATGTAAATTAAATTAGAAAAAATTACAACTTTTAACATTTTCAAAAATATTTTTAAATTTTTCCCAATTTTCCCCAAAACTTATTTGAATGCCTAACTTTGTTTCACTTGGTGCAAAATTAAGTTCCCCGAGTCTAAGTCACATCTTTTACAAAATGTCAACTATATAACTCTCTAAGATTGAATAGACGGATGTAAAGTGCAAAGATCAATCAAATACTGCAGAACCAATCCTAAGTTAAACCTTCAACTAGCATGCTGACCAAAATTTCGCGAGGGTTAACTAACTTTCATCACCTCTTATCATTTTGATTTTTCAAAATTTTTCCTAATCTTTCCACTATAGCAACTAACATGCAATAACTACTAAAATGCGATAACTAAACCAAGTAGCATAGAATAATAAACTGAAAACATCCAAGTACTAAATAAACACATCTTAAGTAGCAATTATAACTAATACGCTCAAACTTAAAAGTTGCATTGTCCTCAATGTCTAAATAAATAGGAAGAATTAAAACAATAGGACTTCCATGGGGTATCATACATCATCCTCATCATCATCAGACATATCCTCATCATCTTTCTTGTCCTCCTCCTCCATATCAAGCGTATACTCAGGAAATACTAGAGGAGCTAAAAAATGGAATGGATCCGGACCTATGTTGAATCCGTAAGCATTGAACATATTAGCAAGCTCAGAGTTGACCTTAGTTGAATAATCCACGAACATATCCACCAGACTGGCAACTTGATCAACAAGTCGAGACATCCACAACATCTCCTGTTGGCCCCTACGAATGACAGATGTCTTCATTTAAAGGTCAGCTATCTCCCGCCATAGATTATGCATCTCGTCTATTAGTAAATCCATAGGAGACTTGGAAGAAGAAACTGCTAGCCGCAACGATTGTGATGGACCTACGGCAGTTGGAGCGATAGTATCTTGTAGAAAACTTACACCCCTTAAATGAGGAATACCACCTTGCCACTCCTTAAAACGGTTGATTGTCTAATTGTGAATTAGGGCCTTCGGTTACTGGAATATCTCATCTTCACCCCAGATGACACCCACATTCTTGTATAATCCACAAATCAACGAAGGGTGTAGTAATCCACCTATGGAGCTCCCTTGAAGAGTGTGGCGGATGGAGTCATAAATAACCTTTTTAATATCAATGCTCTTGCCAATGACTAAGGCATCGAGTAGCACCGCTCGATTTTTAATTACCTCTGAAACATGTGTGAATGGCATCAATTTATCACAAATAAAATAATACCACGCCTTACCATTTCGGCTAAGATCATTGTGGGAGAAGTGTACAGCCTCATCTCCCTTCAATGTCCACTGTGCCCAAGGCCGACATAGGCCTTTTATCATATGATCCCAGTCAAGCTCCTCCAGCCTATACTGCGTGAACTTATCCATGTCAATAGGGGTGGTATGATAGTAAGCATTAATGTTTGCCCTATCGAATGTCATTGTCTTTCCTCATACTTGAGCCACGTTATGCCTAGCCTCTTTGGCATTAGCGTAAAACTCCTTTACAACCGCCACCACTACGGCCCCCAGCTATGCCATGAATGTCTCCTATCCTCGCTCTGTGATCGTATCAATAATACCTCAATCATGCACCTCTTGAGGCATGATGCCACGTTTTGGAATCAAGACCTTATTTACCAGAAGTGAATGAAACCACTCCAAGATGGCTTCTGATGAGTAGGTTGAAAACATATGATTTGTTCTTATTTAGCTTGATATATTGTGAGTTTTTGGGTATTGTTCATATTACTTGCGGTTTTTTTATACTATTATGAAGGAAAGAGGAGTGGAGCAGGATTGCAATTGAAGATGAGAAATTTGGACAAACTGGCAGTTGGGCGCGGACCACGCGACGATGACTTGGAGCGGGGCACGGAGCACGCTAGGCGAATGCAGAATGATGTATTGTGGGCGCGGAGCGCGCGACTTTAGGAAGAGATCAGGTGCGGACCGCGCTGGTCTGACGAATCTGAGAAAGATTTGTTTCCTTAACAATGTAGAAGTTGATTCAAAGTAGGATTTTGGCTTACTAATTGTACTAGGGTTTGATTGGTCTATAAATACTAATTATTCTCTTAGTATTAGATATCTTTTTTTGACTGAAAATTCTTGGAGGCTATTCTTTTAGAGCAGATTGGTATTTCATTGGAGGCTTTCGTGAAATAGACGTTGGATTGAAGATTGAAGAACATCGACAAAGTTTTTTCTTCTTCCTCTTAAATTAATCTCTATATCATGATGTCTTTTAATTAGTATATTTATGTTCTTGAGTTGATGATGAACTAAGTCTCTATTAGGAGTACAATGGAACCTTTTATGAAGCATTAATTCAATTGCTATTATTTTCACTTGATAATCTCTCTGAATTGATTGTTATTATTCTGTGCGTAATTAAATGATTGTTTGGCCAACAATTAGTCTTATATCTTTGATTGAATTGAAAAAGGATTTCTTAGATTAGAACTGAATATAACAACACATGAATTTGTTAATTCTTAATTGAAATAACATAACAGTGTATAAGATATATGCAACTGTGATACATGTGTGAACTTAATGAATCTATTTTAAGGATTTTACACGAAAGTAGTAAAATAGTTAAAATATATATTTTTACTAATCATTGAAAGGTGTTGTGAATTGTGAAGTAAACCTAGTTGTCAACTTGGTGAAATAAATTAAATGGAAATAAGGTAAGAGAATTATTGTGGATTAATTGTTTCCTATGTTTTAAATCATCTGGTATTCATTAATTGTCAGTTCATTAATTCTTAATCACTTTAATTTAATTAATTCTCACAAATCAATTGGAGTGACTGTTTAAATAGAATAAATTGGTAGAAATGGGATAATTGAAATAATTGTTTGATAACTGTTCCCTGTGGGTTCGACACTCTTCTTACTATTATATTACTTGCTTGACCGTGTGAACTTGCACGTAATTGTTATTGTATAAATCGGACAACAAGGTTTTGGCGCTGTTGCCGGGGAACGGTTCTAATAATTATTTTTATTATTAGTTTTTATCAATTTAGTTTATTTAAAAAAAAATTTCTTTTTTGTTTTAATTTTTTTCCCTTCTTCTTTGCGAGGTACATCATGGCTCATTATAATTATCAATGGCCTTACACGAGCATGACTAAGCTAAACGCGGTAGGGATACATGAACTCGATGAGTTGTCATCACAGATGGAGACATTTTCAGTGATTTGTGATTATTGTGTCGGACCCCATCCGAGTCATCAATGCGCCATCAGTTTCAAGTCAATACAGTACGGTGGCAAATTCGGTGACTACTCCAACAACTATGCCTCTCCCAACAACTATCAACAGGATTGGGAGTATCATTCAAATTTTTCTTGCTAACAACCACACCCATAACAGGAAAAGAAATCAGATTTGGAGGAGCTTCTAATTAAGTACATAAAAAAGAATGAGACGTGGAAAAATAATCATGAAGTTACTCTTAGAAATATAGAGAATCAGTTGGGGCAGTTGGTAAATGCCATTAGCAATCGCCCTCAAGGTGAATTGCCAAGGAACATGGTTTCAGAAATTGATGGAGGACCCGAGCCAATAGTCATGGATGTTGAAAGGAGGATACAAGTGGGGAGCAAGAAAAGAAGGTCGGAGAAGATCCAACCTTGAGTTCCAACGTAGATGAGACAATTTTGATAGTGCCTCATGTACCTTCTCCACTAAAGCTCAAGGATCTGGGTAATTTTGCAATCTCGTGCCCAGTTGGTAGTCATGTCATTGACAAAGTTCTATATGACATGTGAGCTAGTATATCTTTTAAGCCATGGTGGGATGAGAAGATGGATGAAAATCCAGTTGTGTTCAAGAAGCTTCAATTCAATATTTCGTTCATAGACACAACGGAGCAAACGTCTAGCTATATGCAATTCATAAAGGAGTTTTTATCTAAGAGTAACAAGCTAGGTGAACTTGAAACGATGACCCTTACTGAAGTGAATCCCTCAAAAGTTCCATTGCTACTTATTGATGGAGGGTTCCTCAATTTTCGAAGGGGAATTGGATAGAGAGTTGAAGAAGTCGGGCTGACGACTTTAAAACAAGCGCTTATTGGGAGGCAACCCAAGTTTAATTTTTAGTTTTAATTTTTATTTTATTAGGTTTCATAGTATTAATAAAGTTGCAGTTATTAAGATTTAATAAACTTGCTCCTATTGTGTTTACAGGTTATTTAAGTCCAATCCAGTTTGATTGCCCATGCCTTCTGTTCTTCTTGTTTATTCCACTTTGGATGATGAAGGTCCTCACGTCGAGCGTTGGCTCATCTCGCAGGGAAGTCCTCGTGCTTAAATTCTTGTTTTTCACATAATGAGGACATTACATATGTTAAGTTTGGGGGGTAATTTAGTATCATATTCATGCTAGTTCATAGTAGATTGCATAGGTTCATTATAGTTTTATTCTGATATAAAAAATATATATATAAAATATAAAAAATAAAATAAATATCTGCATTCACGTAGGATTTGTGTTAGTAGATTTGCATTGAGATTGAGCAGCTATGCCTTGGTAGTTGAGATGAAAGCCAATGATGAGTCTACTTTATGACTTATATGTTTAAATTAACTATCATGTGTTGATTAATTTTGAACATCGGAACCTCATAGCTCAATTTTAGCATTTTTCTAATCTCAAACACATCAACTGATTGTCAGTAGTAGCGAGAAAGTTGGTATAAGATAAAACATGGGAATGTATTCAGTTGGTCACAGATTATAATTAAAACATTGGCCTATACATAAGTTTGGAGGAATTGTGGCTCAAATGAAAAAAAAGAAGAGAAAATAAAGACAAGAAAATCAGAAAGAAAAATAAAATAGTTATGGAATAAAAACTGACTTAGTTCAACTTCGTGACCTTTATTACTCGGACAAGTAAGCCCTAGGGGATGTCTTCACACCTAGTGCCTTAAAGCCTTCGGGTTTGGGAGTCATTGGTCGAAAGTTTTTTACACGGGTAGCATTAAAAAGCCTAAGGAAGTTGGACATTGCACGAGTCGGATTGGAAAAATAACTAGGGGGATGGAGCATTAAAATGCACCCACCTGGTTTGAGAGCTTAATATTATTGTTTCATCTTTTGATTTCCCCTGTATTTGTGTGTATGCCATGCTAGGTTACGAGTCTGTTTGAGTGGTGGTCATACGTATGAATTTGACTGTATTACTAATTGTTATCACTGAAGTTATGTTGGCCACACACACACACAGAAAGAGGCGAGAATTAGGCTTGTGGGGTAAGAATGTGAGAAGTTTAAAAGATGCATGATGTGATATTGACTACATGTTGTTTGTTATCTTTGAGGCATAGGATTCATCGAGTTACCATGGTTGTTGCACGATCTTTGTAGTTGCATTCATTGTAATTAGTTTGTTAGTATAGTCGTGTTTACTTGAGGGCAAGTAATGGTTTAAGTTTTGGGGAATTTGATGAGTAGGTTGAAAACCTATGATTTGATCTCATTTAGCTTGATATATTGTGAGTTTTGGGTATTGTTCATATTACTTGCGGTGTTTTTATGCTATTTTGTAGGAAAGAGGAGTGGAGCAGGATTGTAATTGAAGATGAAAAATTTGGGCAAACTGGTAGTTGGGCGCGGACCGCGCGACGATGATTTGAAGTGAGGCGCGGAGCGCGCTAGGCGAATGCAGAATGCTGTATAGTGGGCGCGGAGCACGCGACTTTGGGAAAAGATCAAGCGCAGGCCGCGCGGGTCTGACGGATCTGAGAAAGATTTGTTTCCTTAACAATGTAGAAGTTGATTCAAAGTAGGATTTTGTCTTACTAATTGTACTAGGGTTTGATTTGTCTATAAATACTAGTTATTATCTTAGTATTAGATATCTTTTTTGACTGAAAATTCTTGGAGGCTATTCTTTTGGAGCAGAATGGTATTTCATTGGAAGCTTTCGAGTGATAGACGTTGGATTGAAGATTGAAGAATATCGACATAGTTTTTCCTTCTTCCTCTTAAATTAATCTCTATATCATGATGTCTTTTAATTATTATCTTTATGCTCCTGAGTTGATGATGAACTAAATCTCTATTAAGAGTACGATGGAACCTTTTATGAAGCATTAATTTAATTACTATTATTTTCACTTGATAATCTCTCTGAATTGATTGTTATTATTTTGTGCGTAATTAAATGATTGTTTGGCCAACAATTAGTCTTATATCTTTGATTGAATTGAAAAAGGATTTCTTAGATTAGAACTGAATATAATAATATATGAATTTGTTAATTCTTAATTGAAATAACATAACAGTGTATAAGACGAACATACTTATATACCATGTGCAACTGTGATACAGGTGTGAACTTAATGAATCTATTTTAAAGATTTTACACGAAAGTAGTAAAATAGTTAAAATAGATATTTTTACTAATCATTGAAAGGTGTTGGTGAATTATGAAGTAAACCTAGTTGTCAATTTGGTGAAATAAATTTAGTGGAAATAAGGTAAGAGAATTATTGTGGGTTAATTAGAAAAATTGTATTCCTATGTTTTAAATCATCTGCTATTCATTAATTGTCAGTTCACTTATTCTTAATCACTTTAATTTAATTAATTCTCACAAATCAATTGGAATGACTTTTTCAATAGAATAAATGGGTAGAAATTGGATAATTGAAATAGTTGTTTGATAACTGTTCCATGTGGGTTCGACACTCTTCTTACTATTATATTACTTGCTTGACCGTGTGCACTTGCGTGTAATTGTTATTATATAAATCGTACAACAGCTTCGCTAACAAAATGACTCCTATCATATTGCCTTGAAGTTCTGTAGTGTAAAAATTCCACACAATGACTTTAGGTGCCATGATGATGCAAGAAAACCATAAGAAATCAAGCTAAATATTAATAAATTTCACACAAACAATTTGTCAAACACTTGTCGTGCATCATCAAAAATCCTCCAAATCAAGTACCACAATTCCACAATTCTTCCCAAGAACAATCTACAAACCAAAACACATAAGTCCACACAAGAAATTTTCACCAAAACTAAAAAGAAGCAATGAATACTGTGTGTTGTAACACCTTGGAATATCTTGGAGATGAGAGGGAGTAATTATGCTTCCACTTGTGCTTACACTTAATTTCACTAGCTCGTCAAACTCCAATTTGGGATATAAGTATGTATATATATAGAAGTTGTTAGGTGTATTAGGAAGCAGAGTACGAAATTTGGGTGGAAGTAGAAGTTGGGGGCAATGAGGCTTTGAGAGTTTGGGATGGCTTAGGAGTGTTTGAGTTGCCTTAGGAGTTGTGGCCCTTTTAAAAAAAAGCTGAATTGTCGAGACAGCACAGTTGCGGTAGCCTCAAGCGTAGGCACAGCTGTGACACCCCCAAATTTGGTATCTTAATTTTCACAGGATTTGGTATTCACTGTTCAAATATCATATGACTATCTACCCATAATAATAGAAATTCATTACATAGATAAATAATCCATCATTTCCCTATAATAGGGTTACAATATCTGAAATAGTAAATACATAATCAATCCCAGGTTATACTTAACCTTAAATCTCTGTTGCGGAAACATAAACAAATAAGTCTTTAATCATTAAACATAAGTCTTGAACTTTAACATTTTCAATAACAAGTCTTCAACACTTGTTAGCTTTTTCTTTGCCCTTGCTACTAGAAGGTTCATCACATCGTTCATTTTTAGCTGTAATGTTATTATGTAAGAGTGAGCACGAATGCCCTCAAGTATAAAAATATGACAATAATAACATGCGAGTGAATCAAAGAAATCTGAATAACAGAAAGCTCAACTTTTGAATCAAGAATAATAATCGAGAATCAAAATTACTTCTGAGGGTCATTAAGACCTTGAACTATGTCCTAGGTTGTCAAGTATATTAACCTTTAAACCTTTAATAGTCATAAGACTATGGACTTCACTTCTCGTACTTAGGGGGATCAGCCCTTCGTACCAATACTATGCACAATACCTCAACGCTTAAAGCATCATCAATTCCCCTTTAATAGGGTTGTTCATCTCAGTTTGACATCAGAGTCAGCACCAAATAAAGTTTGGTTTGGATAACTCAATAGTAGTTCTGGAATTTAGAACGCTCATCAACTGTGGACTAGTCGAATCAATAAGAGTTCGCTAGTCTTAAAGGATTCAACAATAAATGATATTCAATTTGAATAATAACTTCTCAAGGTTATACAATCGAATAAGTATTGTATAACTGAAATGATACTTTTAAAAGCATCATGATATCTCATATGAAATTCTGAACTTTAATAATCAAGAATAAGAACTTTGCTCGATATAGAATTTAGGTCTATAACTTGCTCAATGTAAAAGTAAGGTTTAGAAACTTTCCTCGTGCGCAAGCTACAATTATAACTCACGTTCTTTAATTACTCTTACCTATCAATACATTCACAATATCAATTTAATTATTAGTTCGACATACTTTATCGAATCTCAACATCAATCTTTGAACATGTTATTTAGACTTTACAAATAACGGTTTAAGTCATGTAATTAACTTGTTAATTAATCACATAATAAAATCATCAAATTATTTTAATATTTTCTTACACATTTAATAATCTACTTTAATCTCTTGAAATATTCTTGTCACATTATCATTTTAATTAATTTAAGTTAAAGTAATATGTCATGATTCAAAACTTCAAATAAATAAAAAAAATTGTTTTTCTTCTGACATACGCTCAGGGGCGCGTTTCCCATATAAATAATTCGTCGGGGGGACGTTTGCCGGGGCGCGTGTTCCTTAAAGGAAATCTTCGTTGGGGCGAAAACCCCCTGGTTCGAATTTTGCAGTTCGCGAAGAACACAGAATCAAGCCCAATTTTCTCCAATTTACACCAATACACTAACTTATAATGTTACCCATGAAGTATAAACTTCACAAGAACATCATAAATCACTTCTAGCATGTTTCTAACATTTAAAACATGTTATTACACAAATTAAGACATTTAATTTCACTGTTCTTCATAATTTTGTAAAGTTTGATGAAAAATATGAAATCTCTCATTACGGATTCGTTATAACACCGAATCCGTTCATTCAAATTATGTTTTCTTTGTTTTAACATGTATAATCATAATCATGCGTTAATTTTAATTTAAACATACTATGAAAGCATTTAATCTACCTATATGGGTTATTCATATGATATTCAAACTCTGTTATTCTTGAAAGACAATTATTAACAAAATCCCATGGTGTGATCACTGTAATTTATGAATATATGGCATAGCCCATGATATTAACATACACAGATCTCTATATGATCATATCTTACTTTAATTGCATGAATTTGATCATTTTAAATCATTCATACCAACTATGAAACACGATATAATCACACACACACACACATATATATATATATATATAGCCATATCATGACTTAATTTTAAAACTAATTTTTACAGAAAACTTTAAAGTACGTATTGAAGAACTTTGAGAAATTTTAATTTTGAAAACTTAAAAGAAGGATTACCCTTTAGTAATGAAGATGATACAATCAAAGATCACACAGTGTTTTCTCAAATTCTTCTCTCCCTATCTCTCTCAATTTCTTCTTCTCAATTTCTCTATCTTTTCTCTCTAAACTTGGAATATGAAAAACAAACACGTCTGACACAACAATATACGTATATATTATATCCGTTGTATTGATAATTGCTAAACTCCCACAAGGGCCTTGTTTGGCTAACACACTAATCCTTTTTCCATTTATTTTAATAGCTTCTTTATTATATAGTTAATAGTCACACTACTAATTAACAAAATTAATTTTATTTAATTCAATTAAATAAATAAGATAACTCACATTAAATCACATTGTCAAAATAATTAATATTCTTATTTATTAATTATGTCAATTCCTCAATTCTCTAATTAATTATTAAATTAATTAGAATAACATTATGCTTATTTAATTAATTTATTTAATCAAATAAACTCAATTAAATATATACTCTGAATTATAAAATTACTACACATTAATTTAATTAATGCAACACATATAATTAAATTAATCTACCACAATCTCATGAATTAATTATTTAACTCAATAATTAAATCATAAAAAATATTTATTTATTTCAAGAAATATTCAAATAACTTTACAAAATTCTCGTTCGTCACAACAGCTGCGTTTGAGCTACTGTTTTGAGTGTGCAGCTTGCTTGCCTAGCTTGGTTGATGCCTTGGTGCATTAGCTTGAATTGGGTACCTTGTTGGCCTAAGTGCCTCGTCTTGGCCTTTACTTATCTTGTAGAGATGACGCTTCATGCTTATTTTCTACGTTAGTACCTGAAATAATTACAACTAATAAGCGATTACAATATAATTTAAACCAAATAAAACAAACCAAACTTATCATATTAATTAAAACTAAAATACCATTAAAATGTAACTATGAACCTGATATTTATTAAAAATTGTTTAAGCAAGCCTACAACTTGAAAAATAAAATGACTAAAAATTAATTAACATGCAATCTAATATTAAAATTCCAAAAACTCTTAGGTTACCTCCCACTCAGCGCTTGTTTTTAGAGTCGTCAACCTGACTTTCTCAATTTCTTTATTCAGGCTCTGTTGGGGTGTTCGGGATGCCATTGGCTACACAACCCAGCAATGCTTCACACTATGCCCCTTCCCTTCAACTGTTTCCCTATTTTCATGCATATCATCACAAACAAAAATCTTCAAACCATGGCCACTTAACGAATCATCACCGACCTCTTCGTTAGCTTCTTTAACCATATAACATTCCACCACATAATTCGTGAACTTGATTACTTTAAAAACGTTGAACTTAACCTCTTGATCATTGACCCTTATAGTGAGCTCCCCGTTTTACACGTTAATCAATGTTCTTCTGGTAGCTAAAAATGGTCACCCCAAGATGATTGGGATCTCTCTAACTTCCTCAAAATCACATCCAACGAAGTCCATCGGGAATATAAATTTATCCTCTTTGACTAACATGTCCTCAATTATACCCCTTGGATATGTAAGTAACATATCCGCTAGCTGTAAGGTAACATTTGTGGTTTTTCGTCCTTCAATCCAAGTTTCTTATATATTGAGAATGGCATGAGGTTGATACTTGCTCCCAAATCACACAAAGTTTTCCCCATAAACTAAGTACCTATCGTGCATGGGATTGTAAAGCTCCGCTGATCTTTCAATTTTAGCGGTAGCTTTTGCTATAGAGCTGTATTGTACTCTTCCGTCAAAGCAACGATCTGGCAGTCACCTAACCTTCATTTCTTCTATAAAATCTCCTCCATGAACTTAACATAGCTGGGCATGTTGGGTATTTTCTATACGCGTTACACGCAAGTGTACGTGGTCAACAAGTAATATAATGGTAAGATCAGATGTCGTACCCACAGAGACAATAATTCCTATTTAATCAAACAAGTACGAGTTTTATATTCTTTCAGCTTTATCAAACTAATGATTAAAAGATGATTCTGCTTAAACCAATTTTAACACTAACTCCAGATTTTAACAAGTTTTAGAGAATTAAGCCTACAACTTCACTTATTAGTTCACTTCAAATAATATACTTTCCTTCAGTTATGTCAATTACTCCAGATTATTAATCAAGAACACTAAAGTAGGTATAACCATCTCTCAACACATTACATCCATACTTACTCAAATTCACAGATGATAGAATTAGGCAAGACACTTTAAATAACTAATTCACTATATCTCTATGTGAATTATAATTGAATAAGGTTTAAAATCAAGTTCTTATCAGATTACATACGATGCATATATAGCTCTATCCTATACATGAATTATGAATCACAACTATGTAAAAATCACAAACATATGTGACTATGGCTATGACGCCCCCAAATTCGGGTTACTTTTAACTCGGGTTTGGTGCTCACGATATTAACATAACCATACTATCATAAACCTGTCTTAGATTACATAAATATCTTACTAAAATCACAGGTTTTATAGACCTTTACATAACTTAAATACCAAAAGATTACAAAACATAATACTAAAAGTATTTATTACATCGACTACTTGAGTTCATATAAGCACAGGCGCTTAATAAATATTTATTCTGCAACTTTGCCTTTTCCCTTATCTTTTTCGGACGTACCAGCATTCTCGGTTTTAACTGAAAGCATTATATTCAACGCAAGGGAGAGCAAAAGTTTGCTCAGTAAGGAAATAAAAAATTGAATATAATGGAACAGAAATATTTATAATAAATAGGATATGAATCAATAGATACAGAACATGACAGTTCTTTAAAAGTTTTGAGTCTGTAAATCAGGCTTTAGCATGCTGTAAGGTCAAATGACCAGTGAACTCTGTACTAGAATTGACAATACTAACACTGCAATCCATGGATACAAATAGTTAATACAACTGTTCTATATCCTAGACTACAAATATACTGTGACGCCCCCAAATCTGGGTCCCTTTTATTACCTCTGATCGGGTGCAGTCACTATACTAGTAGTCAAATATTTACATCTTTTATTCATAACTTAATGAATATACCTTTGCTTTATTACAAATTAGAATATAAATTCATTTCATTATCAAGATCTCGTATAATGACCCCAAACTTTTTAAGTTACAATCTTGGTCATTTACCGTTCCTGTCGTATATCATTTTTGATATTATAAAAATGCGGAATAACTTAAACTTTTTCAATCTTCTTTGAATAAAATCTTTTATTGATTTTTATAACTTGAATCGATTACAAATCGCTGAATCAACTATATGATATGATTCATTCTATTTGAGTTACTGTATAAACTTTTACATCTTAATACGAAGTCTTCTATGTATCACATAGTACAACTTTACAACGCGACAAGTGTTATACATCATAAGCAACTATCAAGTACATCGTATAAAACTTAAACATTATTCAAGATCGTATCATTAGATAACTACGTCGATCTCCTTACGAAACTACGGAACTCTATCAATCAAGTGGCATAATACTTTAATCGTGAGTCCTTAACCTGCAAAAATGGTTATTTGCAAGAGTGAGCTTGACAGCTTAACAATTCTAACAGTTTTTATGCATCACATAGCATACAATATCATACTCAGTTCATGCATTCATAATCAATTAATATTTCCTACGCATGTTACTTCTCATATAACAGGCATAGAGATTCACTTGACGAGTATATCATCAAAGATCAACTTTCAATCTCATACATATCTCATATACATTTCATATATATACATCAACATTCTCATAACATAATATAACTCAATTAACAGTTATAGAATTCATATATCAAATAGGAACTGAAAGACTTGCCTGATTCGTAGTTTAACAACTACGACTTAACTGCTTAAAGATATCTGCACTTCGTGTAGTCCTACATAGTTATATAATCATGGATTTCATACTCGTCAGTTATACACCTCCATACATTTCATACGTTCTAAGTATAAGAATAATTGTGTATTGTTTTCTAGCTAGGTTTGTACAACCTTCAATTCACTTTTTCATCGTATTCTTAGAATAACTATGTACGTATAGATATACCTTAACCGTACATACTTAATATTAACATTCATAATCCTTATCACACACTTGATTAACTATGTGTTCGACACATATTTTAAAACTCATAGATACACAATTCACATTATCTTTGTGTTTCTCAAACCTTAGGAAAATTTATCAATTCTGGGTTTTATATCACCATTACATCAATAAACACTCAAAGCATTATTTAGAATTTGTTTTATATCTTATGATAACAATATAAGCCTACCACAAGGTTCAGAATGCATTTAAAACAATCAGGCAAAATTGCCCTGTGGCGCAGCTGCGCCACAATTAGACCTGGGAGGGGCGCAGCTCCCTGTCCAGACCAAATTTGGCTTTTTGGTCTCTGATTTCATTTTGGTTTTCTAGCATGCATAGGTACTAATGCATGTTAAACATCCTTCAATACACATGTTCACATAACCCCAATCTATTTATATATAACTAGTATAGTTCATCCTTTAGCACTTACTTATAAAACATGCTCGTATAGTGCATATTACATCTACTAGTGCACATACCAATCATGACTAGAGGTATATAAGTCCTATCATGCTTGTACACAAAAATCAAAATGCAAGTAACTCCAGGTCCACCTCACTCTTAAAACTTCGTAAGTTTTATTCTCCAAAATCAATGGCATGCCTAACTAATCATGCAAGGCCACTTTGAATCACTTGTCATGCTTATGCTAATCGTGCAAGACTACTATGTTCATCATGTATACATGCGAGGTGTCATAATAATGTTAATACGCATGCTCACAATTATCTTCATCATATACGCATAACTAGCATCTTTTCTTGCTTTAAAGCATGTCCAATTCATGCTTAACCAACTTTCATAGTGTCTAACAAGGTGTGTGCACATACATGACATATAAGTGATGTTAAAAGCACTAGCATGCATGCTCAAAATATCAGAATCTAGTTACACTATAATCATGCAACTTAGTTTGCAAAACTATCCGAGTTTGCCTTTGAAATCGTTTTTAATTTAAACCATGTATGCTAGTGTAAAGCTAACATCTTTAGACTAACCTTTCATGTTTATTTAGACCATACGATCATGCTTGCAAAAATCAGAATACAAACATGAATATAACATATCAAGGTTCCTTTTGAAACTTGATGTGATAAAAATATGTAACTGCAAGTGCACAGTATCAAGTTGAAGAACTGGCAAGTACAGGTCGAACCCACAGAGACTAGATTAATTTTAATATATCCTTAATAACTATTTTAGGCAAATTAGAAATAAATATCGAGAGTTGATTAATTAGAATATGAAAACTAATAATGAGGAAACAATCTAGGAATCCGAATTCATTAAATAATAAACATAACATATAATTCAATCTATTCTATTTTATAACTTAATTATGATTTTGATCTCCCTTCCCTTTAATTTAGTAATTTTATAATTAACGTGGGCAAGCATAGACTACGAAAATTTAAGGATTAACTATAACCCATCAAAACTTCTTTGAGCAAGCATGGATTATAAAAAACTCATATCTTAACAATAATCTATCAAAACCTCTTCATTAATTTAAAATCACATATGAACTATAAAACGAAGGTATTTCAATAACGAAATATGAAGGCGAAATCAATTAAACATAAAGGCATAAATAATAGAAGAGATGAAAAATATTATCATGAATAATTATTTAATTTCATCTTCATCCTAGATATAAAAAAATTAACTAGACATTAAAAATAAAATAACTAACTAAAAATAAAGAAGAACAAATAAAATAAGAAAACTCCCTTTATTGATGATTCTCCAACAAGCGTATAATGAAGAAGTAATTTAATCTACTTCTACTTCTACTCCTAACCTAAACTAATACAATACCTAATAATCCTTTCTCTCTAAAACAAGAGACCTATTTATAGGGAAAATAAATTTGTGCCCTAATTTAGATACATTGAACTTGGACACTTTTGTTCCCATGTAGGTTTTAACTTCCTAGTGGCAATCAGCTTCTCAAAGAGATCTTCTAAATAGACTTTTCTTTCTTTTGTTGGATTTGACTTGCACACCAAGATTGTTCCACCTCTTTCCTTCTCCTTGCAGGATTCTTCTTGGATATTTCTTACATGAATAAGAGCATTAAATATCGCTTGATCACCAAGATTTTGACTTTATTGCAATAAATATTAAACCCTACAAAATAAAATAAAACATATTAATTTAATAAACTAATATAATTAAAAGGACAAAATTAGGGATAATAAAATGTATGAATTATGTGTCTATCAAAACTCTAAGTTTATTTTGAAAATTATAAGTCGTTTCATTAATAATGTATACTATCATAGTCAAACATGCTCATGCTATTTCAATATACTTATATATACATGTTACTTATGTTAGCATGCTTGTCTAAGTCATATTAAGTAATTAGCACTTAACAGATTCCAGCAGAATCAGAAAACAAATATCAGAGACCAGCGCAGCTGCGCTGCACCCAAGTACTAAATGGGCACAGCTGCGCCGTTGCTCGGTCAGAACTGAAATGCTTCTGCTTCAGTAGTTAGCAAACCCAAATCAAGATTTCTCAATGAATTCGATTGAAACCTAGCTACAATGCATTACTAACATGATTGTAAGCTAATACAACAACTAACAAACATTATCCAATCATATTATCATGAAATTCATGCTCAATTCAAGAATTAGAAATTTGAAGAAGATGAACATGAGTGTACCTCTTCAATTGCTAAATTGAGTTTACTGCTAATTGAATTCTCCCTCAATTGATGCTCTCTCTCTCTTTCTTTATATATCAGTATACTATACTAGCTTCACTTGGAATTCTCAGAAAATGAAAAAGGAGAAGAGAAGAGCTTGCATTTATAGGAAAATCAATACACAGGCAATGTAATTCTCCACTAAAGGAAACCGATGAGTTGAAGAATTGTTTGATGGGCATTAAGTAGTTCGTGGAGTTGGTGATAATCACTATTGGAGCCACTCCCCATGATTATCATCTAAGTTTGCTGAGTTTGAGAATATAGGGAGTAAGCTAGCCTTTGAGTTATTCACGTGAGAAAGAAATGTGCCTCTCATTATGGGACAAGGCTTAATAAAGCTCAGCAATTGGGCAACATGAATACAACACTTATGTTATAACATATGCCTACCATATATACTTAGGTATATATGTATACTTAGATAGAGTCACAATGTAAGTTTAATAAATAAATTCAATGTAGTAAGTTTAATCTATTCGTAATATAATCCATGTACATTTCATAATACCGCATATACTCTAATTGGGTATTGTCACACCATTATATTAACCCATCTTTATTATTTCAATTATATTAAACTATTGAAATAATCCTTAAGTAACAATTGTTTATTATAATATTCTTGAGGTACATATTTAATGTAGTCACACATCACATATTGTCACCTATGCATTATTTACTTAACTCACATATTTCATTCAATCATAATATATAGTTCTTATATATTATATAGTCACATTAAGATGTCACACCACACTTGCACAAAGCAATTAACTCTCATAATACATTAATTAATTCCGTTTAATCACTCCTTCATTAATTTATTTAATTAATTTCTCTTTCCACCACTTAGCCACACTAAGCATATTCCACGGGCTTACTTTAAGCTCATTATCACTTCCACCACACTTTAATATTCCTTTAATATAAGGTTTGTATGACACAAGCACTCTAATGTTAAGCTACTTCAAATAATTATACACTTATAACATGTATAACCTTTACGCTCAGAATAATTAAGATTTACACTATTAATTATTTAAATTATAAAATTTATGATAAAATAATAACTTAAGTTATTTAATACCTTAAAATAACTTAGTTTTCTTTTATAGATTTAACCCTCTTGGAAATACATAAGATATAATTATTATTATGTATTCCTTTATAACATGGCATAAAACGTCTTTATTATGTTTTCTCCAAATATATGCATTAATTATAATAAAAGACTTCACTCATTATCTCAAGATATTATTCTTAATATAATATCTATATCTCGTTAAAATAATTACATGTATGGCACATGTACACCTTTTATATAGAAAATAGATCATAAGTTTATTTTCTATTATGATAAATTATTCCCATCAATTTATTACATATAGCAAATATATTTTAATATATTTATCATATTAATTAATCATACCTATTGCCTCATAACAAGACATATAAGGTAATATTATTATTTAAAATAACATTCCCCCTTTTTCTTAAAATAATTCAATATTAAAAATTATTTTAATATCCTTTATTAGAAACATATAATAATTATTTCTCTTTCCTTTCTATAAATTGTGCCCAACACAATTTCTTTAATCTATACATTTAATCATTTCTCAAATATTAATTAACTCTCTAATCAATATTTATTTAAAGATATATTGGTTTAACAACGTATATATATATATTTTATTAATATCGTTCGCATATTCACATAATACCATGCCAAGTAATATAATTTAAGGCACTTACTATACTCACATACTCCACACATGTATTAACTCACTATTTATTTAAGTGATCTTAAATCTCTTACCATATCACCTTAATTAAGGCTTTAATATTCATATTATATTATTTCATAATATAACTTCCAATTTAAATTAACCAACATTTATTCTCATTAGTTAATTCTCATAATTAACTAATTCATGCTTTACTATCTCAATCTATCCATGGATAGTTTAAGCACTAAGTAAAACTCATATTACATCATACTAGACACTAGTATATATATTCAAGAAAATGGTGATTATTCATCAAAGATATTTAATGTCACCAACTTACTATGATAAAATAATTCTATAAATTATTTAATGTCGATAGATAAATCTTATCCATCTTCTTACTAATTCATCTCTACGATTTATAACAAATATATAATAATGATATATATTTATTAAACACAAAATCACATATTGCATAGTTCATAACCTCTTATGCAACACAATACCACATACTTCCTAATGCATTTATATTCTTATTTGAACCCATCTCATGCCTTAAGAATTTTATTTATTAAATTCTCGTTATTGATAATTATTGAAAATTCGGGTTCTTACATGTACTTTAGGGAATCAGCCTAAGTACCCTATATTGTGCACAACATAAAAGTCTAATGACACATTACATGTCCTTCGGAATCATATGTCCGGTACAATACGCCCCTATAAAAGGGTTGTTCGTTCACAACATTATATAAGAGTCCGCACCACCAAAAAATGATTTGGAAAACATTACATGAGATTTTCATAACTAACTAATATAAATATATCGCAACATTTATCTAGCCGAAATAATGGCCTTGACGTACTTTCAATATCATAAGAATAAATGAATCGGAAGTATTGTAGTTCAATACTTTCAATAACTTGAAAAGATAAGCCTTTGAGTTACGTACTTGCAATATAAACTTATTTGAGTAAGAAAGGTTGATGTACTTGATAACATCTTAATTATTCTCTTGAAGCTGATTGGAATAAAAAGATTTTATTACCTTGTATTATTCATAAGTAAATGAGAGACAATTCAGAATTTAGAGAACTTGCCTACATATGAATAAATCCAAAATACTTGCTTAATAAAGAGTAAGATTTAGATACTTGCCTGGTTTGTGGACTATTGATAAGATTCAGCTTAATGTGTTCTCACAGAGCCTACATAAATTTATTTGTATTTACAAGCTTATTAGCCAAATAGCTAAGTCATATAGCTTGTATGTTCACATATCACTTAATCACAGTGACCATGTTTTTAGTTTATATTCTCATACTTGAGATATTTCTATACATTTTTCAAATACCTCATCCATGCCTTTAAAATAGCTATTTCTTTCTATAATAAAGTTCGGTAGGTTGTCATATGTAACACATTACAATGATTATTTTTCACTTTGATAGGGTTTGACATGCTTATAACATGCAATAGGAATCAGGTTAAAGTTATCATTTACATCTTATTCAAGATTTAGAATATAGGTATTTCATATTTCCTTACTTAACTTCTAACCCACAAGGTAATTTTATAGTGTATCTTATATTTCGAAGGTAATTTCAACTTGTATGGTTATTCTTTGGTATTCTCATGATTTAAAGTTCCCTTTTTGGTACACTAATGCATCAATTATTCTTGTTTCTTTCTATGTTGTCCAAACAGCCTTTTGAGATTTAAATAGTCCGAACTTGGCTTAATACATGGCATTTTTGTGACACTCCCAAATCCAGTATCTTAATTTTCACATGATTTGGTGTTCACTGTTCAAATATCATATGACTATCTACCCATAATAATAGAAATTCATTTATTAGATAAATAATCCATCTTCTTACATCATCTAAAATAATAATACATAATAAATCCCAGGTTATACTTAACCTTAAATCTCCGTTGCGGAAACGTAAATAAATAAGTCTTATACATCACACATTAGTATTGGACTTTAACATATCATAATCATCACAAGTCCTCATCACTTGTTAACTTTTCCTTTGCCTTTGCTACTAGAAGGCTCTTCACATTGTTCGTTCTTAGCTGCATTGTTATTATACAAGAGTGAGCACGAATGCCCGCAAGTATAAAAATATGACAATAATAACATGCGAGTGAATTTAAAGACATCTGAATAACAGAAAACTCAACTTTTGAATCAAGAATAATTAATCGAGAATCAAATAACTTCCTAGCTTGCATCATCGTCAGACAACTCGCTTGCCTAGGCGACTTGCTGCCATAAAACACAACCTTTGACGGGGTCATAAGGTTAATACATTTCTTCTGGCAATCAATTATAGCCCCATAATTTAATAGCCAATCCATTCCCAGAATAACGTCAAATTCCCCAAGTTTAATCGGGATAAGATCTACATTCATAACGTTACCCTTAATATCCACTCTACAGTTCTTGTGTATATAACTAATAGGAATAACTTTCCTATTCACAATCGCGATGTTCATAGGGATTTCTAATTCGTCTTTATGCAATTCTAAGTTCTTTGCAAAGTCATCGGATATAAATGAATAAGTAGCACCCAAATCAAATAAAATATAAGCATTAACTTTATTAATCGAAATGATATCTGACACCACATCACGAGACTGCACAGCATCCTGTACGGTCATGTTGAATGTCCTTGCAGTTGGTCGGTTTGTCGAAGTCAGTCCAGTAATTGTAAGAGGATTTCCACTGTTATTTCCCTTATTTCCACCTGACCCAGCCCTTCCAGATGCCTTCTTGGGACAGTCTCTAGCCAAGTGATCCTTTGACCCACACGTGTAGCAGGTTAAGGTTAGGGAAGTTAGGTGCTATGTGGCCTTCCTGACCACAATTATAGCAAACTCTTTTTCCTTTCATGCAGACTCCCAAGTGAGTCTTTCCACAGGTTGGGCATGATTCTATCCTTTTCTTCTGACTCCCTTGCTGATTTACGAACGACGGGTTGTCATTCCACTTCCGTTTATGATTATTGGTTCCTCCCGTGTTACTTCCACTAGACTTATTATTTCCTTCACTTTCATTCTTCTTCTTCTTCTTCTGATCCTGATTGTACTTGGTCACCGCTTTGTTTCCACCTTCAGCGAGGATGGCCTTCTCTAGAACTCCAGTAAAAGTGTTTAATTGAAACATTGACACTTTGCTATACAACCAGGGTTTCAGTCCCCACTCAAATTGCCTAGCCTTTCTTTCGTCAGTATGCACGTGATATTGGACAAACCTAGTCAATTCGTTAAACTTTGCCACGTAGTCGGGCACAGACATATTTCCCTATTTCAACTCTAGAAACTACACCTCCATTTGATTTTGGGAGCTGGTCGGGAAGTACATCTCGAAAAACATTTCCTTAAACCTTTCCCAGGTTATTACACCTTCTCCTCCCCTGACCTTATTTGCCTGCCACCAGTAGCTGGCTTCTGATTTTAACATGAATGTCGCGTAAGCGGTCTTCTGGTCCTCCCTAACTCGAGCGACCTCAAAAACTTTCTCCATCTCCATAACCCAAGTTTAAGCTTCTATCGGGTTTGTGGAGCCTTTAAACTTCGGCGGTCCCACTGCCTTAAAGTCTTTAAATGAGGTGTTCGGTGGAGCTTGAGGCTGATTATTCATCACTCCAGCTAACAGATTTACCAACTGCTGAACGGGGTTCGCATTGGCATCATTATTGTTATTGTTATTCGTTGACCCTTCTTGGGCTTGTCGACGATTTTGTCTCCTTCTTGGCGGCATATTTCTCTTAAGATATACGCTCATTAGATCTTTATTCAATCTCTTAAATACTTAAGGCTTAACTCAAATATTTAACATAATAACTTTAACTCTTTTCGTCTCAAATAAACTTTGATATTTTATTAAAATCAAAAGCTTTTAACATAGCACGATAGCATTTCTGCCATTTACATCAACTATCCTGAGATAAAGTATCTACAGGATTTAAATCATCATAATATTCCTTTATTTCTAATCACATCGGAATTTACATTATTAACTATCAGTTAAGCATACACATAATCATATTGTCCTATCACGGCCTGCTAAGACGTCGTACAGCTTCGCTACGCTACTCCTCCATGAGCCTAACATATACCCAGAAAGTCCCTCGAACTGAATTGGATATCTCATAACTCGGTCCTGGACCTCATTAATTGCCCTCAGAAACGTGTAGCACGTCTCTGCAATCTTAACTCTCTTTGCACGCGCCTCCTATCTGCCAGATCTGCACGTCGTGCATTGCTCACCCAAGCTTCCTCTATTATGGCTAGTCTTTCTGATTTCTCCTTCAACTCATTCTTCAACCTTTCTATCTCTTATGTATTCTGTTCATTTTGGCCCTTCTCATGAGCCAAGTCCCAATCCACATTTCCAAGACGGGTGTGAAGTGTCTCAACCTCACCATCTTGCTGCTCAATAGTAGTCCGTTGGGTAACCGACTGCTCTCTCAACTCCTGTATCGTATCTCGTAACTCTATGTTGCGATCATACAATAACTCGTACATATCAGCACTGACGGAGCTCGGTGGGAACTCCTCAGGGTCTTCCTCCTCCTCCTCCTCGGCTACCTCAGTCGGGATCTCAAACTCCTCAGGGTCCTCCTCTGAGTTAATCTCTAACTCATGCTCCTGACCAATGACTGGAATCAAAGGAGATGGCTCTGGCTGTACTATCTGCTCCCAGACTATATGTATGTCTCGGGGCTCATCATCTCTAGTCTCTAGGGGTACAATATCCCCGGGCTAACTAGCTCCTCCAGTATCTGACATCCTGACAAAATAAATTTTAAGTCTTAGTTATTAAGTGATGCTAATCGATACTCAAGCAAGTATATAATTATAAACACATAGCACATAAGGTAATTTTTATTATTTTTCTTAGAACTCAACGAGAGTTATCATTTCTATGTTCTCGAAGGCTACTATCTTAAGGTTTTACTCCACCTAAGGTTCATAACCTACGGCTCTGATACCAACTTGTGACACCCCCAAATCCGGTATCTTAATTTCCACAGAATTTGGTGTTCACTGTTCAAATATCATATGACTATCTACCCATAATAATAGAAATTCATTTATTAGATAAATAATCCATCTTCTTACATCATTTGAAATAATAATACATAATAAATCCCAGGTTATACTTAACTTTAAATCTCTGTTGCAGAAACGTAAATAAATAAGTCTTATACATCACACATTAGTCTTGAACTTTAACATATCATAATCATCACAAGCCCTCATCACTTGTTAGCTTTTCCTTTGCCTTTGCTACTAGAAGGCTCTTCACATTGTTCGTTCTTAGTTGCATTGTTATTATTCAAGAGTGAGCATGAATGCCCTGCAAGTATAAAAATATGACAATAATAACATGCGAGTGAATTTAAAGACATCTGAATAACAGAAAACTCAACTTTTGAATCAAGAATAATTAATCGAGAATCAAATTACTTCTGAGGGTCATAAGACCTTGAACCAAGTCTTAGGTTGTCAAGTATATTAACCTTTAAACCTTTAACAGTCATAAGACTATAGACCTTACTTCTCGTACTTAGGGAGATCAACCCTTCGTACCGATACTGTGCACACTACCTCAACGCTTAAAGCATCATCAATTTCCCTTTAATAGGGTTGTTCATCTCAGTTTGACATCAGAGTCCGCACCAAATAAAGTTTGGTTTGGATAGCTCAATAGTAGTTCTAAAATTTAGAACGCTCATCAACTATGGACTAGTAGAATCATATAAGGGTTCGCTAGTCTTAAAAAATTTAACAATAAATGATATTCAATTTGAATATTAACTTCTCAAGGATATACAATCGAATAAGTATTGTATAACTGAAATGATACTTTTAAATGAATCATGGCATCTCATATAAAATTCTGCTCTTGAATAATCAAGGATAAATACTTTGCTCGATATAGAATTTAAATCTATAACTTGCTCAAATGTAAAGATTTGAGTTAGGAAACTTGCCTCGTGCACAAGCTACAATTATTACTCACTTATTTAATTAATTCACAATATCAATTAATCACAGGTTCGATATAATTATTGATTTACAATCGTGTTCTTTGAACTCATTATTAGGTTTTTCAAATAATGACTTAAGTTAATTAATTAACTTATTAATTAACCACATAACCTTCGTTATTAAACTTGTATTAATATTTTATCACACACATAACATATCTTCATGTTTATTAGACTTAAAATAATGTCTTAATGTTTATAACACATTATTTAACCTTTATGAATAATGGTTTAAGTCACATAATTAATTTATTAATTAATCACGTAACATAAATTATTAAACTTGTATTAACATCTTATCATATATTCAACATGTTTTCATGTTTATTGAATTCAGAACACATTTCTCAAAATTCCACACTTAACAAATTTTTCAAAAATTTCAGGTAGGCGCGGCCGAGCGACTGCGTTTTTCCAGATTCTGAAGTTCACGAACGAACACAGAACTCGGCCATTTTCTCCCAATTTACACCATTACATTGATTTGTAACGTTACCCATGAAGTATAAACTTCATAGTAACATCACAAATCATTGTTAGCATGTTTCTACCAAATTAAATCATGTAATTACATCAGTTACAACAATCAATTTCACTGTTATTCATAAATTTGTAAAGTTTTTATGAAAAATATAAAATCTATCATCACGAATTCTTTACTACACCGAATCCACTCATTCCAATTCCATTCTCTTTGTGTTAGCATATACAATCATATTCATGTATCCTTTTTAATATAAACATAAGATTCAATCATTAATTTAACCCATATGGGTTATTCACCCATATTCAATACTCTGTCTTTTCATGAAACCCAATTGTCAACAAAATTACTTGATGTGATCAGTGTAAATCATGGATACATGATCTAACACATAATACTAACATATACGGTCACATATATGATAGCCTCATACTTTAATTTCCCAAAATGAGTACTAACAGAAAATTTTTACAAAAACTTAGAAACTCTGTAATTTTTTTTGAAAACCCAATTAAGGCCAAATTAAATAAAATTGATTACTCTAAAACATGTTTATATGTCAGAAAACATGTTATGATCACATACTCATATAGATAAAGCCATATCATAATCCAATTAGAAAACCCAATTTTTATAAGACTTTAAGAATACGTAAAGAAGAACTTTAAGAAAATTAGATTTTGAAAACTAAAAAAAGAAGATTACCCTTTGTTAGTATGAAGATAATCAAAGACAACACTTAAGATTTTCTCAAATCTCTTTCTCTCCCTCAATTCTTCTCTTTTTCTCTAATATTTCTCTCTCAAGTTTCTCTAACTTTTCTTCTCTGACTTGAACAAATGAAACTCAATGCATCTAACTTAATAATATACGTATATATTATATCCGTTATATAAAATAACGGACTAACCTCTACAAGGGCCTTGTTTGGCAACACACTAATTCTTTTTCCATTTATTTTAATTAACTAATATACTATATAGTTAATTGTCACATTATTAATTATTCAATTAATTTTATTTAAATCAATTAAATAAAATAAGATAATTCACATTAAATCACATTGTCACATAATTAATATTCTTATTTATTAATTATGTCAATTCATTAATTCTTTAATTAATTAAAGTAACATTATGCTTATTTAATTAATTCATTTAATCAAATAAACTCCATTAAATATATACTTTGAACTATTAAATTACTACACATTAATTTAATAAATGTAACACATATAATTAAATTAATCTACCACAACTTCATGAATTAATTATTTAACTCAATAATTAAATCATAAGAAATATTTATTTATTTCAATAAATATTCAAATAATTGTATAAAATTCTCGTTCGTCACAATTTTAGGTTCTTTATACATATTTCAAGTGCATAAGAGAATTTACTAGTGTCTTTCATGTTTTTGGGGTAATCACAACTTTCTTGGGTAACTTATAAATCTTATAACACTTTGTAGCTTTATTTTTGTAGGCTAAAGTGTCAAACATTCTTGTTTTTGTTCTTTATGTCAAACAGTCCCAACTTGACCTACCGAGTGGCAATCAAGCTTTGCTTGGCCCTGTGGGGCTTAGTCAAGCTTGGAGTGGCCATATTTGGCCTTATTGCCCCAATTACAACATAGCAGCCCCTAACTCAAGATGCATGCTATGTCCCTTGCTAAACTCAATTTTTTTTTAAATATTCAAGCTCACTAAACAGTTTATATACATGTTTATTTAGGAGGTTCTAAATCTAACTCCGTGATTTTATCTTTAAGTTACATTCTAGGGTTAATAGGATATTTCCAAAACTGCTACAGCAGTTTGCTACTATCAACTGCTGCTTCTAAATGGCAGTAGTTTCTGTTTCTTAGCTTTGCTTATTACTCTTTTATTTTCCACTTATTTGAGTAAGTGCGTCTAGTAGTTCTCTTTAATATACTAACAACTCCTTAACATTCCTTTATGCTAATAGTCATATATATTTAACTTTATAGAATTCAATTAGTTTATTGTGGCTTTGGTTGGGCTCAGCTCCAATTGAGTTTAACAAGCTTATACCGCATTGGCAGTTAGCTAAGGCTCTCTGCTACTGTTAACCAACAGCAACTCTGCCCCTTCTTTGATCAATATTTAATCTTAAGATAGCTTACAAGATGTAATATTATATAACTTATACATACCCACAACATCAGTATGTAAAAGATAAGCTAACAAGGCCCTTAGCTACTACATGTTGCTAACTTTAGGTACATCCCTTGCCCTTTATTTCGTGTAACTTCATTTCCTAACTTACTTCGGACTCTTGACATGCTATAAGTGATGCAATAAAACTGGTTTGTCCAAGTCTGCAGTAGCAGTTACTTGTGGCTACCTGCTGCTGCTATTTAGCAGCAACCCTTATTCCTTAACCCATGCCTTGAGCAACTATTAGGAGCAAATGAGATCCCCAGCCCTTGTCGGCAGCAACCCTGCTCCTTCCTCTCTTATTTCCAAATTATAACTTATTTACTCTAATAAGCTACAATTTTTGGAGACAAAATAGTTAGCATACTTCTCTATTTAACAAAATACTAAACAAGTTGTATAAGCATCTTAATTCAAGTCGATTGAGAGCTCAAAAGGGAGCCCACAGCTGATACCATACACAACCACTGCTGCTGCTATGGGCAGCAGCTTTGATCCTTCTCCCATGCCATTTTTGGCACTTCATTTGCTAGTTCATACCCCATTTTTAGAATTTTATAGATGGTATATCCATCTTCTAAGACAACCTAGCAATTGCAGCCCTTACATAATCTAAGTAAATCAAGATGGTGTGCCAAACCACCTGCCACTAGTAACCACTGTTGTTGCCCAACAACAGCTCTTTCTCTCAGCCCCATTCTCTGCTACACTTTAATACATTAATGTTATGTTAACCTATCAATTGCAGCCCATAAAAAATAACTAATTCATCCATACTGCCAAAATGGCCCTGCAGTGCAGCACAGCGCTGGCTGCTGGCTGCTGCTGCCTGCAGCAGGCTTGGCCTTGAGCAACCCCCTCTCAGCCCCCTTCTTTTGATTTCCAAATCTCCTAGTACATAAGTTCATTATATCCAATTCTATTATATGTTGCAGATATTATAGAAGGCTAGAAGAAGAACATTCACCATCTCCATTTTAATCTTTTGGATTGCTCTAAACAGTATTCTAAAGTAGCTTGACATACAAAGTTTTAGTTTTTCATTTTAGCATAAAACTAAGTTTCATCAAACACCTTGCATGTAATACTTTAAAGTGCAGATTTCTGAAGTTTGTGTTTATATTCAAGCCTCATTCTTTTCCACCTTATTGCTCCTCAGCCCAACCTATCTCCTTGTGCCTAATTAAACAATAGAAATCCCATAACCAACCATATTAATGAGGAATCAACAAGTTACAAACTAATTAGTTTGTTTATACTTCATTTCCAAATTGTTTGAATTCAAAGGTAGTATATATATATACCATCTCAATTCCCTTGTTGGTTAATTATCACAGCTATAATCACATAACTGTTACCCATCCACAAAAGAAATCAATACATACAAACTAGTTACTTCATGTTCCTTTCATACTATCAGCTTTGCTTCTAATGTATGCAATAGAAGCTAAATATCATCTCTATACACATCACAGTCCATTAACAAACATTTTATTAAGCAACTCGGCCACTTAATGGTTGGTTCTACCATCAAATAAATAGAAGAAGACTAGAAATGGAATGTCCGGAGTTTGTATACCTTGTTGGCTTGTTGAGATTGCTTCGACACTTTACTTTTCCAGCCGGAACTCCCTCCTCCTTCTCACTGAGTATTAACTGCTATAATCAAATCTCAACACCTTACTCTAGCTGGTTGGTTCCAGTGAAAGACTTAGCTATTTTATGGCTGAGTCTTTTACTAGTCATCATTGTTCTACGTGGCTGCTATACACTTCTCTGACAGTCTAAATCTAGCAGACCATTGGCCCCTACATTGGCCTCTATTAGGCTCAACTGCTAGCTCTTATCTGGCAGCCTATTTGCCCCCTATATTAGCTAGTCCTGTCTTAGCCTTATCCCCAACCGGTCTTAGCCTCTAACCAAACTGCAAACTGACTGCTCTCTTGGAACCAAATATGTTATCTGTTAACTTGTTATTAGAATATAACTTAGCTTATTTCACCCAATGTGGGATGCCGAAATGGGCTAGGATTGGCTTTGTTTTGGGCTAAATGTAACAACCCAGATCACTTGAAAATAATTAAAAGAGACTTGTAAGCATACATGGCAAAAGTTATTATGGCCCAATATTTATTATGGACTCCTTACAATTCAATGTGCATTGTAATTTAACTCCCATCTTTACTTACGCTAGCGAAAGTAATTAATACCCACATCATTAAAGATAATGGTTCCATGTAATTTAAATAATTAATGATAATATCTTATTTCTTTATTTTCTATTAAATAACCCTTTTTAATTATATCTTACTATAATTAATTCTCTGAACACATAGATAGCTTCATATCAATAATCTTTCTCAATTAAGCTATGTTGGCTTTCCTTTTCATTCTTAATATTTGAATATCATTATAATAATGTATATCATCATTTCTTTCTTTACCATTCATAATCTAAGATACTTAATCAACTATTAAGTAATAAATAATTATAATGTCACAATAAAAAAAATTATACGCAAAAATTGACATTATAATAACTGAATATTACATAGAATTTTCCTGAGTCATTACATTCTCCCCCCCCCCCCTATAAGGATTCCGTCCTCGGAATCACAAGTACAAGGTTACTCAAAAAGATGGGGGTAACTTTTCTTTATCTTTTCTTCTAGTTTCCACGTAGCTTCATCAGCACTGCGGTTCCTCCACATCACTTTTACAGAAAGTATTATTTTGTTTCTCAAAACTTGTTCTTTCCTATCAATTATTTGAACAGGAACTTCTCCATAGGTTAGATTTTTTTCAACCTGAATAGGTTCATATTGGATTACATGCTTGTGATCTTGTTTATAATGTCGTAGTACTGATACGTGAAATACATTATGAATGTGCCCTAATTCCGGAGGTAAAGCTACTTCATAAGCCGCCTCACCTATTCGCTTCAGTATTTCAAAAGGTCCTATGAATCTTGGACTCAATTTTCCCTTCTTTCCAAATCTAATATTTCTTTTTCAGGGAGATACTTTTAAAAACACAAACGACCCTATTTCGAAATCTCTCTTTTGGCGGTGCAAATCTGCGTACTTCTTTTGCCTGTCTTGAGCAGCTACCAATCTTGCTCGTATTACCCAGATAATTTCTACAATTTTTTGAACCATTTCTGGTCCCAATAATTTACGTTCTCCTACCTCGTCCCAATACAGCAGCGTCGAAACCTTTCTGTGTAGTTGGAAGTCCCACAACAAAATTCATAGTTATGTGTTCCCATTTCCATTCTGGAATTTCTAGCGGTTGTAACAATCCACTTGGTCTCTGATGCTCTGCTTTCACTCTTTGACAAGTTAGGCACCTACTAACGTATTCTGCCACCTCTCTTTTCAAATTGGGCCTCCAAAAGTGTTGTCGAAGGTCTTGATACATCTTTGTGCTGCCCGGATGAATTAAGAAATTTGAACTGTGTGCTTCTTTAAGATTTCTTCCTTTAGGTCTGGTACTGCTGGTACCCACACTCTTCCTTCAAATCTCAATAACCCTTCCTCATCTAATTTGAACTTAGTGACCTCCCCTTTCTCTACTTGTTTCTTCACCTTATTACATTCTTCATCTTGATCCTGGGCGTCCTTTACTCTGTCCAACAAAACTGGACAAGTCTCCAAGTTAAACAGTTTCTCTTCCGACTCTCTTGGATATTTCACTTCAATCTCCATTTTCTCCATTTCTTTTATGATCTCCTCCTGATCTGTTAGCATCTCTAATCTTTCTCGTTCCTTTCGGCTTAAAGCGTCAGCGACTACATTAGCTTTTCCGGGATGATACAAAATTTCGCAATCGTAGTCTTTAATCAGTTCTAACCACCTTCTTTGCCTTATGTTTAATTCCTTTTGTGTGAAGATATACTTCAGACTTTTATGGTCTATGTATATCTCACATTTCTCGCCATACAAATAATGTCTCCAAATTTTTAAAGCAAATATTACTACTGTCAACTCCAAGTCGTGCGTAGGATACCCTTTCTCGTAATCCTTCAACTGGCGTGACGCGTATGCTATGACCTTGCAGTGTTACATCAAAACGCAACCAAGCTCATTGTATGACGGATCGTTGTAAACAACGAAACCACCCTTATCATCTGGCAAAGATAGCACTGGTGCTTCACTCAATCTTTTCTTTAGTTCTTGAAAACTTTCTTCACACTTTTCTGACCAAATGAACTTTACTGCTTTTCTGGTCAAATTCGTCAAAGGTCCTAACAATTTTGAAAAATCCTTGATGAATCTACGGTAATAACCTACTAGACCTAAGAAATTCGTATTTCAGGTTGGTGTCTTCGGTCGTTCCTAGTTAATTACCGCCTCTACTTTCGCCGGATCTACTGATATCCCTTCCTGGTCGATCACGTGTCCCAAAAATTGCACTCTTTCCAACCAAAACTTGCATTTTGAAAGCTTCACATATAATTTTTCTCTTCTCAAGATCTCCAATACCATTCTCAGATGTTCCGCATGATCCTCTCGAGTCTTTGAATATATCAAAATATCGTCAATGAATACCACCACAAATTTATCTAAGTAAGGTTTGAATACCCGGTTCATTAAATCCATGAATGCTGCAGGGGCATTAGTCAGTCCAAACGACATCACTAGGAACTCATAGTGGCCGTAACGAGTTCTAAATGCGGTCTTTGGCATGTCTTCATTCCTCACTTTCAATTGGTGATAACCTGTTCGCAAATCTATTTTGGAAAAATAGCGAGCTCCGTTCAGCTGATCGAAAAGATCATCTATTCTTAGTAATGGATACTTATTTTTTATTGTGACTTTATTCAATTCTTTGTAATCGATACACAGTCGTAACGATCCATCCTTCTTTTTAACAAATAACACAGGTGCTCCCTAAAGAGACACACTCGGTTGTATATACTTTTTATCTAATAATTCCTATAATTGAATCATCAGTTCTTTCATCTCTACCGGAGCCATTGGTATGGAGCTTTTAAAATTAGGTTTGTACCAGGCACTAAGTTAATCACGAATTCGATCTCCCGATCCGGTGGTAATCCTGGAAACTCATTTGGAAATACATCTGTGAATTCCTTTACTATTGGTATTTGTTCTATTTCTGTTTCCATTCTTTGGGTGTCAACTACAAGGGCTAAATAACCAACACACCCTTTTCTTAACAACTTCTTGGCTTGCATCATCGTCAGACAACATGACTGTCTCGGTGATTTGTTACCATAAAATATGATTTTTGACTTACTAGGAGTCTGAAGGTTTATGCATTTCTTTTGGCAATCAATTACCGCCCCATGGTTATACAACCAATCCATTCCTAGTATCACGTCGAATTCACCTAATCGGATGGGAATTAAATCCACCATAAACTTATGGTCCCTTATATCCATACTACAGTTTTTATGAATATGAGTTACAAGAATGACTTCTTTATTTGCAACCTCTATGTTCAAATGACGATTCAGTCTTTCGGGAGTTAATTCTAACCATTGAGCAAATTTCTCAGATATAAAAGAACAGGTAGCACCCAAATCAAACAGTATAAAGGCGTTAACGTTATTGATTGGAATGATACCTGCCACCACCTCCTTTGATGCCACTGCATCCTACACTGCCATGTTGAACGTCCTGGTAGTTGGTGGATTGGATGGGGTTGGACCCCCGATCGTCAGCTTCCCACTGTTGTTTCTTTTCTTTGGACAATTTTTGATTTGGTGATCCGCATCTCCACATGCAAAATATCCTTGAATTTTCTTTGGGTCGGGACAGTTAGGAGAGATGTGGTCCTCTTGCCCGCATTTATAGCAGACTGTTTTCCCCTTCATACAGACTCCCAGATGATTTTTCACACACTTCTTACATGCTTCTATCTTCCTTTTTGGTTCTCCCTGCCTACTGTTCAATTTATTGTTCTTATTGTTCCACTTTCTTTTGTTAAAATTATTTCCTCTGCTACTTCCCTCTCGGGATCCTCCATCTATCTTCTTAGTCTTTTTCTCTTTATGATATTTGGCCAGTGCGTCAGTTCCTCCTTCCGCAATTATGGCTTTTTTCCAGCATGTCAGAAAACGTATTTATTTGAAACATCGAAACCTTACTATAAAGTACCGGCTTTAGTCCTTGTTCAAATCTCCGAGCCTTCGATTTTTCTGTGTCAACCTGATGCGGCGCAAACTTCGATAGTTTATTAAATTTTACAGCATACTCAGGTACAGTCATACTTCTCTGTTTTCGTTCAAGAAATTCAACCTCCATCTTATTTTTCATGATACGGGGAAAATAGGCTTCGAAGAACAGCTTTTTTAAACATATCCTATGTTACTACTCCTACTCCAGCTCTATTTTTGTAGGCTCCCCACCAGTAGCTTGCTTCCCCTTTCAGCATAAATGTGGCAAAGCCTGTCTTTTGATCCTCAGCAACTCTGACAACTTCTAATACCTTTTCCATTTCATTTACCCACGTTTGAGCTTCAATAGTATTATTAGTTTCCTTGAACTCCGGGGGTCCTACTACTTTAAAATCCTTAAAGGTGGTCAGACGACCTTCAGGAGGGTTTAGATTTACTGGAGGTACGACGTTCCTACCTTGAAGTGCTTGGGTTAACAAGTCAACAAACTGTTGCATAGGGTTATCTGGACCCGTCGAGTTATTTACAGTTTCCTCTTGAGTTGATGGGGTCTGTGCCCCAAGTCTTCCTCTTCCTCTCCATCTTGGTGGCATTTTCTATTTAATATAAATTTTATTAGTAATGTATATTTATCATTTAATTGTTATGACGCCCCCAAATTCGGGTACTTGAAATCCGTACTTGGTGCTACATGATACCATTCATTCGAACTACTTAATATATTATAAACTTTAAAAATTATATCAAAGTTAACTAATCCCCAAGTACGGCGACCCTTAAGTACTTTATTACATGATAGATAACATATTATCATAATACAAAGTTCTAAATATTACAATTAACACCTTATAACTACTCCTTCAGCTTCCCCTTTCCTTTGTCTTTGCCAGAACCTTCTGGTCGATCACGCTTAGCTGAAAATATTTAATTTAAAGCAAGAAAGAGCATTTAATTGCTCAGCAAGTAATATCAGATAATAAACATCAGCTGAAAGAAATAAATATTTTTCTTTGAAGCATACTTCTACAACGAATCAATAGTTGTGAAGCCATTTGAAACCATTCATAACAACATATCAAACTGTTTAAAATTTTGAAACGACGTAGTGATTATAAATGCTGAGCGGTCAATAGACCTTGAACCATTGTTTTCAAGTTTGAAAAGGTTTATACAGAAATTCATCTGCAAAACGTCATAACTTACGGACACGTTGGGTGATCAACCTGTATTCCCTATATTGATCAACACTACATGCTGGAACGATATATGCGTTCATTCTTACCGCCTTTAGCGCATAAAAATTTCCCAATTTAGGGATGTTCATACTCAGTCTGGAGTTCGAACTAAAGCAATTCAGTTGGACGACTCTATCCTAACCAATAATATTCAACGATACATTTCAAACTATGTTTAGCCGAGTCAAATAGCTTAGACAGCTTTTAAACCATGTATACATACCGAATTTCAATAGTATGTATAAACACTTATTCAAATACAACAATTTATACAAGTGAGGACACTTGCATAACCAAACTTAGCTTATAAAGAATAGAAAATTTTTGATTATATATGAATCATATGAAGACAGTAATAAGATACTGGTAAACAATAACGAATCAAATGAAATTCTAAAGTTTTCTTGAATATAAACGAATTAAGAATACTTGTTCAATAATAAATAAGTTAGAGATACTTGCTCAATAATAAACAAGTTAGAGATACTTGCTTACACAAAGAACCATTGCATAAAGTAAATGCAAAGGTTAGAATACTTGCATAATAAAAGAGTATAGAAACTTGTTTACAAGAGCCATTGAATAAAGTAAATACAAGGGTTAGGATACTTGCTCAATAAAGAGTAAGGTTTAGATACTTGACTTGTTCGCTGCTTACAGCTACGCAATATAGTTTTATCTTTAACACGAAGACCTATCATTAATAAGATTATTCTTGAAATCAGTATATCATATTATACTTCATAATACTACTACTTTATAAGTAAATTATCTAGCATGTAATCACATAATAAAACATTAGATAACCCATTAAAGAGTACGACTGTACTACCTTAGACTTAACACTTACTCGTTCATTTATAAGTTCTTATTATAACTTGGTAGACTATTTATGAATTCAAGAGACTGCATACATCATTTTAGCAAACTGAAACCAAACTGTCTTCCCTTCCTAACAATTTCAATTTTCATTTCAGCACCCTGAATTGTTCATTTAAGGAAGCTGAAATATCCTTTTCACAAAAATACCAAATCATTTTATTATTTTCCTATTCCTTGGCCACACATATATACATACAGTCCAAACACAAAAAGAATATTTCTGGAATTTTTCGACTCTCTTTAATATTTTTCAAAAATTCATTTCTAGTTCAAAGCTTAAGAAATTTGCTATATCATGCTTAACTCCAGAAATTCTCAACTCTTGACGGGATCTTACACGTGTTAACATGAACTCCCAGTTTAAATTTTGTGGCCATCGGAGTTATAGAACTCCGATTATAGCGGTTTTTGTCAAAAAAACTCAAATATTGAAATGACCACAACTCGATCAATTTAAGTCGAAATAAGTTTATTTTTGGACAGGATCTACTTTATCTCGTATATTTTTATTTTCCAAAAGATTGGAATTTATTTCATAAATTAAGTGGACGAAACTGCCCTTGGCAAATAGTGGCAGCAAGCTTTTCTTCCATTTTTAATTTTGACATCCTATGGTAAAATTAGTTCACACAAAAATCAATAACTCCTTTTTCAGTGATTCCACTTAGAAAAGTTAGAAGACTTATATATCTAACTCTAGAAATGGACCACACTCAAAAATTCAAAATAGAATGAGAGATATGGTCATTTTAATTTCATATTGCATTTTCTAAAAAATTTGATTTTCAATCTTTTGTGTTTTATAAGAAAACTTTCATGTTCTAACATATTAACCAACATAACTCATCATATACCTACTAATACCTCATGTACTCATAGATATACCATGATCCATGATCTATTTCATTAAATAATCATCAAATACAAGATTAAACATAATCAAGGCTAAGAAAATTAGGTTTTTATATTTTGAACAACCTAGTATCCATTTCATGCTTTAGATCCAACTAATGATCCACAAAAAGGTTAGATCTAGATATGAAACACTTATAAACACATAGATCTAAGGTTTTAAACCTTGATATCATAACTTTACAAGAATCAAAACTCAAATCAAATCAAAAAGAAATTAGACTATATAAGTAGGGATTTCTTTCACCTTAGCTTGTTTTCCTTCCTTCTTCTCCCTAAGGTTTGTTTAAGGGGCTATGAACACACAAAGCACTCTCTCTCCCTTCCTTAATGGCTTACCGAAATGGTCTCCTCACTCTCTCTCTTGGTTTTGGTTGTTGGCTAGTTTAGAGAGTGAGAGAAATAAAAGATGAAAGATAATGAAATAGATTTTTGTTTGTTTGTAAAAGATGAATAGATATGTTATGTATATCTATTATTCATCTCCCACATTCTCTTGTTTCTTCTCTCTCTAATTGAATAAAAGGTTGCTTGCAAGTTAAAGTTTGCTTGTGAATTTGGTAATAAAAGATAGCTCCATAAAAGAGATGACACATGGCTTGAGTGTAATGTAAGTTAGGCAAATAATGTAAGTAATGATGATATTTACTCCCCCTTTCTCCTCTCCTCTCCAAATTTTGGCTATGATGCCCCTTTGGGCCCAAATTTGTTTTCTTTTTAAGGCTCACTAAGCATACTTAAGGTCCCATAAGTCTCCTTTCTCATTGGGATAAGTTTGGGCTACTCTTTAAATGTTTTGGGTTAACAATTTTAATTCTTTGGGCTTGTAAATCAACATAGTTTATACTTTTTAATTTTTATCCTATCCTAATCATTTAGTTAGAGTTTCTTTATACACATTTGTAAGTTAATTTCTTACTCACATATCTTTAATTTCGTAACCCAATTAGACTTGCTTTACTTAGGTTATAAAATTAATTATTTGAGATGTATAAAATAGATCTCTTAGGTTATTTAATTACTATACCTAATATATGTATTAGGTTACATAACTTTATTCTTAATTCCCTTTATACAAAATAAAAGTATACCCATTATATAAGGTATATTTATTTAATCAAATACATAACTCACATAAGTCACCACACATTTCAATAGTTTATTAACTTAATAGCTATAATTGGCTTACTAAGTTATGACCACTCATATATTCACTATATATAATTCATATAAATTATTAATCACTTAACATTAATCACATAATGTACATACATATCATCTTAAATACAATAACAAATGTATTAATATTCAAATTCCTAATTGAAATTCAAATTAGGATTTTGAACAACTATTAATCTTGGCTTCCTTTCTTAGTCAACTAAGAATCATTAAATTGACTAACTTGCTTAATCCATATCGCATATGTTCAAAATATTACTGATAACAATAATGATAATAGTTAATAAAAAAAATTCATTCGTAAAATTATAGTCGTATAAAATTCTCGGTCCTTACATTCTCCCCTCCTTATAAGGATTCCGTCCCCGGAATCACCATTCCCGTACGCTTAATTTAATGTCTATCCTTATATTTTATTTTTAAATTTTTTTTATATAAAATTACTACATTCTCCCCTCCTTATACAATTCCATATTACGAGTCCGGAACTGCCGGGCGTCTTAATCAATTGCTTTCGGTCTGCTTGCACCAATTATGGTAGGCCCCAACGAAACTCAAATTCCTCCTTTAAAATCCTTTTATTAACGAGTTACTATTATAATATATATCTTTTTCTAAAATTATCATTCGTATGTCTATATTTAAGGGTTCCTAACGTCCACAAGGGTAAACGTACTTATCCTAACAATCTCACGGTATATAAGAAAATAGGTTATATTCGAATCAAGTATATATATTAATATAATTGATCGGAATCATACCTGGAACTCCATCTCCAGCTGCTATTGTATCTTGAACCGTCATATTGAAGGTCCTTGTGGTAAGTTTATTTGGTGGAGTTGGACCAGCTATTGCTAACGTTCCACTGCTTTTCCCTGCATTAGCATTTCTCCCGTCGTTTCTTCACTTTGGACAATCCCTCACCATGTGATTTATCGATCCACAAATAAAACACCCACTATTCTTCCTTGGATTGGGGCAGTTAGGAGAGATGTGTCCCTCCTGCCCGCACTTAAAACACACAAACTTCCCTTTCAAACACTCGCCTGAGTGATTTTTCCCATAATTTCCACACTGTTCAACCTGCTTCTTCATACCTCCTTGCCTATTATCAGTATTTCCCACATTGTTCCACTTTCTTTTTCCACCTCCACTTCCACTGCTTCCCTCCACCTTGCAAGCTCCCTCGATCTTAACCTTCTTCTTCTTTTTCTTGTTATAGAGGCACATGGCCTCATTTCTTCCTTCGGCTATGATAGCCTTTTCCAAGAGCGATCCAAAAGAATTAATCTGCAACACCACCACCTTATTGTAGATCCAGGGTTTTAGGCCATGTTCAAACCTTCTTGCCTTCCTTGCCTCCGTATCCACTTGATGTGGAGCGAATCTAGCTAACTCATTAAACTTAGCTGCGTATTCTGACACAGACATATTTTCCTGCTTCAATTCTAAAAATTTCACCTCCATCTTAGCTTGCATACTGGACGTGAAATAATTCTCGAAGAACAGTTCCTTAAACCTAGTCCATGCTACCACTCCTTCTCCTAATTTGATTGGCCTCCCACCAGAAATTCGCCTCCCCCTTCATCATATAGGTAGAAAAACTCGTCTTTTGCTCCTCTGCTACCCTAGCAATAACAAAAGCCTTCTCCATCTCCTTCACCCATGTTTGGCCTTCTATAGGGTCAGTTGTCCCTCAAAATTCTGGCGGTCCTACTGCCTTGAAGTCTTTGAAGTTTGTCAATCGATTGTTTGTTCGATTCCTTGCTGTTGGTGCTCTATTCTGCATGGCTTGTGCCAACATATTCATAAGATTCTGCATCGGGTTTTCTTGACCTTCTGCATTATTAACAGATTCTTCTGCTCTTTAGTTTTGATTTCGTCTCCTTGGCGGCATTATCTGGTTAAACAAAATCTTAAATTATTCTTTCTTGTTTCACAATTTATGCCTCATCATATAAGTGTTAATATTTAAAATGTAACGCGAGATCTTAAACTCAGACAAACATATAATCAGATAGACACTTACTATCTTAATATTCAAAAATCATTTACCTAATCAAATATATATTCATATTCACTCAACGAGTTCATAGTACTCCATATCATATAGCACATATTGCTATAAACATTTATCATTCCCTGTGACCACAAAAGTCAGGAATCCCTACTATAACTTATACAAAAGTTGAGTAATTCATTACACACATAGGCACATTATACACCTATTTCCCTACCATACATAATTATATAATACTTATCCAACTTGTTTGTTACACCATCCCTTGATCCTGGACAACCTTTAGCCTGGTGACCTACCAACCCACATATAAAACATACACCTTGCTTCGGATTGGGACAATGAGGAGAGATATGTCCCTCTTGTCCACAATTATAGCATACGTTTCGCCCTTTTATGCATACGCCTTCATGTTTTCTTTTATAGTTTGTACACTTTCCTATTTTTTTAAAGTTCCCTTGGTTATAATCAAAATTTCCTAGATCACGGTCATCCATCCTTCTTTTCCCCTTCTGGCTTGGAGCTGCACACGATATGCTGCATTTGGCTCCCATCTGATCAATTTGGATCTTTAACTTATCTTGTTCTTCCATTATTTCTAATTTTCTTTTAAAATATTCAAGCTCACTAAACAGTTTATATACATGTTTATTTAGATAGTTCTAAATCCAACTCCATGATTTTATCTTTAAGTTACATTCTAGGGTTAATAGGATATTTCCAAAACTGCTACAACAGTTTGTTACTGTCAACTACTGCTACTTAAAGGAAGCAGCTTCTGTTTCTTAGCTTTGCTTATTACTCTTTTATTTTCCACTTATTTGAGTAAGTGTGTCTAGTAGTTCTCTTTAATATACTAACAGCTCCTTAACATTCCTTTATGCTAACAGTCATATATATTTAACTTTACGAAATTCAATTAGTTTATTGTGGCTTTAGTTGGGCTCAGCTCCAATTGAGTTTAACAAGCTTATACAGCATTGGCAGTTAGCTAAGGCTCTCTGCTACTACTAATTGACAGCAACTCTGCCCCTTCTTTGATCAATATTTAATCTTAAGATAGCTTACAAGATGTAATATTATATAACTTATACATACCCACAACATCAGTATATGTAAAATTAAAGCCAACAAGACCCTTAGCTACTACATGCTGCTAAGTTTAGGTACAACCCTTGCTTCTTATTTCGTGTAACTTCATTTCCTAACTTACTGCGGACTCTTGACATGCTATAAGTGATGCAATCAAACTGGTTTGTCCAAGTCTGCAGTAGCAGTTACTTGTGGCTACATGCTGCTGCTATTTGGCAGCAACCCCTATTCCTTAACTGATGCTTTGACCAACCATTAAGAGCAAAGGAGATCCCCAGCCTTTATCGGCAGCAGCCTTGCTCCTTCCTCTCTTATTTCCAAATTATAACTTATTTACTCTAATAAGCTATAATTTTTGGAGACAAGACATTTAGCATACTTCTCTATTTAACAAAATATTAAACAAGTTGTATAAGCATCTTAATTCAAGTCGACTGAGAGCTCAAAAGGGAGCCCACAACTGATACCATACACAGCCACTGCTGCTGCTATGGGCAGCATCTTTAATCCTTCTCCCATGCGATTTTTGGCACTTCATTTGGTAGTCCATTCATACCCCATTTTTAGAATTTTATAGATGGTATACCATTTTCTAAGACAACCTAGCAATTGCAGCCCTTACATAATCTATGTAAATCAAGATGGTGTGCCAAACCACCTGCTACTAGTAACCACTGTTGTTGCCCAACAACAGCTGTAACGATCCCAAAATTCATACAATACAACTCTCGACATCGGTCGTTAACAACACATCCTTATACAGACATTACATCATTAATCAATGATACAATCACTAAAAATACGGAATATTTAAAACTTTTATATTATTTCTTCTTTATTATCCCTGAATCTCAACCTTTATCATTACATAACTTTGATTCAACTTTATTTCATGAATCGCTTCGTCAGATTTATTATAAACTAAAACTTACAACCACATTCAATAATCCTTATACATCGGATAAAATTTAAACTTTACAACTCAATATCTGTTAACCATCAAACATTATCAAATACATTATCTGAAACCTTAAACAGGGTCTAAAATAATAACAATCCAGCCAAAGTATATAAGTCTTCATGCATTACATCTGATTCATTTCTTTCAAGTAGCACATAGCGTTACCTTAAATTCTTAACCTGTAAAAGTGATTATTTGCAAGAATGAGCTTGACAGCTCAGCAAGATCTAACAGCTTTCATGCATCACATAGCATATAAATACATGCTCAACATACATCTCATAATAATTAAAGTAACATGGCATACATGCTTTACTTCACATAACAAATATAAAGATTGAGTTCCTTACTCAATCAACATTCTTTAATCAAGCAATGTAGTCATAAATTGACTTTAATATTTTAGGCTTACAACATATATAAAACATATCATGCTCTTTGAAAAACAATTTAAAACAGTTCATCATCAAGTTCACGTAGAAAATAGGAACTGAAAGACTTGCCTTGATCGTTGTTTACCAATAACAGTTTAACAGCTTACAAATATCTGCATTTCATGTGCCCTACATAATTATATAATCATGCACATCAACTATTAGTCACATAGCAAAGTATATTAGTTGTAATGTAAACTTCACTCTACATCTCATAACCCTTCCTATTATCAATACACAATGTTCGATTTGATTGTGTTAACTATCGATTTATATTTCACTATATTTCTTTTTTGTAATATTCAAAATTCATTCAAGTGTTTAAGTCTTGCTAGGACTACTTATTGGTTTTATACTAACCCCATTTTATATCTTATACTGTTCATTTCATTTGACTTACAACACTTTTTACATTCATTAACACTTGTCACGGCGTTTCGACGTTCATTCGTCACACGCCCGAATAGTCTCTCTCTTGTGTATGCTTAGTGTGCTTATATAACTTATCTAATACATTATTTATTAATGTTAAGCATCCTTATATTTACTAACATTCATGTTTTATAACTTAGGATAACATCTTTAATCGTCAGAAGCACTACACTTGCAGACGTGCATGCCCAGCGCCCTCCGATTGTCTTCGAATACACATCAGTCCCAAAAATAACCATTTGGACCCTTGCTACTGACCTCAAATTGAAAAACTTAAAGAACAAAAGTTGTAGGTCTACTCGTGCTCGTTCCGAATCATCTTGAATCTCCTCAATCGGAGTAAGTATGAAAACGTTATGGCTGTTCTACCACAGCAGGTCAAAACAGTATTTATTTGTTTTTTTCTGACCATAACCGGCGCAGCTGCGCCCGAAATGGCCTTGGGGGCAGCTGAGCCACAAGGGGCGGAGGGAGGTTCCAGGCTTGGTTCTTCACGAATTTTTGACCCTTTTCTCCTTCTAATTTTCTTAAATCAAGTTACGCACATTCGATTGAGTCCGTTTTCGACTCTATGGATTCGTAATTCATAGAACTACACATCTACATGATAATTATAACACTTCAAAAACATTAGTGATTCATTATAAGTGTTTTAATTTAGTGTTCATGCTACTTTTTTATGTTTTACACATATTTAGCGAATTCATTCACCACGGATTCGTTATTCAACCAAATCGATCCGTTTAACTTCCGTTATTTTTGTATTTCAATGTATTAACAACATCCATCATCAATTTATAGTTTAGAGTATGAATTCAAAACCAATTTTGACTCCAAATTAGACCATGTAATATATATAAAAACCAAAACTCAAATTCTTCACTTTCAAACATGCTTTCATGAATTCGATACTTCAAAAATCATCTATAGACAACATATAATAGATTATGTTATCCCAAAACACATAAAACTAATTTCTTAACAAATTAACCATAGAACTTCAATTACAGAGAATTTAGAAAATAAAACTAAGAACTCGAAACTTTAAACTAGATTGTTTACCTTTAATTAGCTAGATAATTAGAGAAGCTTGATTAATCTTCTTCCTCTTCTTTGATTCTCAGAATTTTCTTCTCAATTTATAGAAAATTCTCTCAATTTCTCTATTCCTCTCTTCTGTGTTCTTAACCTTAGAAAAATAAGTTACGTATATTTACTTAGCCCTCAGTTACACAAACCAAGAGTCTCAGCAGTTAAAAAATACAAAGGGTCTATAGGCCATGTTTGGTTAGAACCCAAAATCCCTTTTTAATTTATTTTAATATTCCTCTATTATATGGTACATTTGTCACACATAACCAAACCAATCTTATAATTTCATATTAAGTTACATTTGGTTTATTAATCAATTAATTTATCAAATCACTCCTTATCAACATAATAAATTTATTTAATAAATCATTCATCCTCTAATTTAATTATTTAATTAAATTAGAGCATTGTCATTCTATTAGCGTAATAAAATACGCACCGATTATAAAATTGTTTATCATTAATTTACTTAATATCATCATACATGAATAAATTATTCCATAATAATTTCCATCAAATATTTACTTTATTTAATAAATATCACAATGAAAATATTTATTTTACTCGATAATTATCTTAACTATTTACGAAATTCTCAATCAAATTACATTAACATATTACATTTATATGTAACACATTACCCTCTCATTTTATTAAAACAAATATATTTACATTAATTCACTATTTTAATTATTTGAATTACTCTCATTATTTATGAAATTTAATTCATAACAATTATAGTGCCAACAACGCATAATAATTAAATTAAATTATTCAATAATATAACTTCCAACTTAATTAACTTAATTTCCTTTTCAAATAATTTCGTTTCCCTTATTTAATAGTTAAAATAAATTAACTACTAAACCTCATTCCTCCAACTTATGAATATATATATATATATATATATATATATATATATATATATCTTCTATATTCACACCACATCATATACTTCACCACATATAACACATCTATACACATATCCAAACTCAAAACATCTCGTAATAAGATTTTATTTATTAAATTCTTATTATAATAATTTTTGAAAATTCGGATTGTCACAACAGCTCTTTCTCTCAGCCCCATTCTCTGCTACACTTTAATACATTAATGTTATGTTAACCTATCAACTGCAGCCCATAAAAAATAACTAATTCATCTATACTGCCAAAATGGCCATGCAGAGCTGCGCAGCACAGCGCTGGCTGCTGGTGCCTGCAGCAGGCTTGGCCTTGAGCAACCCCCTCTCAGCCCCCTTCTTTTGATTTCCAAATCTCCTAGTACATAAGTTCATTATCTCCAATTCTTTTATATGTTGCAGATATTATAGAAGGCTAGAAGAAGAACATTCACCATCTCCATTTTAATCTTTTGGATTGCTCTAAACAGTATTCTAAAGTAGCTTGACATACAAAGTTTTAGTTTTTCATTTTAGCATAAAACTGAGTTTCGTTCTAACTTGACAAACTCAAATACTCTTATTATCATCATGTATTGTATATATATCCAGCCTAGGCTTTAATTCTATCAAATAACCAACTTTCAAGCAAAACAGTCCGTTGAAGCATTCCATCAAACACCTTGCATGAAAAATAATAACTCAAGTTGAGTTAGGAAACTTGCCTGATTCGTTGACTACTGCTACACAATTTAAGTTAACTTCTTTTGTAAGACCTATCATTAATAAAATTTATCTCTTAATTAGCATCATATATCTTACTCATAGCAATTTATCTAACAGGTAATCACATGATCAATCATTAAAGAGTACAACTATACTACCTTAGACTTAACACTTACTCGTTCATTTATAAGTTCTTATTATAATTCGGCAAACTATTTATGAACTCAGTATACTTAATATATCATTTCAATTTCCATTTCAGCAAGCTAAAACAAAACTGACTTCTCTTCCTGACATTTCAGTAACCTAAAATGTTCATTCCAAGAAGTTGAAATACACTATTCACAAAAATACGAAATCAGCTTATTATTTTTTTATCTTTTGACCAATCATATATACATATATTCCATACACAAAAAATATTTTTCTGGAAATTTTCAACTCCCTTAAGTATTTTTCAAAAATTAATTTCTAGTTATTTCCTTAAGAAATTAGCTACCTCATTCTTAACTCTAGAAATTCCCAACCCTTGGCGGGATCTTACACATGTTAACGTGAGCTTCCAGTTTAAATTTTGTGGTCATTGGAGTTATAGAACTCCGGTTATAGAGTTTTCCATCAGAAAAACCCAAATATTAAAATAGTCATAACTTGGTCGATTTGAGTCGGAATTAGCTCATTTTTGGACACAAGCTACTTTATCTCATATATTTTCATGTCCCAAAAGATTGGATTTTATTACATTAATTAAGTTTCCAAAATTGCCCTTACAATTTTCGAACAGCCTACTTTTTTGACTTTTTTAGATTTGGTTCCTTTACTAAAATCAGTCCATACGAAAATATACAATATTTTTTTCAGTGATTCCACTTGGATCTATTAGAAGACTCATATACCTAACTCCAGAAATTGACCACACTCAAAAATTCAAAGTAGAATAAGAGATATAGTCGTTTCCATTTTATACTTTGTTTTCCTAAAAACTGATTTTTCAATCTTTGGTGATTTTAAAGAAAACTTTCATATTTTCACATAAAATCAACATAGCTCATCATAATACTTAAAATAACTCATATACTCATGGATATACCATGATCCATGATCTATATCATAAAAAAATCATCAAACACAAGATTAACCACAATCAAGGCTAAGAAAAATTAGATTTTCTATCTTTTGAAAAACCTAACTCATATTTCTTAGTTTAGATTCAACTTTTGATCCATAAAAGAGTTGGATCTAAACATAAAATACTTTTAGACATATAGATCTAAGGTTTTAAATCTCAAGATCATAGTTTTAAAAAAATCAAAACTCAAATCAAACCAAAAATGAAATTAAACTATAGAAGTAGGAATTTTTGTTTATACCTTTGTTTTTTCCTTTCTCTCCTTCTTCCTAATACTAATTAAAGAACTAAAAACTATCAAAGACTCTCCCTCTCTCTCTTCCTATGGTGGCCGAAGTCCTCACTCTCTCTCTCTCTCCCTTTGTTGTTTTGTTCATGCTAGCAAATGAAGAAATGAAATGAAAACAAAAGAAATACTTGATTTGTTTTTAAAAAAATGTATAGATATATGGCATATATCTATACAATTTCCCCACATGCTAGTCTTCTCTCTCTCTCTCTCTCTCTCTCATTATTGAAGTGGTTTTTTGCAAGTATAAACATAAGTGGTGTATCCATGAAATGGGTGACACCTAGCCAAAAGTTGGTGAGAGTTGGTAACCTAATAAAGTAAGTTAATCATCATATACACCACCCCTTGCTCTCCTCTCTTCACACCCGGCCACTTGGCCTCTTTATCTCTTCCATTTTGTTTTATTATTTGCTTCACTTAATGTCTATAATGCCCCTCCTTGAGTGGGTTTAAATTGGGCCAAGCTTGGGCTCCATTTTATTTCTTTTTTGGGCTTGCACCTTTTAATTCTTTTAGCTACTAATTAAAATATATTTGGGCCTCCATCTCTAATTACTTGGGCCACTAGTATACTTTCCCTTTATATATAATATTGGGCTAGATTAATGATTTAATTGTTCTTAAATCAAATTAGCTACAAGTCTCATGCTCAAATAAATAATTGGGCTACAAATTAATTCTTTGGGCCATAAAATCAACTTAGTTCCATACTTTTAATTTTTATCCTCTCCTAATTATTTAGTTAGGATTTCCTTACACACATTTATAAGTTAGTTTTTTACACATATATCTTTAATTTCATAACCCAATTAGACTTTCTTTACTTAGGTTATAAAATTAATTAATTGAGATGTATAAAATAAATCTCTTAGGGTTAGTATATATTTTTAAATACTATCATTCTCTTATATTATAACCCATTAGGTTATTTAATTACCCTACTTAATATATGTATTAGGTTACATAATTTTATTCTTAATTCTCTTTATATACAAAATAATTGTATACACATTACCTAATACATATTTATTCAATCACATACATAATTCACATATGCACTTATATGGTTCAAGTACTTCCTAAAAAAAAATTTATTCGTAAAAATTACACATATAATTCATGTGAAATTCTCGATCTTTATATTCTCCCCTCCTTATAAGGATTCCGTCCCTGGAATCACTATATCCTTACACTCAAATTATGTCTATCCTTAGACACTTGTTTATTAATCAATTAATTTTATTGAATTACTCTTCTCGTATTTATTATATCATTTATTCTTTCCTATCCCAATAAAGGGCGGAGTAGCTTACTTCAAGTCTCATTTGACTTGGCATAGCTTATATTTACTTGTTGTATTTAGGTATCAACATCATATTCACAATGACATTCCTTTAATATATTAAGCAACTTGTGCTTTCTCTCACTCTATTTTGGAACCTCTAAAGGTTACCAAAGATCACATGGGCATACTCGTGTTCTACTAACTTTTTAAAGTTGTATCATCAATTCCTTTAAATTTATATACACGATACAAACCTATAACTCATATATTAACCTGTAACTTGGACCCGTAATGGAATAGTACCTCGCAGTAATATCTATCAATTAAATTGTATACGGTAAATTATTAAGGAAAATCTTTACCTGTCTCCATTTCTTTTGCAGCCACTGCGTCTTGAACCGTCATGTTAAACGTGCGCGCCTTCGGTCTTCCCGGCTGAGCAGGTCCTTTGATCGCCAGTGTTCCACTGCTGGTTCCTCTATTGTTGCTTCCCCTGTCTGCATGCTTTTTTGGACAGTTACGAATTTGATGTTCTAACGATCAACACAAGAAACAACCTTGTATCTTTTTTGGACTTGGACGATTTGGAGAGATGTGTCCCTCTTGTCCACAGTTGAAACACACTCCTTTTCCCTTCAAATACACTCCCGGATGATTTTTATCGCAATTCGCACACGGCTCACCTTTCTTCCGACTATCTCCTGACTTGTCTCCAGATTGGGTAATGTCCTTCCACTTACGCTTATTGGTGTTACTTCCTCCACTACTACCTCCTTCATTCGTCTTTTTCTTCTTCTCTTGATGATACCTTGACACAGCTTTACTTCCTCCTTTGGCGATGATTGCTTTTTCCAACAGGTCCAAAAATGTCTTAATCTGCAACACAGCTACCTTGTTATATATCCCTGGCTTCAATCCATTCTCAAACTTCGCGCCTTTCGCACCTCAGTGTTCACCTGATGCGGAGCAAATCTCACTAGTTCGTTGAATTTGGCGGCGTATTCTGTAACCGGCATACTCTCCTGCTTCAACTCTAAGAAGTTTACCTCTATTCTTGCTTGCACACTTTCTGAGAAATAATTTTTAAAAAATAATTCCTTAAACCTTGTCCAGTTTACTACTGCTGTCCCTGCTCTAGCCTTGTTTGTCTCCCACAAGTAATTCGCCTCACCCTTCATCAAATAGGTAGCAAAATCTGTCTTTTGCTCCTCCGCTACTCTAGCAATAACAAAAGCTTTCTCCATCTCCTTTACCCATGTTTGGGCTTCTATAGGGTTAGTGGTTCCCTTCAATTTCGGCGATCCTACAGCCTTAAAATTTTAAAGTTAGCCAATCGATTAGCTGTTCGATTTCTTGCTGCTGGGGCTCTAGTTTGCATAGCTTGAGCTAGCATGTCTACGAAGTTCTGCATTGGATCTGCTTGATCTCCTTCATTATTCACGGACCGTTCCTCTCTTTGGTTACGGTTTTGTTGTCTTGGTGGCATTATATGATTAAATAAAGAATTACATTAATCCTTTGTCTTTATGCCACTTCTTATTAGTAGTATAATAAGAATTTAATATAAAATTTTAAACTTAGACCAATTCAGCTTGTTGGATTTACGAATTCATCAAATAAACATCTTAATAGTTTAATTCTCAAAATTTAATTACTTATTCAAACATATAATCATATCATTGCATTTATATTCATAGTCATGCAAATAGTATATAGTACTTTTCAGTACATAGCGCATACTGCTACAAACAGTTACTATCCCTTTGTAACATAAGTTGGGATTCATTACTACAACTTTTCACAAAAAGTTGAGACATACAAAAGTTATCTTGATATTCATACAAAAGTGAATATTATACTCATATATATATATATACATATTTACATATACCTATTCATCGTCTAAGATACTATATCCTTAACATATTATCTTACTGCAAAAGATTCTACACTTACTCTTTCTTCCGTCCACTTCCTTCACCTGTCTTCATCTTAGGACAATTCTTAACCCTATGACCCATTCCACCGCATAAAAAACATCCTCCTTTCTTTGGCTTAGGAAAATTTGGTGATATATGTCCTCCTTGTCCGCAATTATAACACATATTCTTACCCTTCATACATTCCCCGAAATGCTTCTTTCCGCAGTCAATACATGTCTTCTTCCTTGGTAGTGTATTCTCTTGTTGGTCCCCCGAGTCACTGTCGTTGTTTCTTTCCCTTTTATTATTATTTCCCTTCTCCTTCTTGCTTACAACTTCAGAAGATACATTGCCCTCAACTCTCATACCATCGATTTGTGCCTTCAGATCATTTCGTTCTTCTGTCATCTCTCTTAGTGCTTTTACCAATTAGTTATTTAATAATCTTTTCGCATTCCATATTTCCTCCAAGAAAAACACCTTATCTTTTAAATCATGAACTTCCACGGATGCTTGACCTTCTTCGATTACTACTCTGCCTTTTTTTCCATCTTCGATCTTGGTTTCTGGCTCCACCTTAGTTTCTTTGGAATATACTTCTTCTTCTTCATTCAACTCCATCTTGGGGTATTTATCATGATCACTTGCCAGATTTACCGCAGGTTCGTCTCTTAAAACTTCTTCAACTGATTCACTCTGAGCTGGCACCTCGGCTAATGGCATTGGTGCAGCTACTAACATCTCCATAACTATCTCATCATCTCCTGACATCCTGTCACCAGTTTTAAATAACTTCATTAGTACATCACTATCAAACACAATCCATAAACACTAAGTGTCCACATATCTTACTATTAATGAATTTTTCCTAATCCAGCACTTAGAACTCTAAATGAGTTTTCTCTATCCTGTTTATGGTTATATTCCTAAGGCTTTCCCTCCCCCTAAGGTTTATAACCTACAGCTTTGATACCAACTTGTGACGCCCCCAAATTTGAGTTTCCTAACCTCGAGTTTGGTGCTCACGATCCATCATACACATCACATCTAACTACCCATTCATTAAGAAAAAACATCATTTATTACATATTTTTAATATAAACATACTTCAAAACATACTTATATCGTTATCCTAGGCTAACTAACCTTAATATAACTTACATACCCTTATATATTCAAAAGGTTTACATAATTAATTTACATACTGTGACATGACCATTAAAAGTTGACAATAACTACTCCTGAGCCTTGCCTTTGCCTTTGTCCCTATTAGAACCTTCTGCTACCTCGGCCTTAACTGAAATGATTTATTTAAGCAAGGGTGAGCAACGAGTTTGCTCAGCAAGTTAAAGTATACAATAAATGATATAGGTCATGAATAGAAAAGTCTAGCTTCTATAGAACTTCAACAATAATCAAAGGATTTTGAAGTAGCTAAATAATAATTCAATATCAATAATAAAACTTTCTCAAATTTCATACTGAATAACATATCAAGGATGAAAGAGTAAAATTCTTTCAAAGATTCAATAATATTCACGTGAATATGAAGAATTAACAATACTGCAACAATATTCAATAAAGTAGGATATTCCCAGATTTTCATGATGAGTGATCACAAAAGGATCATGAACTAATAGAGGAATTATTAGTTATTAAAACTAAATTACCTCAAGAATATAAGTTAGTTATAAAAACTAATTATACCCTTCTGCAAGTACCTGGAGCGGCCAACTCCTTTGTACCCTATATTATGCATAATACTCAATAATAGCGCACAGGTCCATTTATGATAATAAAGTTTGTTCATCTCAGTCTTACATCACGAGTTTGTACCATAACAATATGGTTTGGATTGCTTTTAAAGAAATACTATGATTTCAATAAATAGAATCAATATTGATCTAGCCGAAATCAATGGCATAGATCTCCAAATAATAAATCAGTTCATAAGATATAGAACGTTTCATGCTTTAACAAATATTAGTCTCGCCAAAACAATTAGCTGAGACATGACTTATAAACAGTTCAAATACTAGAACAAGAATTAATTGCACTATGTGCTAACAACAATAATCATTATAGATGTGAATAACTAACAATAATTATTTACTACCATGCTTGAAAAATAATAACTCAAGTTGAGTTAGGAAACTTGCCTGATTCGTTGACTACTGCTACGCAATTTAAGTTAACTTCTTTTGTAAGACCTAGCATTAATAAAATTGAACTCTTAATTAGCATCACATATCTTACTCATAGCAATTTATCTAACAGGTAATCACATGATCAATCATTAAAGAGTACAACTATACTACCTTAGACTTAACACTTACTCGTTCATTTATAAGTTCTTATTATAATTCGGTAAACTATTTATGAACTCAGTATACTTAATATATCATTTTAGTTTTCATTTCAGCAAGGTAAAACAAAACTGACTTCTCTTCCTGACATTTCAGTTTCCATTTCAGTAACCTGAAATGTTCATTCCAAGAAGCTGAAATACACTATTTACGAAAATACGAAATCAGCTTATTATTTTTCTATTTTTTGGCCAATCATATATACATATATTCCATACACAAAAAGTATTTTTATGGAAATTTTCAACTCCCTTAAGTATTTTTCAAAAATCAATTTCTAGTTATTTCCTTAAGAAATAAGCTACCTCATGCTTAACTCCAAAAATTTCCAACTCTTGGCAGGATCTTACACATGTTAACGTGAGCTTCCAGTTTAAATTTTGTCATCATCGGAGTTATAGAACTCCGGTTATATCGTTTTTCGTCGGAAAAATCCAAATATTAAAATAGTCATAACTTGGTCAATTTGAGTCAGAATTAGCTCCTTTTTGGACACAAGCTAATTTATCTCATATATTTTCATGTCCCAAAAGAATGGATTTTATTACATTAATTAAGTTGCCAAAATTTCCCTTACAATTTTCGGATAGCCTACTTTTTTGACTTTTTTAGATTTTGCTTCCTTTACTAAAATCAGTCCATATGAAAATCTACAATATTTTTTTCCGTGATTCCACTTGGATCTATTAGAAGACGCATATACCTAACTCCAGAAATTGACCACACTCAAAAATTCAAAGTAGAATAAGAGATATGGTCGTTTCCATTTCATACTTTGTTTTCCCAAAAACTGATTTTTCAATCTTTGGTGATTTTTAAGAAAACTTTCATATTTTCACATAAAATCAACATAGCTCATCATAATACTTAAAATAACTCATATACTCATGGATATACCATGATCCATGATCTATATCATAAAAAAATCGTCAAACACAAGATTAACCACAATCAAGGCTAAGAAATATTAGATTTTCTATCTTTTGAAAAACCTAACTCATATTTCTTAGTTTAGATTCAACTTTTGATCCATAAAAGAGTTGGATCTGAACATAAAACACTTTTAAACATATAGATCTAAGGTTTTAAATCTCAAGATCATAGTTTTACAAAAATCAAAACTCAAATCAAACCAAAAATGAAATTAAACTATAGAAGTAGGAATTTTTGTTTATACCTTTGCTTTTTCCTTTCTCTCCTTCTTCCTAATACTAATTAAATAACTAAAAACTATCAAAGACTCTCCCTCTCTCTCTTCCTATGGTGGCCGAAGTCCTCACTCTCTCTCTCTCCCTTTGTTGTTTTGTTCTTGCTAGCAAATGAAGAAATGAAATGAAAACAAAAGAAATACTTGATTTGTTTTTAAAAAAATGTATAGATATATGGCATATATCTATACAATTCCCCCACATGCTAGTCTTCTCTCTCTCTCTCATTATTGAAGTGGTTTCTTGCAAGTATAAACATAAGTGGTGTATCCATGAAATGGGTGACACTTAGCCAAAAGTTGGTGAGAGTCGGTAACCTAATAAAGTAAGTTAATCATCATATGCACCACCCCTTGCTCTCCTCTCTTCACACCCGGCCACTTGGCCTCTTTATCTCGTCCATTTTGTTTTATTATTTGCTTCACTTAATGTCTATAATGCCCTTCCTTGAGTGGGTTTAAATTGGGCCAAGCTTGGGCTCCATTTTATTTCTTTTTTGGGCTTGCACCTTTTAATTCTTTTAGCTACTAATTAAAATCTATTTGTGCCTCCATCTCTAATTACTTGGGCCACTAGTATACTTGCCCTTTATATATAATATTGGGCTAGCTTAATGATTTAATTGTTCTTAAATCAAATTAGCTACAAGTCTCATGCTCAAATAAATAATTGGGCTACAAATTAATTCTTTGGGCCATAAAATCAACTTAGTTCCATAATTTTAATTTTTATCCTCTCCTAATCATTTAGTTAGGATTTCCTTACACACATTTATAAGTTAATTTTTTACTCATATATCTTTAATTTCATAACCCAATTAGACTTGTTTTACTTAGGTTATAAAATTAATTAATTGAGATGTATAAAATAAATCTCTTAGGGTTAGTATATATTTTTAAATACTATCATTCTCTTATATTATAACCCATTAGGTTATTTAATTACCCTACCTAATATATGTATTAGGTTACATAATTTTATTCTTAATTCTCTTTATATACAAAATAATTGTATACACATTACCTAATACATATTTATTCAATCACATACATAATTCACATATGCACTTATATGGTTCAAGTATTTCCTAAAAAAAAATTTATTCGTAAAAATTACACATATAATTCATGTGAAATTTTCGGTCTTTACATTAGTTTTCGGTGAAAGACTTAGCCATTTTATGGCTGAGTCTCTTATTAGTCATCATTGTTCTACTTGGCTGCAATACACTTCTCTGACAATCTAAATCTAGCAGACCATTGGCCCCTACATTGGCCTCTATTAGGCTCAATTGCTAGCTCTTATCTGGTAGCCTATTTGACCCCTATGTTAGCTTGTCCTGTCTTAGCCTTATCCCCAACCAATCTTAGCCTCTAACCAAACTGCAAATTTAATGCTCTCTTGGAAGCAAATATGCTATCCGTTAACTTGTTATTAGAATATAACTTAGCTTATTTCACCCAATGTGGGATTCCGAAATGGGCTGGGATTGGCTTTGTTTTGGGCTAAATGTAACAACCCAAATCACTTGAAAATAATTGAAAGAGACTTGCAAGCATACATGGAAAAAGTTATTATGGCCAAATATTTATTATGGACTCCTTACAATTCAATGTACATTATAATTTAACTCCCATCTTTACTTACGCTAGCAAAAGTAATTAATACCCACATCATTAAAGATAATGGTTCCATTTAATTTAAATAATTAATGATAATACCTTATTTCTTTATTTTCTATTAAATAACCCTTTTTAATTATATCTTACTATAATTAATTCTTTGAACACATAGATAGCTTCATATCAATAATCTTTCTCAATTAAGCCATGTTGGCTTTCCTTTTCATTCTTGATATTTGAATATCATTATAATAATGTATATCATCATCTCTTTCTTTACCATTCATAATCCAAGATACTTAATAAACTATTAAGTAATAAATAATTATAATGTCATAATAAAAAAAATTATACGCAAAAATTGACATTATAATAACTGAATATTACATAGAATTTTTTTGAGTCATTACAATGGCTAGTTCCAATCCCACACGTCATCTCTCGAATTCATATTAGATAACGGATAATTGGTGATCAAGCAATTATATAGATCAAGCACAACTCATAGCAAATTATCTGGAAATACTATTTATAAACTGAATTAAAGGATATTTAATCCTTCGTTACATAATAAGATCCGTCATAGGCTTAAATAGAAAGTTAGTTCATCATAGATGAATCAATATCCATAATCCACATCATAGAAAACATTATGAATAGAAGATAATAAAGAAGAGAAGAATAAACTCTAGGTATATCACTGTTCGTCTGCACCCTTCTTATGTTCTTCACGTTCCTTTGATGCTTCAATTCTCGTCGCAAGTTCAATCTTTAAGCTAGGGCTTGTGTGTGGCTAAGTGTCCCTCTAATATGCTCTATATAACCCTTTTATAACCTTCAAATTGCAGCTAGAAACACAGCCAAAACCTTAGACCAAATCCTACTTGCATTAGGAATTCTCTAGCCATCTCGCGCCTACCCGCCCCAGCGGGCCATCTCCCCTTGACACACCCACCCCAGCAGGTCATCTCACTGTCCAGCCTGTTGAAAATTGCAAGGGTCCGCCCCAGCAGGGCTCTGCTGCTTTAGGCACCTGCCCCAGCGGGTGTTCAAGTCATGAAAGCTGAAACTTTGCCTTTTATGCTACTTTTGCATCCATTCTAATTCCTGCACATGATATTATTACACCAAGTCAAAATGATAGAAAATCTACTCGAAAACCTTAAGAATCAAGATATTAAGACTACCGATTCGTAGGTATGAAACCCACTCATCAAATACCCCCAAACTTGAGACTTTACTTATCCTCAAGCAAAACCATGCACATACAAATAGATACAATGCTTATGAATGCAATTGTCAGTATATACAAAGTAACCCATCTAGCCTCAGAGAAATCACACAACTATAACAACAAGTCCGACCAAAACATATTTGCAGTTCAAACCTAACGATGAATCAATACCTGATAACACCACTGCGTGTGTGTGTGTGATTAACAACAATACGACCAACTGCGGTTCAAATATATCACGTAATGCGCATCTTAGACAGATATACAGCTTTAACTCTAGGAATCTCGTAAACACAGTAATGCAGACACATGACTCAACATTAACCAAGTTAGAAGTCAATATGGAAGATTTGATATCTTTATTCCTTTACGGGGGCATTTTGCTCGTTTTCCTGTATTTCAACTTTACTCATAATTGTGCAATGTTCAGTTCCCTTAGGCTTTTCAATAATACCCATGTAGCGAGCTTTCAACCAACGACTCCCAAACCAAATGGCTTTAGGGCGCTGGGTGTAAAGACATCCCCTAGGGCGTACTTACTCGAGTATCAAAGGCCACGAAACTAAACTAGTCACGGTGTTTATTCACAAGTTTCTTTTTCTATTTTTCTTATTTTCTCAATTTATTTCTTACCTTTTCCTTTTAGATAGCTCCCATATTTTCCCCCAAACTTAGGTTTCTGCCTAATCTCAATCATTACTACCAGTTTATGAAATTTCTGTCTTTTAAAGCCCAATTTCTATCAAGATGTCAATTATGTGACTATTAAACCCAAGTTAAACCACATTATCATCCTAAAGTGCTAACCGATACAATAGTGGCAACCAGGCACCGATTCATGTAATGGTCAAAAACTACAGCTATGCCCTAGTTATCATTACTGTTTAAATTCTATGTAAGTCCAATCTCATCACTGGCTAAGGTTTCTTTATAAAGGCTGACATACTTGACTCATGCAATCCTAACTATAACTCTTTTTTTTATTTTTTGAATTTTTCCATTTTTTTTAAAAGTATAAAAACTTAACTAAAACTACTCAAACAAATAATCTACTTTACGCTGAAAATTATAAATAACTACACTAACATGTAATATGCTAACAAAATTATGATTAACAATATAAAACTAACCCCCAAACTTAAACTGAACAATGCCCTCATTGTGATAATAAAGAAATTAAGCGTCGAGAACTTCCCTGATAAATCAAGCATCTGGCTGAACCTCCTCCACGTCAGAATCTGAAGGGGATAGCTTGGGAGTGGTTATGGAGTAGGGAACTGAAATGGGTCAGTGGACGGTGTTGAGTCGTGCAAAGGCCTCAGTAACAGTGGCATTGAACTGGTTTTGAGTATTGAACATGTGCCCTTACCTTGCCACTAGTCTGCCATCCCTCTTACGATGTTGATGCATTTGCCGCTGAAGGTTTCTGAGCATGGCATTCGTTGAGCGCGAAGTGGCGGTCTCTTCTTCAAGCTATGTGTCCGCTTCCAATTCATCCTCGGGCAACACATAATCCTCATCTCTGGCCTCATCTTCCCCCTCATCTGAGTCTGGAAAAATAAAACCCAAGCCACGAGGGTGTGAAGGTGCCCCCTTCCATGGTTCAAAGCGGTTCATTAGCCTAGTGTCTAGAAGCATCAATGGTGGCTGAACTGGCTTCTTCTCTGCCCATCTTACAACTACTTTCTTGCACAACCCGGTGATGAGCAATGGATGTGGTAATCCTCCTGCTAGGCCACCTCTTAAACACCGGCGAATGGAGAAGCTAATGATCGTCCAAATATTGATGTGGAGATCTTTGACGATCACATACAATAATGAGATCTTTTCTTTAGTAATTTCGCTCATGTGTTTTGAAGGCAGTAGCTTTGCGCAAAGTAAAGAATACCAAACTTTCCCATACTTGTTCAAGCTGGAGCTCATGATGATCGTGCCTCCTCTCCTGCCTTTTTCCCATACCGTGTCAGGCTTGCAAACCTCCTTGAAGACTTGATCGTAATCAATCCCGCTATCTCGCAATTCTGTGTATTGACACACCTCCGGTGGCAGGACATTGTAGAATTCATTTATGGCCTCTGCACTGAAATCCACCAGTTTGCCTCTGACGAATGCTTTAAACGGCGGTGTGTCCTCCGCATTGGCGTAGAATTCCTTAACCACGGCTACCACTGCCGCTTTAAGTTGGTTTGTGAAGGCATGTTCCCAATGTCGTTCTAGTATTTGTAAATGCATATCTCCATCCAAAACATCGGGTTGAATGCCTCGTTCCGAAACTAGAGCCATGCCCGCCAAATACTCAAATCGTTCGGCGGCGGCCTCATTCCGAAATTTACTCCGATTAAACTGTGGGATGGCCATGGAGGACCCTTCATCCCTTTTGCCTCTTTTGTAGATATGGTGGCATGTTGTTTCCTTTCTCAAAACATAGATTTTCTTAAACAATGTGGTTGTGGACTTTCGTCGAACAGTTGGTGGGCAAATGCAATGTGGCTTGATGTTAGTGAGGTTGGTTGTTGTGCTTTCCCAAAATTTTTCTCCCACAACCGAGCAATCAATAGAAAGATATCATAATTGTCCAACTACTCACTAGCAATTCCCAAAGCAAACAACGATAACCCCAATTTTTCTTCAAAAATTTTGACCTAATTGAAAACTATTACCTTACTTTTTGCTTGATGTTCCAACTTTGTAGAGTGAAGGATGTGATAGATTTTTCGTTGTTAGAGTTTGAGGAGTTGTGTTGGAATAGAGTTTCAATTGAAGAGGGACTTGCTAATATATGGTGATGCTTGGTTGATATCTCAAATTCGTATGGGGTGGGTAGTGGCTTGGTGTGGAGAATGATTAGGATAGTGGGGATTTCAGGTAATGTTGGAGATGAAGGTGTTGGTTTGTAAGGGTTTGGAGGGGGAAATTTGGTAGTTGCTAGGTTGGTTGCTATGTGAAGATGTGATGATAGGATAGTGGGGATTGAGTTGTATAGTGATAGGAATGTAATGGATATAACTTTTAGTTTTACAAACCAAGCTGTTGAATTCCGCGCTCACCCTCCTCAGCGGGGAATTAGCTTGTATGTACCCGCCCCGACAGGTAAACATTCTGTCTGACAGTCATCAAACCCGCCCCAGCGGAGGTTTACTTCCTTAGACACCCGCCCCAGCGGGTGGTCCTGTTATGTGCACGCTAAAAGTTTGATTAGATTCAATTCATTCCCTTTTCCTTCACAAGCATAGCTTAAGTGCACTCCCCTCTTTGCTTAGATGCTTATTGGGTTGATCTTGTGAGTGTCCTATAACAACAAGCACACATACAATTTGTTAGAATATACATTATTAAGAAAACTTACTACGTACAATACATGACTACAACTAAATGATATTAATGTGAGAAAACTGTGAACGTAAAGGATGGGTTGCCTCCTATAGAAAGCTTGATTTTTAAGTCATTCAGCCTGACTACTCCCTATTTTAGATTGGCTCAGCAAGGTCGACCGCGATCGCCTGGTGATCAATGTCACCACCCCAATAGTGCTTGAGTCATTGACCGTTCACTTTGAATGTTTCGGTCGAATCCTTGCTGTAAATTTCAACGGCGCCATGTGAAACACTGTCTTGACGGTAAACGGGCCCGACCACCTGGATTTGAATTTTTCTGGAAATAATTTCAACCGAGAGTTGAATAGCAATATTGATTGACCCGGTTCAAACTTTCTGTCCATTATCTTCCGATCGTGCCATTTCTTGACTTTTTCTTTGTATAGTTTTGAATTCTCGTATGCCTGCAGGCGGAATTCATCTAAGTCGTTGATTTGCAACATTCTTTTCTCCCCTGTTGCTGATAAGTCAAAATTTAATTTCTTGACGACCCAATACGCTTTATTTACCGGATGTGACATGCCTTCCCATAAACCAACTGATATGGAGACATACCTATAAGAGTCTTGTAAACGGTCCGTTATGCCCACAGAGTGTCGTCTAGTTTCAATGACCATTCTTTCCTGTTTGGGTTGACGACCTTTTCCAGTATTCCCTTCACCTCTCGGTTAGTTCGGCTTGGCCACTCGTCTGAGGGTGATAGGTTGTGGCGATTCGGTGTTTGACCCCATACTTCGTCAAGAGAGCGGTGAAATATTTGTTGCAGAAATGGCTCCCTTCATCACTGATTATTGCCCTTGGGGTATCGAAACAGGTGAAAATATTCTTTTGTAAGAATTTTAGTACAACCTTCGCATCATTCGTTGGTAGCGCAACTGCCTCCACCCATTTCGAGACATAGTCAATTGCTAATAAGATGTACAAATTACTGAACGAGGATGAAAAGGGTCCCATGAAGTCGATTCCCCATATATCGATTATCTCGACTTCCAAGATCATGTTTAGTGTCATCTCGTTTTGCTTTGAAATATTTCCCACTCTCTGACATCTATCGCAGTTTTTCACGCACTGATGTGCGTCTTTGAACAAAGTAGGCCAGAAGAAACCTGCTTGGAGGACTTTTGCGGCTGTTCTCTCACTCCCATAGTGTCCCCCGTATAATGAGGTGTGACACGCCTGTAAGATGCTCTCAACTTCACTTTCCAATACACATCGTCGGATCATTCTGTCAGTGCACTAGCGGAACAAATATGGTTCATCCCACAAATACCACTTCACGTCATGTAAGAATTTCTTCTTTTATTGGCGTGTCAAATCTGGTGGGAGAATATTTCTTACTAAGTAGTTCGCAAAATCCGCATATCATGGGAATTCACCGTGGATTAAGAATAACTGCTCATCGGGAAAAAACTCGTTGATCACTACTTTGTCTGTTTCGTCATGCTTCGGGTTCTCTAGCTGCGAAAGATGGTCGGCCACTTGATTTTCTATCCCCTTTCTATCCTTAATCTCTAAATCAAACTCCTGGAGTAGCAAAACCCATCGGATAAGTCTCGACTTTGTGTCTTTCTTTTCAACTAGATACCGGATGGCTAAGTGATCTATGTACACCACCACTTTTGTCCCTACCAAGTACGAGCGAAATTTGTCAAACGCGTACACAACTGCAAGTAATTCCTTTTTAGTGGTTGTGTAGTTTAACTGTGCATCTGTCAGTGTCTTGCTCGCGTAATAGATGGTATGAAAGATTTTATTCCGTCGTTGTCCGAGCACTGCTCCTACTGCATAGTCACTGGCATCACACATGAGCTCGAAAGGCATTGTCCAATCCGGTGCGATGATCACTGGGGCAGTAGTTAGCTTCTTCTTCAATTTCTTAAACGCCGCTAGACAGTTTTCATCAAAGTTGAACGGTACATCCTTTTCCAAGAGACTGCATAATGGCTTCGTGATTTTAGAGAAGTCTTTAATAAATCTGCGGTAGAATCCATCATGACCAAGAAAGCTCTGAATACCCTTTACTGATGTCGGTGGTGGCAGATTTTTAATTATTTCCAATATAGCTCTATCAACCTCCAATCCTTTTCCAGAAACTTTATGCCCAAGTATTATTCCTTCTTGGACCATAAAGTGCCATTTTTCCCAGTTGAGCACCAGGTTCTTGTTATTGCTCCAAGAGAAGTTCGGATGGTTCCTATTCCCCTGATTGTACTGATATGTGTTGGATGGCCTATTGTAGTTGGCCATAAACTGAACTGAAGCTGGGTTGATTGCACATTGTTCTGTGGGATGTTCACCTGTATAAAGCTCTCATATAACCGCTACCTGCTGCGTGTTTCCCATAGATATAAAGTCCATCTTCTTCGATAACGCTGCTAGTTGTGCCAATATAGCTGTCATATTAACCACTTCCAGATTCCTTGCTGCTGTGGGTTGAGTCAATCTCTCAATCGGCCACTGATAGCCGTTTGAAGACATTGTGTCTATCAATGCCCATGCCTCCTCAAATTTCTTTGCCAGAAAAGCTCCACCTGAGGCTGCATCGATGCTAGTCCGTATCTGACTCGATACCCCATTGTAAAAGTTACTAAGCTGCATCCAATATGGGAATCCGTGATGTGGGCACTTCCTCAACTGTTCCTTGTATCTTTCCCATGCTTCATAAAGTGGCTCCCCTTGGTATTGTTCAAATGAAGATATCTCCGTCCTCATCTTATGTGTCTTCGATGGCGGGAAGAACTTAGATAAGAATTTCTGCGCCAGATCATTCCATGTGGTGATTGATCCCGGTAGTAGAGAATGGAGCTAACTCTTCGCCTTGTCTTTGATTATAAACGAAAATAACCTCAATCTAATTATATCGTCTGACACCCCATTACACTTGAAGGTGTCATAGATTTCCAGGAAACTGATGATATAATCATTCGCGTCATCACTTGAAAGGCCAAGAAACTGACAGGTATTCTGCACTATCTGTATTATCCTAGGCTTGATCTCAAAATTGTTTGCATTGATCGCTGGCCAGGCAATACTCGAGTGAATTTCCCTAATATTTGGTGTAACATACTCCCTCAGTGGTCTGTCTTCCTGTTCAGCCGTCATGTTTTCTCTAGGTGCTTCAAATTCTTCTCGATTCTTTGCAATCCACTTCTTTAACTTCTAAAACTGCTTGTCGATGTCGTCCTCAAAAGGCAACAAATCTGGCTGCTTCGATCAAGTTTGCATGCACTGCTCGAAATTACCTAAAATCACCGAACAAACAAAAATAAGAATAGTATATATATATATGTTTAATTAAAACTGATCTACTTAAACTGATATTGTAAGTAATAACGCAATTACTGTCCCCGGCAACGGCGCCAAAAACTTGTTGGGTATTTTCTATACGCGCTGCACGCAAGTGTACGTAATCAACAAGTAATATACTGATAAGCCAGATATCGTACCCACAGAGACAATAATTCCTATTTAATCTAACAAGTACCAATTTTATACTATCTCAGCTTTATTAAACTAATGATTAAAAGATGTTTTTATAACTAAATTACTACTTAACCAAATTCAACACTAACTCAAGATTTTCACAAGTTTTAGAGAATTAAGCCTACAACTTCACTTATTATTCCACTTCAGATAATATCCTTTTCTCCAGTTTATTTCAATTACTCCAGATTATTGATCAAGAACACTAAAGTAGATATAACCATCTCTCAATGCATTATACCCATACTCACTCTCATCCACGGATGATAGAATTAAGCAAGACACCCTAAATAACAAATTCACTATATCTCTATGTGAATTTTAATTAAATAAGGTTTAAAATCAAGTTCTAATCAGATTACATATGACGCGTAGATATCTCTATCCTATACGTGAATTATGAATTTCATCTACACAGAACTCACAAACATATGTCACTATAGCTAGTTCTAATCACATATATCCTCTCTCAATTTCATATGGGATAACAGATAATTGTTGATCAAGAAATTCTATAAGTTAAGCACAACACATAGCAAATAATCCGAAAATAATATCCATAAACTGAATTTACGAATATTTAATCATCCTTTACATAAAAAGATCCGTCATAAGCTTAAAAAGGAAGTTAGTTCATCATCGATAAATAAAATCCAACAACCCACATCATAGAAAACATTCTGAATACAAGATATATAGAAAAGGAGAGGATAAATTCCAGAATTGTATCACCGCGCTCCGCTCAAATCTTGCATTCAAGTTAAGATCCAAAGCTAGGGCTTGAAAGTGTCTCAGTATATCTCAATAATCTTCTTCAAGTCCCTTATATACTAATATATTCACAACCATCACTATTCCTTAGCTTGCCTCCCACTCCTTGTTGAAGTAGGAAAAACTGCCAGATCTCGCGCCTCCCCACCCCAGCGGGGAGTTTCTTCATCAAATCCCCGCCCCAGCGGGGGAGGGTACTGTTCAGATGCTGTAAATTTGCCAGGACCCACTCCAACGGGTGGATATGCTATATGGGCCCCGCCCCAGCGGGAGTACTAGCCATTTGTGCTAAAAGCTTGCCTTTTTATGTTGCTTTCTCAACCATTTCCTCTCCTGCACACAACAACATAAAACCAGGTAAAATGATAGCAAAATCACTTAAAAACCTTAAGACTCAAGCTATTAAGAACACCGATTCGTAGGTATGAAACCTACTCATCAAATACCCTCAAACTTAAGACTTTGCTTGTCCTCAAGCAAAAACATGCACATGCAAAAAAAAATACAATGTTCATGAATTCAACTGTCAGTCTATACAAAGCTAACCATATCGCCTTAGAGAAATCCCATAAAAACAACAATAAATCCAATCAATAACATAGCTGCACTTCCAACCCCTCAATGAATCAATACCGGCTAACATTAATGCGTGTGTGTGTGATTGACAACAATATGACCAACTGCAGTTCAAATATATCACATAATACGCATCTTAGACAGGTATACAGCTTTTAACTTAAAGAACCTCGTAAACAAGTAATGCAGACACATGACTCAACATCCACTAAGTCAGAAGTCCATATGGGAGATTTTCTACCTTTTATTCCTTTACGGGTGCTCGTTTTCCCACAATTCTATATTACTTATGATTGTACAATGCTTAGTTCCCTTAGGCTCTTCAGTGATACCCATGTAGCAAGCTTTTGACCAACGACTCCCAAACCAAATGGCTTTAGGGCGCTGGGTGTAAAGGCATCCCATAGGGCGTACTTACTCGAGTACCAAAGGCTACGAAACTAAACGAGTCACGGTGTTTATTTCAGCTTTCTTTTTTTGCTTTTTCCATATTTTTCACTTTTCTGTTTATTTATTTTTTCTTTTAGATAGTCTCTCATATTTTCCCCCAAACTTAGGTTTCTGCCTAATCTAGTCATTACTACCGGTTTACAAAATTTCTATCATTCAAAGCCTAATTTCTATCAAGATGTCAATTATGTGACCATTCGGCCCAAGTTAAACCATATTGTCATCCTAATGTGCTAACCGATACATTCGTGTCAAACAGGTAACAATTCATGCAAAGGATTGGAATTTACGTCTACGTTCTGGTTATCATCACTGTTTAACATCTACGCGAATCCACTCTCATCACTGGCTAAAGTTACCGTCACACAGACTAACATATATGACTCATGCAATCCTAACTAAGACTCTTTTTGTTCTTTTCTAATTTTTCCATGTTTTTTTTATATAAGCATAAAAACTTTACTAAACTACTTAAACAAATAATTATTTTACTATGCAAATTATAAATAACTTATATTACTCATGCAACATGCTAACAAGATTATGATGATTAATAACAAACACACCTCCAAACTTGAACTAAACAATGTCCTCATTATAAAAAATAACGAATTTAAGCGTCGAGGACTTCCCTGTTAAGTCCAGCATCCGGTCCGCCACCCTCCTCCATGTCAGAGTCGGACAGTGGATATGGTGGGAGTGGTTGTGGAGCAGGGAACTGCAATGGATCTGTGGCGGTGGTGATTTGTGCGAAGGCCTCAGCAATAACGGCATTAAAATTGTTCTGTGTAGCGAACATACGACTCTGTCTTGCCGCCGTTCTGTCAGTCCTCTTTCATTGTTAATTCAATTGTAGCTGAATGTTTCTAAGCATGGCAATTGTCTACGGTTTGTCTGCTTCCACTTCCTCCTCCGGTATCACGTAGTCCTCATCTCTGGCCTCATCCTCCTCCTCATCCGAGTCTGGAAAGATAAAACCAAGGCCACAAGGATGTGAAGGTGCTCCCTTCCATGGCTCAAATATGTTCATAAGCCTGGAGTCGAGAAGCATCAATGGCGGCTGTACCGGCCCATTCTCTGCCCATATTACCCCTGCTTGTAGGCACAACCTGTTGGGTTTGCTAGAAACATAAGCATGCAATCAAATTACATAAACGTAGCGGAAGGGATGAAAAATTAGATTTTAAAATTTTCTTACAAACCCTTAACCATGATCTTTCTTGTGCATCAATTATCAGTCAATACATAGAAGGAGAGGATGGAATTATACCTTTGAAGATCCAAGCTTCCTCAAGTACAAGTTCTACTCTTTTGATTCATTTGATTCCTCTGTAGTGGCTCCTTCCCTTGATTAATGTCAGCCACCCAAATGTTTGGCCTCTAACGGTAATCCGCCAAGGAAGATGAAGAACTTAGGAAGATGGGTTATTGGCTTAACCCTTGATTCTATCTCTATAGAATATGTGTACTCCCAACCTTTGGAAAAATTCACGTACCTTGTTTCTGATATAAGACTCTCTTATATAGATATTAGATTAACCCTCCTAATCCAATTAGAATAGGTTTTTATTTATTTAATTAATTAAACACTTTTAATTAATTTATATCCTAATCTTATTAGGATTGAGAGAGAGTACTGATATTATATTAATTCCTAAACTCCTTTAGAATTAAAATAATAATATTAATAAGACTCCTCTTATTAATTTATATTTAATATTTCTAAAATATTAAATAATAAATATTAAGCTATTTAATTTATTCTATCACTATAGATTAAATTAATTACACTTAATGCATTATTACTATCATGTTATTTTCTTCTTAAATAATTCTTCTTCCTTTTATGGTGTGACCCTTTAGGTTCTCCATATTAAACCGGTTGTGAATAAATCAATTAGAACAATTCTAATCTTATTTAAATAAATAAATTAAACTAATAATCTATTTAAATAAATAACATTTATTCTACAATAGGGATGTGACACCCCCATATCCGGGTACTTTAATTCCACGGGACTTGGTGTTCACTGTACGAATATCATCTATCTATCTACCCATAGTAAATGCAAACCATGCAATAAATAGAATTAAATCCTCCCCTTATGGGGTTACAACATCTGAGTAATAAATAAAATAAATCCCATGTCATACTAACCTTAAACATCTGTGCGGAACATAAACAAATAAATAAGTCTTACACAACTCTAATATAAGTTTGAAACATAAACACATAAAATAAACAACAAGTCTTCATCACTTGTTGACCTTGCCCTTGCCATTGCTAGTAGAAGGCTCGTTGGACCTTTCGTTCTTAACTGCAATGTTATTATTATGCAAGAGTGAGCACGATTGCCCACAAGTATAATAATATGACAATAATATAATAACATGAAAGTGAATCAAAGACATCTGAATAAAGAAACTCAACTTTTGACTCAAGAATGAATAACAGGAATCAAAAGAACGTCTGAGGGTCATAAGACCTTGAACTATGTCCTAGGTTGTAAAGTTTTTATGCTTTAAACCTTTAACAGTCATAAGACTATGGACTCTACTTCTCGTACTTAGGGGGATCAGCCCTTAGTACCATACTGTGCACAATATCTCAACGCTAAAGTGTAAATAATCCCCTTTTACAGGGTTGTTCATCTCCGTTTTGACATCAGAGTCCGCACCAAAGGAAGTTTGGTTTGGATAAGCTCAATAAGTATTTTGGAATTTAGAACGTTCATCAACTATGGACTAGTCGAATCAATAAGGGTTCACTAGTCCTATAAGGTTCAACAATAACATCGATATTCAACTTGAATAATAAATTTCAAGAGTATACAATCGAATAAGTATTGTATAACTGAATCATGCTTTTAAAAGAGTTATAATATGTAATATAAATTTCGAACTGGAACAATTAAGAACACGAGCTTACTCGATATAGAAACACAAGTCTAAGACTTAATAAATGAATAAATTAGAATTCAGGGAACTTGCTAAATCAATAAGTTAGGGATAGGATACTTGCCTCTTGCACAAGCTACAAATATAATTACAATTCACTTCCTCAACGTCCTACACATTACATTATGTATACGACATCGATTAATTTTCATAACTACTATGTTTAACTGTTGAACTATTCACTTAAGTTCGACTTACAACTTGGTTTATAATATTACTCAATGGCTAACCACATAACATGAATGTAAACTCACAACATGCATATCACACATGTATAGCCCTTTAAACAATCATAATCAAGTTTTACGATTACGATATTCAAGTTAGCACTTAGTTTGTTAACTTGAACCTTCACATTATCTTATACATGTCAATAACTTAATTTATTAATTATAAACTTTAAATGATATAATATTCATGTATGTAACTTAAAACAGCATCTTTTATTATCGAGAACACTACACTTGTGTGCGTGCATGTCTGAAGTCCTCCTATTGCCTCCGAATACGCATCAGTCACAAAGATGGCCATTTTTACCCATTTTAAAGATTTCAAATTGAAAATCTTAAAGAATGAAAGTTGTAGGTCTACTTGTTATCTTTCCGAATCATATTGAATTGCCTCAATCTGAGTTCGTATGAAAAAGTTAAGCTTATTTTACTACAGGAGGTCAAAATAGTCTCGGAAACCAAAAAAAAGGCTCCCGGACAGCCCTTATACCCGCTGGGGCGGGTCCTAATGCCCATGAACACCCGCTGGGGTGGGTCCCCCTGCTGGTGCACTCCCTGGTTCACGATGAACACACAGAGTAGCCCAAATAAATCCAAATTAAACTAACGTAATGAATTATAAGGCTACCCATAATGTAAAAACTCCACATAAACATTATATAACATTTCTAGCATGATCTTAGAATTTTAAATCACGTATTTACACAATCCAAGGCATCTATTTTCACTGTTTTCAATATTTTGTAAAGTTTTGAAGGAAAACAAGAAATTCAACGTTACGAATTCGTTATAACACCGAATCTGTTCGTTTAACTTCCATTTTGTTCGTTTAAACGTACATAATTACATGCAAGTATCAATTTAAGTTAAATAAACGTATAAGGCGTGTAAATTTTGTACGTAAGGGCCATATGTACAATTTTTACACTCTGTAACTTTTGAAAACCCAATTATCAACAAAATTCCATGGTGTGATCACTGAAAGTTGTGCATATATGGCATATAATATGTTATAAACACATATGAACACACATATAGCCATATAATGAACAAATATCAATTTTCCCATTCACAGAGAATTTTTAAAGCACGTAAATGGAAAAACTCTGTAAAATTTTGAAAACCCAATTAAGGCCTAATTACATGAATTCGATTATTTTAATTCATTCATACCAAATACAAAATATGTTATAATGATATAATAACACATATATAAGCATATAATCAAAAATTGCTAATTTTTTTCCATACACGGGGAACTCAGAATATATGTTCATGAAGGAAACATAGTACGTGAAATAAAACTGGGACAAAGGAATTACCCCTTGCAAACTCTGTGAAGATGATATGGATTCTAGTTCCAATCTCTCAATTCTCTCTGTGTATTTATCTCTACGTTTCTCTCTGAAATGTGAATATTAATATAGAACTGATATGATATGTATATAAGGTATAATATAATATGTATATACGTAATATACGAAGTGGGTAGAGTGAGTGGTTAGTTGGTCCCTTAGTGGGTTAACTGGCTAACTCCCCCTAGGGCCGTGTTTGGCTTATCTCTTATTCCTCCTTTCCCATTGATTTAATTACTTCTTATTATATAGTTAATTAATGTCACACCCAATTTAATCAAATAATGTTATTTAAATCAATTAAATTAAATAGCATAAATCCACATTAAACCACATAGTCACATAATTAAAATTCTCATTCATTAATTATGCAAATCATTAAATCTCTAATTAATTATTTAAATTAATTAGAATAATATTATGCTTATTAATTAATATATTAATCAAATAAGCTCAATTAATTACATACTTTGAATATAAAAATTCACCACATTAATTTAACTAATGTGACACATATAATTAAATTAATCTACCACAATTTCATCAATTAATTATTTAACTCAATAATTAAATCATCGAAAAATATTTATTTAATTCAATAAATATTCAAATTAAATTACAAAAATCTTGTTCGTCACATCTTTCCCCCCTTAAAAGGATTCTGTCCCCAGAATCACGGTTCAATTAAAAATTAGCCCCGTTACATTCTCCCCCTTACAAAGATTCTGTCCCCAGAATTACATATACAAAAAATTAAGTAAATAAATCTGGATAATTCTTCATCATATGCTCTTCGAGTTCCCACGTAGCTTCTTCAGCATTGCGGTTCCTCCAAATTACCTTAACAAAAGGTATAACTTTGTTTCTGAGGACTTGCTCTTTCCTGTCAACAATTTGAACAGGAATTTCTTCATTGGATAAGTCTTTTTCAAAATGTAGGGGTTCATATTCAATCACATGCTTGTAATCGGGTTTGTAGGGTAGTAGAACTGAATTGTGGAAAACGTTGCGGACATTCTCGAGTGCTGGAGGTAAGGCTACCTCATACGCAACTTCTCCAATCCTTCGCAGTACCTCAAAGGGTCCAATGAACCTCGGACTCAATTTTCCCTTCTTACCGAATCTGATCTTTCCCTTCCAGGGAGAGACTTTCAAAAACACATAACTACCTGATTCAAACTCAACGTTCTTACGGTGTGGATCGGCGTATTTCTTCTGCCTATTCTGAGCGGCTACAAGTCTTGTCCGGATCACTTTGACTATCTCTGCTGTCTGTTGTACCAACTCTGGACCTAGCAATTGTCTCTCGCCAACTTCATCCCAGTATAGTGGAGTTCTGCATTTTCTTCCGTACAACGCTTCGTACGGCGGCATGCCAATACTAGCGTGGTAACTATTGTTGTAACCGAATTCCACAAGCGGTAGGTGATCATCCCAATTTCCTTTAAAATCCATGATGCATGCTTTCAATATATCTTCCAATGTCTGGATCGTTCTTTCACTCTGCCCGTCTGTCTGAGGGTGATAAGCCGTACTCATTCTCAACTGTGTCCCCATGCATTCCTGTAGTCGCTTCCAGAAGTTTGATGTGAAGCGCGGATCTCTGTCGAAAACAATTGACACCGGAACTCCGTGCCTCGAAACAATCTCTTTCACATATAACCTTGCCAACCGGTCTAAGTTGAATCTGATTTTGATCGGAAGGAAGTGTGCTAATTTCGTTAGTTGGTCAACGATAACCCATACTGCGTCGTAGCCTTTCTGAGTCGTCGGAAGGCCGACCACGAAATCCATCGTAATGTGTTCCTATTTCCATTCTGGGATTTCCAGGGGTTGTAGCAAACCACTCGGCCTCTGATGTTCTGCTTTTACTTTCTGGCAGGTCAGACACTTTGCAACACACTCAGCAACATCTCGTTTCAAATTCGGCCACTAGAAGTGCTGTCAAAGATCCTGGTACATCTTGGTACTACCGGGGTGAATCGAGCACCGTGAGCTATGAGCCGCGCTCAAAATGTCCTCCTTAATCTCTGGCACTGACGGTACCCACACTCTGTTCTCAAATCTCAGTAGTCCCTCATTGTTTATCTTGAATCTCGGTTCGATTTCTCCAGATATCTTTTTCTTAACCTTCTCACATTCTTCGTCCTGAAGTTGAGCTTCCTTAACGTTATCCAATAGGGTTGTACCAGCTTGCATCTGAAACAACTTCTCGTCAATCTCCATTGGATACTTCACTTCCAATTCCAGTTTTTCCATTGCTGAAACTAGCTCCTCCTGAGCAGTCAACATCATCAATTTCTTCCAGCCCTTCCTGCTTAAGGCATCGGCGACCACATTAGCCTTACCTGGATGGTATAAGATTTCACAGTCATAGTCCTTAATTAACTCCAGCCACCTTCTCTGGCGCATATTCAAGTCCTTCTGTGTAAAAATATATTTCAGACTCTTGTGGTCTGTATATATTTCACACTTCTCCCCATAGAGATAGTGTCTCCAAATTTTCAAAGCAAATACCACTGTAGCTAACTCCAAGTCATGGGTCGGATACCCTTTCTCATAGTCTTTCAATTATCGTGACGCATACGCAATGACCCTGCCATTTTGCATAAGCACACAGCCAGTCCTTTATGTGAAGCATCACTATAAACCACAAAATTTCCTGTGTCGTCCGAAAGGGATAACACAGGTGCTAAACTCAACCTCCTCTTAAGCTCTTGGAAACTTTCCTCACACTTCTTTGTCCAAACGAATTTCATCGATTTTCTAGTCAAATTCGTCAGCAGAGTTGCGATCTTGGAAAAGTCCTGAATGAATCTTCTATAAGAACCCGCCAATCCAAGAAAACTCCTCACTTTTGACGGTGTTTTTGGCTGATCCCAGTTCATCACAGCTTCGACTTTAGAGGGATCTACCGAAATTCCGTCCTTGTCGATCACATGTCCAAGAAATTGCACTCTTTCAATCTAGAATTCACATTTCAAAAATTTAGCGTACAACTTCTCTCTTCCCAACGCCTCTAATGTTAACTTCAGATGTTCTACATGTTCTTCTTTGTTCTTCGAGTATACCAAAATGTCGTCGATAAAGACCACCACGAATTTGTCCAAAAACTGCTTGAACACTCCATTCATTAAGCCTATGAATGCTGCAGGAGCATTCGTTAGACCAAATGACATCACCAAAAATTCGTAGTGACCATATTGAGTCCTAAATGCTGTCTTTGGAACATCCTCTGGCCTCACCTTCAGCTGATGATAGCCACTCCTCAAGTCTATATTTGAAAAGTACCTAACACCCTTCAATTGGTCAAACAGATCGTCGATCCTCGGTAAAGGATATCTATTCTTAATTGTGACCTTATTCAGTTCTCTGTAGTCGATGCAAAGCCGCATCGTCCCGTCCTTCTTCTTCACAAACAACACCGGCACTCCCCACGACGATACGCTCGGTTGGATGTACTTCTTGTCTAGTAACTCTTGTAGTTGTACCATTAACTCTTTCATCTCTACCGGAGCCATCCAGTATAGTGCCTTCGATATTGGGGCCGTCCCTGGCGCCAAATCGATCACAAACTCAACCTCTCTGTCTGGCAGAAGTCCTGGTAGATCATCCGAAAATACGTCTATGAAGTCCCTCACGACTGGTATATCTTCCACTTTCGGGTTTTCTTTACGACTATCGACTATGTAAGCTAAATATCCTACACAGCCTTGTCTTAACAACTTCCTGGCCTGCATCATCGTCAGACAACTCGCTTGTCTAGGCGATTTGCTGCCATAAAACACAACCTTTGACAGGGTCATAAGGTTTATACACTTCCTCTGGCAATCAATTACAGCCCCATAATTGACTAGCCAATCCATTCCCAGAATAACATCGAATTCCCCAAGTCTAATCGGGATAAGATCTACGTTCATAATGTTACCCTTAATATCTACTCTATAGTTCTTGTGTACATACTTAACAGGGATCACTTCTCTATTCGCAATCTCTATGTTCATGGGGTATTCTAACTCGTCCATAGGAAGTTCTAAGTTCTTAGCAAAGTCATCGGATATAAATGAACAAGTAGCACCCGAATCAAATAGTACATAAGCATTAACGTTATTGATCGGAATGATACCTAACACCACATCGCGAGACTGTACAGCACCCTGCACGGTCATGTTGAAGGTCCTGGCGGTTGGTTGGTTGGTCGCGGTTGGTCCCGTGATAGTTAGAGCACTTCCACCACTATTTCCCCTGTTCCCTCCTGATCCTGCCCCTCCAGATCCCTTCTTGGTACAGTCCCTTGCCAGATGGTCCTTTGAGCCGCAAGTGAAGCAAGCGCCCTTCTTTGGGTTCGGACAGTTAGGTGCTATGTGGCCTTCCTGACCACAATTGTAGCATACTCGTTTTCCTTTCATACAGCAGGTGAGCTTTCCCGCAGGTCGGACATGCTTCGATCCTCTTCTTCTGACCTCTTTGCTGATTCCCAGTTGATGAGTTATCATTCCACCTCCTCTTCTGATTGTTACTTCCCCCCGTGTTGCTACCACTAGCCTTGTTAACTCCTTCACCTTCATTCTTCTTCTTTTTTTGATCTTGGTTATACTTTGTAACAGCGTCACTCCCGCCCTCAGCGAGAATGGCCTTCTCCAACACTCCAGCAAAAGTGTTTAATTGGAACATTGACACTTTGCTATACAACCAGGGCTTCAGGCCCTGCTCAAACCTCATTGCCTTTCTCTGATGGGTGTGCACTTGATACGTGGCAAACCTAGCCAACTCATTGAATTTCAGCAGCATATTCTGGTACCGACATATTCCCCTATTTCAGCTCTAGAAACTGAATCTTCATTTGATTCTGCGAGCTGGTCGGAAAGTACATCTCGAAGAACATCTCTTTGAACCTCTCCCAGGTAATCACACCTTCACCTCACCGGACCTTATTCGCTTGCCACCAATAGCTGGCCTTGGATTTCAGCATGAACGTTGCATAGGCGGTTTTCTGGTCTTCTCTAACTCTGGCGACGTCGAAAACTTTTTCCATCTCCATAACCCAGGTTTGAGCTTCTATCGGGTTCATGGTGCCTTTAAACTCTGGCGGTCCCACAGCCTTGAAGTCCTTGAACGTTGTGTTCGGTGGAGCTTGAGGTTGGTTGTTAAGCGCTCCAGCAAGTAAGTTCGCCAACTGCTGAACGGGGTTAGCATTGGCGTCGTTGTTGTTGTTAGTTGACCCTTCCTAGGGCCGGTCGATGGTTTGGTCTTCTCCTTGGCGGCATATTTCTGTTAAGATATACGCTTATTAGAACTTTATTCAATCTTTTAAATATTTAAGGCTTAATTTAAACATTTAGACACAATCAGTCAACACATTATCTCAAATAAACTCTGATATATTACTAAATCAAAAGTTTTAACATAATACGATAGCATCACTAGCTATTTACATCAACTATCCCGAGATAAAGAATCTACAGGATTTAAAACATAAAATATTCCTTTGTTTATAAACACATTGGAATTTACATTATTAACTACCAGATAGGTTTCACAAAATCAAATGTTCCTATCACTGCCCATTAAGGCAACGAACAGCTTTGCCACGCTCTTCTTCCATAATCCGAGACATCGTCCTGCAATCTAGCATGTATGACGGTAGTCCTTCGAACTGAATTGGGTACCTCATAACCCAATCCTGGGCCTCATTAATTGCATACTGAAGCGTAGAGTACGTCTCCTCAAGCTTGGCCTTCTTCGCCCGACAGTTATCTTCTGCGAGATCTGCTCGTCGTGATTCCCTTACCCAGGCCTCCTCTGCTATGGTCAGCCTTGCTGATTTCTCTTTCAGTTCATTCTTTAATTCCTCTATTTCCTCTGACTTCTGCTCAGTTTGGCCTTTCTCGTGAACCAAATTCCACTCTACATTTCCCAAACGTGTGTGAAGAGCCTCAACCTCTCCATCCCTCAGCTCGATGGTAGACTGTTGAGTAACCGATCGCTCCCTCAGCTCCTGAACAATATCCCTTAGCTCCTGAACAGTATCACGTAACTCTATGTTACGGTCATACAGCTCATCATACATCTCAGCACTGATAGAGCTCGGTGGGAACTCTTTAGGGTCTTCTTCCTCCTCTTCGGCTGCCTCAGCCTGAACCTCAATCTCCTCAGGGTCTTCCTCAGAGTCCTCCTCTGAATTAGACACCGGCACATACTCCTGACCAACGACTGTGATCAAGGGTGATGGCTCTCGTCGGACTAACTGCTCCCAGACTACGTGGATATCTCGAGGCTCCTCCTCTCTAGCCTCCAGGGGTATAAGGTCCCTGGACTGACTAGGTTCTCCAGCATCTGTCATCCTGACAAATAAAATTTTAAGTTTTAGTAATTACGTGATGCTAATCGATACTCGAAAATATAAGTATAAGCACATAACACATAAGGTAAGTTATTATCTTTCTTAGAACTCGATAAGAGTTATCATTACTATGATCTCGATCTCTAAAAAGGCTACTATCCAAAGGTTTTCCCCCAACCTAAGGTTCATAACCTACAGCTTTGATACCAACCTGTGACACCTCCAAATCCGGGTACTTCAATTCCACGGGACTTGGTGTTCACGGAACGAATATCATCTATCTATCTACCTATAGTAAATGCAAACCATGCAATAAATAGAATTAAATCCTCCCCTTATGGGGTTACAACATCTGAGTAATAAATAAAATAAATCCCAGGTCATACTAACCTTAAACATCTGTGCGGAACATAAACAAATAAATAAGTCTTACACAACTCTAATATAAGTCTGAAATATAAACACATAAAATAAACAACAAGTCTTCATCACTTGTTGACCTTGCCCTTGCCTTTGCTAGTAGAAGGCTCGTTGGACCTTTCGTTCTCAACTGCAATGTTATTATTACGCAAGAGTGAGCACGATTGCCCACAAGTATAATAATAAGACAACAATATAATAACATGAAAGTGAATCAAAGACATCTGAATAAAGAAACTCAACTTTTGACTCAAGAATGAATAACAGGAATCAAAAGAACGTCTGAGGGTCATAAGACCTTGAACTATGTCCTAGGTTGTAAAGTTTTTATGCTTTAAACCTTTAACAGTCATAAGACTATGGACTCCACTTCTCGTACTTAGGGGGATTAGCCCTTAATACCATACTGTACACAATATCTCAACGCTAAAGCGTAACTCAGTTTTGACATCAGAGTCCGCACCAAAGGAAGTTTGGTTTGGATAAGCTCAATAAGTATTTTGGAATTTAGAACGTTCATCAACTATGGACTAGTCGAATCAATAAGGGTTCACTAGTCCTATAAGGTTCAACAATAACATCGATATTCAACTTGAATAATAAATTTCAAGAGTATACAATCGAATAAGTATTGTATAACTGAATCATGCTTTTAAAAGAGTTACAATATGTAATTTGAATTTCGAACTGGAACAATTAAGAACACGAGCTTACTCGATATAGAAACACAAGTCTAAGACTTAATAAATGAATAAATTAGAATTTAGGGAACTTGCTAAATCAATAAGTTAGGGATAGGATACTTGCCTCTTGCACAAGCTATAAATATAATTACAATTCACTTCCTCAACGTCCTACACATTACATTATGTATACGACATCGATTAGTTTTCATGACTACCATGTTTAACTGTTGAACTATTCACTTAAGATCGACTTACAACTTGGTTTATAATATTACTCAATGGCTAACCACATAACATGAATGTAAACTCACAACATGCATATCACACATGTATAGCCCTTTAAACAATCATAATCAAGTTTTACAATTACGATATTCAAGTTCGCACTTAGTTTGTTAACTTGAACCTTCACATTATCTTATACATGTCAATAACTTAATTTATTAATCATGAACTTCAAATCATATAATATTCTTGTATGTAACTTAAAACAATATCTTTTATTATCGAGAACACTACACTTGTGTGCGTCCATGTCCGAAGCCCTCCGATTGCCTCTGAATACGCATCAGTCACAAAGATGGCCATTTTTATCCATTTTAACGATTTCAAATTGAAAAACTTAAAGAATTAAAGTTTTAGGTCTACTCGTTATCTTTCCGAATCATATTGAATCTCCTTAATCGGAGTTCGTATGAAAACGTTATGCTCATTTTACTACATGAGGTTAAAATAGTCTCGGAAACCAAAAAAAAGGCTCCCGGACAGCCCTTATACCCGCTGGGGCGGGTCCTAATGCCCATGAACACCCGCTGGGGCAGGTCCCCCTGCTGGTGCACTCCCTGGTTCGCGATGAACACATAGAGTAGCCCAAATAAATCCAAATTAAACTAACGTAATGAATTATAAGGCTACCCATAATGTAAAAACTCCACAGAAACATTATATAACATTTCTAGCATGATCTTAGCATTTTAAATCACGTATTTACACAATCCAAGGCATCTATTTTCACTGTTTTCAATATTTTGTAAAGTTTTGAAGGAAAACAAGAAATTCAACGTTACGGATTCGTTATAACACCGAATCTGTTCGTTTAACTTCCATTTTGTTCGTTTAAACGTACATAATTACATGCAAGTATCAATTTAAGTTAAATAAACGTATAAGGCGTGTAAATTTTGTACGTAAGTGCCATATGTACAATTTTTACACTCTGTAACTTTTGAAAACCCAATTATCAACAAAATTTCATGGTGTGATCACTGAAAGTTATGCATATATGGCATATAATATGTTATAAACACATATGAACACACATATAGCCATATAATGAACAAATATCAATTTTCCCATTCACAGAGAATTTTTAAAGCACGTAAATGGAAAAACTCTATAAAATTTTGAAAATCCAATTAAGGCCTAATTACATGAATTCGATTATTTTAATTCATTCATACCAAATACAAAATATGTTATAATGATATAATAACACATATATAAGCATATAATCAAAAATTGCTAATTTTTTTCCCATACACATAGAACTCAGAATATATGTTCATGAAGGAAACATAGTACGTGAAATAAAACTAGGACAAAGGAATTACCCCTAGCAAACTCTGTGAAGATGATATGGATTCTAGTTCCAATCTCTCAATTCTCTCTGTGTATTTATCTCTACGTTTCTCTCTGAAATGTGAATATTAATATAGAACTGATATGATATGTATATAAGGTATAATATAATATGTATATACGTAATATACGAAGTGGGTAGAGTGAGTGGTTAGTTGGTCCCTTAGTGGGTTAACTGGCTAACTCCCCCTAGGGCCGTGTTTGGCTTGTCTCTTATTCCTCCTTTCCCATTAATTTAATTACTTCTTATTATATAGTTAATTAATGTCACACCCAATTTAATCAAATAATGTTATTTAAATCAATGAAATTAAATAGCATAAATCCACATTAAACCATATAGTCACATAATTAAATTCTCATTCATTAATTATGCAAATCATTAAATCTCTAATTAATTATTTAAATTAATTAGAATAATATTATGCTTATTAATTAATATATTAATCAAATAAGCTCAATTAAATACCTACTTTGAATATAAAAATTCACCACATTAATTTAACTAATGTGACACATATAATTAAATTAATCTATCACAATTTCATCAATTAATTATTTAACTCAATAATTAAATCATCGAAAAATATTTATTTAATTCAATAAATATTCAAATTAAATTACAAAAATCTTGTTCGTCACAAGGGATAAGCTTCCCTAGCGATCAACGACTTTCTAGATAATATAGATTTCAACATTAATCATAAAAGAACTTGTGAGTTAATAGTTACCGTACAATTCAATCCTTCCACCATACAATGTCCCAATTAAATATAAGATATGAATTTACTATCAAGTTTTAATTTATTTAATCATATGTATTTCGATTAGAAAACACACAACTCCAAATAATGCAAATTAGAAACCTCTTTCTAATTTCATTCCACCTTGGCCAAGGATTCTTGGGTTGTCATTTAACGAATCATATAGGACATATCTCCTCTTTTACTAGAGGTGGTAGATTCTTTATTGATCATACATTATCTCCATATGCAACTCATTATACCCAAGCATACCCTATATATGCCTTAAAAGGCCTTAAAGAATAAGTCGAAGTATAATTTGTTACATGCAAGATACTATGATGATCTCAAGTCTAAGGATAACTTGTACTACTATCACATTAGGAATTCCTATTGACAGGCGAGTAAAACTCCATTAGGTATTCCATAGTGAGTCACGTTCAGTGAACTTATTCTCTAATAGGCACCTACATACTTGCTTTAATGTCTCCACACAAATGACCATGAGATCAGTCATCCTCATCCAATGAGCAAGCAACATATGTACCAATCTATCCGGATTTACTAATCCCTATTTTAGTAATCCCATAATTGGGAACTATTTTAGTTTTTAAGCTTTCTAAGAATTTAGATCTCATTAGCATGATCTTATCATGATTCTAAAATCATTGCTTAAAACTATGGGTTATTTACATATTATTAAAAACAGCACCATGTAGATAATTAAATGCCTTAAATAAATATTTTATTAATAAATAAATAAGATTGTTTACAAAGTATGTGATTTATCATCATACATGATTGGCTTGTATGCACACTACTATCAATCTCCCACTTGCACTAAAGTCAATCGCCATGGTATCTCATACCCATCTTCTCTAAGTGACGATCAAACTGCTGTTGTGTTAGAGCTTTAGTAAATGGATCAGCAATATTGTCTTGAGAGTCCACACGCTCTAAGGTGACGTCTCCTCTTTCAATGATCTCCCTGATCAAGTGAAATCACCGCAACATGTGTTTGGATTTCTGATGAGACCTGGGTTCCTTAGCCTGTGCAACCACTCCGGTGTTGTCACAGTATACGGGAACTGCTTCTCCAATGCTAGGAACCACACCAAGTTCAGTTATAAACTTCTTCATCCAAATAGCTTCCTTTGCAACTTCACTTGCAGCTATATACTCTGCCTCTGTCACAGAATCAGCAACTGTTTGCTACTTGGAACTCTTCCAACTCACTGCGCCTCCGTTCAAGGTAAACACATACCCTAAAATAGATTTACTGTCATCTTGGTCTGTTTGAAAACTTGAGTCCATGTATCCCTCGAGTTTTAATTCAGACCCACCGTAGACAAGAAAAATATCTTTAGTCCTTCTCAAGTACTTTAAGATATTTTTCACTGCCTTCCAGTGCTCTTCTCCTGGATTTGACTGGTATCTGCTCGTTACACTAAATGCATGAGCAACATTCGATCTAGTACATATCATACCGTATATGATAGATCCTATTGTAGAAGCATAAGGGATCTTACTCATACGGTCTCTCTCCTCAGGTGTCTTTGGGGCCTGTTTCTTGGAGAGATGTATTCCAAGGCTCATCGACATGAGAGCTCTTTTGGAATCTTCCATGCTAAACCTCTTTAGCATCGTATCAATGTACGTTCCTTGGGATAAGCCGAGCATCCTTTTAGATCTATCTCTATAGATCTTTATCCCCAAAATATAGGATGCTTCACCCAAGCCCTTCATGGAGAAGTTTTTAGATAACTTTAATTGATTGTAACATAGAAATGTCATTCCCTATCAGTAATATATCATCAACATATAATACAAGGAATGATACTGCACTCCCACTAACCTTCTTGTATAAACATGGTTCATCCTCATTTTTGATAAAATCAAACTCTATGATTGTCTCATCAAAACGAATGTTCCATCTACGAGAAGCTTGCTTCAACCCATAAATGGATCGTTGTAGCTTACAGACTTGATTTGTTCCAACTTTTGAAATAAATCCCTCTGGCTGTGTCATATACACATCCTCCTCAAGTTTCCCATTGAGGAAGGCCGTTTTCACGTCCATATGCCAGATCTCATAGTCGTTATAAGCTGCAATCGCAAGCAAAATCCTAATGGACTTGAGCATGGCTACTGGTGAGAAGGTTTCATCATAGTCAACTCCTTGTCTTTGTTTAAAACCTTTTGCAACCAGTCAGGTCTTATAGGTCTCTACCTTCCCGTCTGCTCTAGTCTTTCTCTTAAAAACCCATTTACACCTAATAGGCTTAATGCCTTCAGATGGTGAAACCAAAGTCCATACTTTGTTCTCATACATGGAGTCCATTTCAGATTTCATGGCTTTAAGACATTTCCCTGAGTCTTTATTACTCATAGCCTGTTCGTAATTCAATGGATCATCATCATTTATGATGTGTACCTCATCGTCATCCTCTATAACGAATCCATACCTCTCAGGTATCTTCGGTACTCTTCCAGATTTACGAACAGGGTGTGGTACAGTAGGTTCTTCTACTTGGTTAGGTACCTGACTTTGATCCGTGGTAATTTGTGGTTCTTGAACTTCTTCAAGATATATCTTACTCCTACTGACCCCTTCATGGATAAACTCTTTCTCCAAGAAGGCAGCATGTTTCGCAACAAACACCTTTTGATCAGTTGGATGATAGAAATAATACCCTACGGTTTCTTTAGGGTATCCCACAAATATACACTTATCGAATTTGGTCTGTAGCTTATCATTTTCAAACTTTTTGACATAAGTTGGACAACCCCAAGTCTTAATATGCTTAAGATTTGGTTTTCCTCCCTTTCCACATCTCATATGGAGTCTCTGGGGCGGATTTTGTAGGTACCTTGTTATGTAGGTATGCAGCCGTTTCTAGGGCATAACCCCAGAAGAAAATTGGAAGGTCGGTAAAACTCATCATGGATCAAACCATGTCCAACAGTATTTGATTTCTCCTTTCAGATACTCCATTTAACTATGGTGTATCTGGAGGAGTCCATTATGAGATTATACCATTTTCTTTGAGATAATTGAGAAACTCACCGCTTAAGTATTCTCCACCTCGATCTGATCGAAGTATCTTAATACTCTTGCCCGTTTGTTTCTCTACTTCACTTCTGAACTCTTTGAACTTTTCAAATAATTTTGATTTGTATTTCATTAAATACACATATCTAAATCTTGAGTGATCATTAGTGAAAGTAATAAAATAAGAATACCCACCCCGTGCACTTGTTGTCATAAGTCCACAAACGTCTGTGTGAATCAATGCCAACAACTCTGCAACTCTTTCTCCTTTTCCACTAAAAAGAGATTTAGTCATTTTACCCATGAGACAAGATTCACAAGTTGGATATGATTCATAATCGGATAACTCTAGAAGCCCATCCTTATGCAACTTGGATAATCTTGTTTCATTGATATGACCGAGTCTACAGTGCCACATGTAGGCATAATTAATATCATCTCTTTTTCTTTTCTTAGTTTGTTCAATTTGAAATATATTTTCTTGCAAGTCAAGTATATAAAGCCCATTTCGCGAATTTTCAATACCATATAAAACATTGTCTTTATAAATAGAACAACCATTGTTCTTTATAATAACGCCAAAACCATCCATATCCAATACAGAAATTGAAATAATATTTTTAATAATATTCGGAACATAATAACAGTTATTAAGATAAATGGACTTGCCCGAAGGCATTGCTAAACAATAAGTTCCTACAGCTAATGCAGCAACCTTTGCTCCATTCCCCACTCGTAGGATCACCTCTTCATTGTTCAGCTTTCTACTTCTGACCAGTCCCTGCACATTATTACATATGTGAGACCCACAGCCGGTATCCAATACCCAAGTAGAATTATGACTTTCTAAAAAATTAATTTCAATTATAAACAAACCTTGATTGGAAGTCGAAGCTTCTCCAAGCTTCTTCTCTGCTAGAAACTTCTTGCAGTTTCTCTTCCAATGTCCCAGCTCGTTGCAATGAAAGCACATTCATTTAGCTGGTTCAGGTTTCTTTTGTTCTTTTTCTTTCCCCTTTCCCTTAACCTTCTTGGATTTTTTCTTTTCAGAAGACACCTTGGGCCTCTTCCTTTTATTGGAAGAATCCACCATCAAGACATGGTTCTTCTTATATGAGAAGTAATCTTCTGCAGTTTTCAGCATGTTAAGCAGCTCAGGCAAGCTGACATCTAGCTTATTCATGTGAAAATTAACCACAAACTGAGAGAAGGTCTCAGGGAGTGACTGCAAGACCAAGTCTTGACTCAACTCCCCATCCATGACGAACCCAAGTTGTCCAAGGCGTTCAATCAAATTGATTACCTTCAGAACATGAGTCTCGACGGCAGTGCCCTCGGTCATCCGAGATCAGAAGAGCTCCTTAGATATCTCATATCTAGCAGTCCTACTCTATTCACCATACAACTCCTTGAGGTAAAGCAGCATAGCAGGAGCATCCATATTTACGTGCTGACGCTGAAGCTCGTTATTCATAGATTCGAGCATGATGCATTGAGCCACAAATGCATCATCTTGCCATTTATTGAAAGTGGCAATCTCTTCCTCAGAGGCTGTTTCCGAAACAGATTCAGGGATAGTTGAATTTAGGACATAAGAAATCTTTTTAGCAGTGAGAACAATTCTCAGATTTCTTAGCCAGTCCTCATAATTCGGCCCGGTAAGCTTATTTGCACCAAGTATGCTTCGTAGTGAGATTAGTGATTTTGGCATTTTTAAAATTCTGCATGTGAAAAGACAACATTTTAGCAAACATTCATTTTATTAACTTTGCATACCAAAATAAATTTAGGTCTTTATTTTAAATTGGTATCTCCCACTATTTTCATCAAACTATATTACCCTCACTTATATAGTTCGGCAACATCTAATTAAAGATTTGCTAGTGAGATTAAGGATCCCATTTCAAATGTATATAACCTTGTGGATAGCACAACAAGCGATATACAAATAAATAGGTAGACAACTCTTGTCAATTACATCACCATGTAACTCCTTTTATTTTGCCTCTTAAATTATAATGGTCATGTGTGTGCACATCCGAACTAAAATGATTTAAGTTAAGTCCAGCCTAGCACTTCCATAAATTCAAAAAATAAAAATTTTCGTCCTTGTGGATAGCACAACAAGACTAGATCGTTCAATTTTCTTGATAAGCATCAAATGTGATTAATTAACATCTTAAATATTCAATACTCGCCTTGTGGATAGCACAACAAACTCATATTAAATATTTAATACTCTATTAACTAATTATGCTAGAAGGCGACGTTCGATATTCCAAATATCATTTGAACGCTTCAGACTTAATAATATTTCTTTGATGGGTTTGTTATTATTTATCTCATCTTTTTAAGCGCGCATGCACATATATATATAAAATACGCGTCATTTTATTAAACATACGAAGCATGTTTGTATAAAATATAATATATATAATATTTAGCATGCAATATAGAATACTATATTCTACCCGGATTGATTATGGACTTTTATTCTAGTTTGGTTCACTAGAGCCACCAAGTGAACCAAAAGGTCAAACCTAGGAGTGCAAGAATTTAAATTTAAATATAACTATTACATTTAAACCCTGGTTCCATACAAATGAGTCTTCACACGTTCCTTGCTCCTTGGTCTCCAATTTCTTCAAAATAATTCTAACTATCTCTATTACATTAACTATTTAAAATTAAATAGAAACCTTGATCAGCAGTCAAGGGGAAGTACATAGAAAGGAGATAGAATTTTACACCGAGAATAAAATCAGAGAAGACGAGGTACGCAGACCCCATTTTATAAAACCCATTCATTCAAGCATTCAACCAAAATAAAATCCAATCACATTGATCATAGTCCATAATCAATCCCTTTTATTACCATACATATCATCATACGTATCAATAAAACTTATTCATCTCATGAAAATAAATTCATTCCATATATGTATTAATATCAGTTAATGGGCAAAAGTTTGCTAAACTTTGTTTTTGGAAAAATAAACTCCTTTATTTCATTCAAAAATAATTTCAAATTAAACTCTTTAATTTTAGCAATTCTGAAATCATATTTCATATAAAATAAACATCTTTATTTTAAACCTTCATTAATTAAATAAATAATTTATTTAATTAATCAAAATAAAAGAAAAAATTTCCAGTTCCTGTCCAGTGGCGCAGCTGCGCCAGGAATGTAAAGGGAACCGGCGCAGCTGCGCAGCAAGAATGCCTTGCACCGGCGCAGCTTCGCAGAATCTAAAAAAAAATTGTTGCCCAAGAACTCGATCCAATCGCATATCATACATGTATGAAATAACATAAACTGATAATTAGCACAAGATTGGCTCTGATACCACAGTTGGGTTTGCTTAGAAACATAAGCATGCAATCAAATTACATAAACGCAGCGGAAGGGATGAAAAATTAGATTTTAAAATTTTCTTACAAACCCTTAACCATGATCTTTCTTGTGCATCAATTATCAGTCAATACATAGAAGGAGAGGATAGAATTATACCTTTGAAGATCCAAGCTTCCTCAGGTATAAGTTCTCCTTTGATTCCTTTGATTCCTCTGTATTGGCTCCTTCCCTTGATCAATGTCAGCCACCCAAATGTTTGGCCTCTAACGGTGATCCACCAAGGAAGATGAAGAACTCAGGAAGATAGGTTATTGGCCTAACCCTTAATTCTATCTCTATAGAATATGTGTACTCCCAACCTTTGGAAAAATTCACGTACCTTATTTCTGATATAAGACTCTCTTATATAGATATTAGGTTAACCCTCCTAATCTAATTAGAATAGGTTTTTATTTAATTAATTAATTAAACACTTTTAATTAATTTATATCCTAATCTTATTAGGATTGAGAGAGAGTACTGATATTATATTAATTCCTAAACTCCTTTAGAATTAAAATAATAATATTAATATTAATAAGACTCCTCTTATTAATTTATATTTAATATTTCTAAAATATTAAATAATAAATATTAAGCTATTTAATTTATTCTATCACCATAGATTAAATTAATTACACTTAATTCATTATTACTATCATGCCATTTTCTTCTTAAATAATTCTTCTTCCTTTTATGGTGTGACCCTTTATGTTCTCCATTTTAAACCGGTTGTGAATAAATCAATTAGAACAATTCTAATCTTATTTAAATAAATAAATTAAAATAATAATTTATTTAAATAAATAACATTTATTCTACAATAGGGATAAGCCTCCCTAGAGATCAACGACTTTCTAGATAATATAGATTTCAACATTAATCATAAAAGAACCTGTGAGTTAATAGTTACCGTATAATTCAATCATTCCACCATACAATATCCCAATTAAATATAAGACATGGATTTACTGTCAAGTCTTAATTTATTTAATCATATGTATTTCTGTTAGAAAACGCACAACTCCAAATAATGCAAATTAGAAACCTCTTTCTAATTTCATTCTACCTTGGCCAAGGATTCCTGGGTTGTCATTTAACGAATCACATAGGACATATCTCCTCTTTTACTAAAGGTGGTAGATTATTTATTGATCATACATTATCTCCATATGCAACTCATTATACCCAAGCATACCCTATATATGCCTTAAAATGCCTTAAGGAATAAGTCAAAGTATAATTTGTTACATACAAGATACTATGATGATCTCAAGTCCAAGGATAACTTGTACTACTATCACATTAGGAATTCCTATTGACAGGCGAGTAAAACTCCATTAGGTATTTCATAGCGAGTCACGTTCAGTGAACTTATTCTCCAATAAGCACCTACATACTTGCTTTAGTGTCTCCACACAAATGACCATGAGATTAGTCATCCTCATCCAATGAGCAAGCAACATATATACCAATCTATCCGGATTTGCTAATCCCTATTTTAGTAATCCCACAATTGGGAACTATTTTAGTTTTTAAGCTTTCTAAGAATTTAGATCTCATTAGCATGATCTCATCATGATTCTAAAATCATTGCTTAAAACTATGAGTTATTTACATATTATTAAAAACAGCAGCATGTAGATAATTAAATGCCTTAAATAAATATTTTATTAATAAATAAATAAGATTGTTTACAAAGTATGTGCTTTATCATCATACATGATTGGCTTGTATGCACACTACTATCACAACCCAGTGATTAGCAATGGGTGTGGTAATCCTCCTATTAGTCCACCTCGCAAACGCCGGCGAATGGAAAAGTTTATCATTGTTCCAATATTGATGCGGAGATCTCTGATGATCGCATATAATAATGAAATCCTTTCTTTAGTGATTTCGCTGGTGTGTGTTGAAGGCAGAAGTTTTGCACAGAGGAAAGAATACCACACTTTCCCATATTTGTTCAAACTGGCGCTCAGGATGATTGTGCCTCTCCGACTGTCCTTCACCCATACAGTGTCGGGTTTACAGATTTCTTTGAGGATTTGGTCATAGTCAATTCCGCCATCTAGCAATTCTGAATACTGACATACTGCCGGTTGTGGGACATCGTAGAAGTCGTTGATGGCTTCTGCACTGAAGTCTACTGTGACGCCCCCAAAATAGGTTCAATACCAACCCATTCTGAGTCGCCAAATACATGGTACAGAATTCTAAATATAAATCTTTTACAACCAAAGATCGTGAGAAATACGACCATACAACTATGAGTTTAATACGGATCGTAGATAATACGAAATATAAACATTCAAATTCATTCCTTATTCATTACAATTATTATTCCACTATTTTACAAAAATAGTGAGGACTACTACTGCTCTACTCTAACCATTACACTGTTCCCCGACTAGTTCCCGCAACATTCTCATTCCCTAAAGAGAATAATAGATGAAAAGGGTTAGCTCAACTAGCCCAGTAAATAATATTATGACTAAGATAATGGAAAATAAATTATCGTTAGTCTTTAACAATTCAGATAAAATATTATGGACAACAAGTTTTAGATCAATATTCGCAGCGAAAAGAACAATTCATTAGAAGAGTTAAGTAGAGAATAAAGTCTAATATCTTCTATGATTTAAAAGTTCATCATCAATATTTTATTCCTGTAACATCAATCAATAAACATCTTGAATTAGATATTCATCTTTGCACTACGGGCCAAAGATATTCATTTGTATAGTTGGTCATGTTCATCTCAACACCTGTTCATCTTTGCACTACGGGCCAAAGATATTCATCAGGTAGTCATTCATCTTTGCTCTACAGGCCAAAGATATTCATTTATATCATCATTTAGGACTGAGGATGATGAAAAATAATATAAATAACGAATCTAGTGAGATAAAGGACAAAGATTAGGGATTCGTAATTTAGTTTATTCAAGTTTAAGAATACTCCATAATAATCAATTGTGGAGCAAAATTCAATAATAAAGATCAAAACTTAGATCCAATCAAAGATAGGACCCATAATAGCCAACTTGGACAGATAAAAAAAGTTTAATTTTTCAGTGAATAGTGTCGTATACGTGAATAGTGTCGTATATGTGAATAGTAACCCCGACGAAAAAAGTAAGAATTTCATAATAAAATTCATGCCAATATTTTGGTATAATGAAATTGAAAAGACTAACATCATTTACGAAAGAAAATAACATCCCTTACCTTAAAAGAAGAGTATTTCTGACTGGTATAGTGAATATATTCTTGAATAAAACTTGCACTGTTTCTACACTCAAAGCTTCCTTAAACTCTAAAGAAATACGCTCAATATTATAGAATAAGAATTCTCTGATTCTGGTGTGTTTTTCAATTCTAAACTAAGCATCCTATTTATAGGAGAATAGAAGGATACTATTTAAAAAATATCACGGATGCACAGTTTAGAAAACTCACGGATGAATTCGGCGGAGGAAAACTAATTTTTTAATTTTTACTATTCATTATGTAAAATAAAATATTCTAATAAAATAAAACTTTAAATAAAATATAATATATATATATATATATATATATATAATACTCCCTCCCCTACACGTTACCTTCCCCCCCCCCCCCCCCCAATTTCCAAATCATTTAAATATATATATATATATATATATATATATATATAATTAAAATAACTTCTACCGACAATTGTGAGAAAATGTATAAGTGAGGGTCCATATAATAAACAAAACTTAAGACAAATACTTCAATAAAAACCCCTCTATTTATCTCAATTCACTTGGCTTCACAAAATACATTTTTAATAACATTTTTTTCATCATTAATATTATAATTCACAAGATTAACAACCAATACTGATAAAAACACCTCAGCACTAATTCCTTCTTTTATATCCACAAAAATAAATATTTTTTTATCATATAAATCACTAATTAATTATTCATAAATAATATCACAGAACTACAATATTGACACGTTCCCAAGAAAGAGGGGGCCTTCCGATAAGGATTTCTCCTTACTGGCGCGCAATTAAATAACCCCTCCTCGACAGAACTTCCTTAGACATTGTCAATAATGCTATCTAATAATATTATTCAAATACTATGAATTATTGATTTGATAATTTGAAATACTGTGCAATGACAATTATTGAATCAATAAAATATTATGCAATTATCAATGTAGCAATTATTGAATCAATAATATAAAATATTGAACAGTAATTACTGTAACAATTATTGAGTAGTGACTTCTTACGTAAGAATCAATAATTAGAATTACTGTGCAATACCGTGTGCTATTGTGCAACACCGCGTATTACTGTATTTTAACTACCGGGTATTTCAACAGTTTTAACGGTAACAACCACGCCGTTATTTTTAGAAAAATGTACTCTTATCGTTTTCTTCATCCGAAAATTTTTCGGTATGGGGCCCACAAATAATTGCGCCATCATATGAATATTCCCTGACAAAAAGAATTCCCCGACCAAACGAATATTCTCCGACACAATAAAATTTTATGGCCACTTGCTTATTTTGTAAAACTTGCACATTTGACCCCATAAGTTATCACATTCATCAAATTAACCCCTTACTATTTCAAAATAATATATAGAGGAAATTCAATTTTATTCATAAAAGTTGGGGTCTTACATCTACTAGCTTGCCCCTTACGAACGCCTTAAACGGAGGTGCGTCCTCCGCATTGGCGTAGAATTCCTTCACCACGGCTACCACTGTCGCTTCCGGTTGATCTGTGAAGCCGGTATCCCAATGCCATTCTCTAATTTGGATTCTCATTTCACCATCTGAATCACTCGGTTTAAGGCCCGTTACTGGATTAGTGCCTTGCCCGTTAAATACTCAAATCGCTCAGCGGCTGCCGTACTCCGAAATTTCTTCTTGTCGAACTGTGGAACGACGACGGAGGATGACCCTTCACCCTTTTGCCTCTTCTGTGGACGTGGCGGCATGTTGTTTTTGTGCTCAAAATTGGTGAATTTCTACAGTATTTTGTTTGAGGAATTTCGTTGAACACTTGGTGGGCGAAGGAAATATGGCTTGATGTTGAGTGAGTTTGCTTGTTATGTTTTCCCCAAATTTTCTTACACAGCCAATCAATCAATAGCAATATATCATAAATATCCACCAATTCACTAGCAATTTCCAGACAAACAATAGTAACCCCAATTTTTCGTCAAAAAGTTCTACCTAATATAAAACTATTACCTTGGTTGATGCTTGATGGTCCCCAAGGATGTAGATTAATACCTTGGCTATCACAATTGTCCAACTATGTGATGATGTTTCTAAGTGATGAAGTGGTCGTTATGTTAGCTTCGGCTTGGAGAAGATATGATGGGGGGAGGGGGGTATTTGTTTGTTGTGGAGAGTGATTAGGATAGTGGATATGTAGTGGGATGGGTTACAGATTTGAGGGTGGAAGAAGTTGGTAGGGGATAGGTTAGGTGGTATGGGAGATGTAATGGAGAGTGATTGGGTAGTGGAGATGTAGTGGGGGTATTTCGGTAGTGCTAGGAGTGTAATGGAGAAGACTTTCATTTTTAAACTAGAAAGGCTTCCGATTTCGCTCCCCCGCCCCAGCGAGGCTGTTCCCTTATAATTCCCCGCCCCAGCGAGGCACCATACTGTCCGAGCAGTGGCCTTACTCGCCCCAACGGGTGTGTCCTTCTTTGAGACCCTGCCCAAGCGGGGCTCCTGTCTTGCCCAGCTGCTGATTTGATTACTTCCATTCCTTCTCACACAACCAATCAATAGTTTCAACGTAGTACCCTCTTTGGATTAGATGCTTGTTTGTTAGGGATTATCTTGTGAATGTTCTTGTACTCCCTTTATGTGATGATGTGCCCGCACATTGATCCTATATTTGCGTGGTATTGCGAGTGTCCTGTATTTTTGCAAGCACAACATAAAACTTGGTAGACATGTATTATGAATAAAAATTACTAAGTATTATACATTATTATAACTAAATGGTATTGATGTAAATAAAAATAAAAATGAGCGTAATGGATGGGTTGCCTCCCATCGAGCGCCTAAATTTTAAGTCATTCAGCTTGACTACTTCCTGTTCTAGAGTGGTTCGCCCAGGTCGACCGCGGTGTCCTGGCGATCGATGTCTCCACCCCAATAATGCTTTAGCCGTTGACCGTTGACTTCGAATGATTCGGTCGAATCTCTGCTATATATTTCAACGGCGCCATGTGGGAACACTGTCGTTATTGTAAACGGGCCTGACCACATGGATTTCAACTTTCCGGGGAAAAGTTTCAACCTAGAGTTGAATAACAATACTGATTGTCCCGGTTCAAAGCTCTTCCCCACAATTTTCTTGTCATGCCATTTCTTGACTTTTTCTTTGTATAGCTTTGAATTTTCGTATGCCTGCATGCGGAACTCGTCTGGCTCGTTGATTCGCAACATTCTCTTCTCTCCTGCTGTTGATAAGTTAAAATTCAGTTTTGTGATGGCCCAATAAGCTTTGTGCTCGAGTTCCACCGGAAGATGACACGCCTTCTCGTAAACCAACTGATAGGGAGACATGGCTATCGGAGTCTTGTAGGCGTTCCGATATGCCCACAAAGCGTCGTTTAGCTTCAGTGACCAATACTTTCGATTCGGTTGACAACTTTTTCCAATATTTTCTTGACCTCCCGGTTAGACACCTCTGCTTGGCCACTTGTCTGAGGGTGATAGGTTATGGCAATCCGGTGTTTGACCCCCTATTTTGTTAAGAGAGCAGTGAAATATTTGTTGCAGAAGTGGCTTCCTTCGTCATTAATTATTGCCCTTGTAGTGCCGAAACGGGTGAAAATATTCTTTTGCAAGAACCTTAAAACCACCTTCACATCGTTTGTCGGTAATGCAACTGCCTCCAGCCATTTGGATACATAGTGCATAGCCAACATGATGTACAGATAGTTGAATGAAGAGGAAAATGGCCCATGAAGTCAATTCCCCATACATCAAAAATCTCAACTTCCAAGACCATGTTTAGCGGCATCTCGTTCCGCTTTGAAATATTCCCCACTCTCTGACATCTGTCGTAGTTTTACACGCAATTATGTGCTTCTTTGAATAGAGTGGGCCAGAAAAAACCTGCCTGGAGGACTTTTACGGCTGTTCGCTCACTCTCATAGTGTCCCCCGTATACTGACGCGTGACATGCCTGTAGGATGCTCTCAACTTCACTTTCCGGTATACATTTCCGGATCATTTTATCAGCACACTGGCGGAACAAATATGGTTCGTCCCAAATATACCACTTTACATCATGTAGAAATTTCCTCTTTTGGTGGCGAGTTAAGTCTGGTGGGAGGATGTTGCTGACCAAATAATTAGCGAAATCTGCGTACCACAGAAACTCGCCGTGTATCAAGAATAACTGCTCATCAGGAAAAGACTTGTTTATTGCTAACTTGTCTGTCTCGTCCTGCCTTGGATTCTCTAATCGTGAAAGATGGTCGGCCACCTGGTTTTCTGTCCCCTTTCTATCCTTAATTTCTAAGTCAAATTCCTGGAGTAGCAAAACCCAACGGATAAGCCTCGGCTTTGCGTCCTTCTTCTCAACTAGATACCGAATGGTTGAGTGATCCATGTAGACTACCACCTTTGTTCCCACCAAGTACGAGCAAAATTTGTTAAATACATACACAACTGCAAGTAGTTCCTATTCCATGGTTGTGTAGTTCAACTGTGCATCTGTCAGAGTTTTACTTGCATAATATATAGCGTGAAAGATCTTATCTTGTCGTTGACCAAGCACTGCTCCAACTGCATAATCACTAGTATCACACATGAGCTCGAATGGCTTGGTCCAATCAGGTGCTATGATTACTAGGGCAGTGGTTAAGTTCTTCTTTAATTGCTCAAATGCTACTAGACAATCTTCATCAAACTTGAATGGGACATCCTTTTCTAGTAGACTGCAGAGTGGTTTTGTAATTTTTGAGAAGTCCTTGATAAACCTTCTGTAAAATCTAGTGTGCCCGAGAAAACTCCTAATGCCCTTTACAGATATCGGTGGTGGCAGATTTTCAATTATTTCCAGTTTAGCTCGGTCGACTTCCAAACCCTTTCCAAAAACTTTATGCCCAAGTATAATTCCTTCTTGGACCATAAAGTGGCACTTTTCCCAGTTAAGCACCAAATTTGTTTCAACACATCTCTTCAGTACCAATACTAAGTTCTCAAGGCACCTATCAAACGATTCCCCAAATACTGAGAAATCATCCATAAATACCTCAACACTTCGCTCCACCATGTCCGAGAAGATTTCCATCATACATCTCTGAAAAGTTTTCGATGCGTTACACAGTCCGAATGACATCCTTATAAATGCAAAGGTGCCATAGCGGTATGTGAACGTCGTCTTCTCTTGATCCTCTGGTGCGATGAAGATCTGGTTATACCCAGAATATCCATCCAACAAGCAGTAGTACTCATTGCCAGCTAGTCTGTCCAACATCTGATCAATGAAGGGCAAGGGAAAATGATCCTGTCTAGTTACCTTATTCAGTCTTCTATAATCCATGCAGACCCTCCAGCCGGTCACTGTCCTTGTCAGTATCAGTTCAATATTCTTGTTCTTCACTACTGTCATACCACTTTTCTTCGGAACACATTGGACTGGGCTCACCCAAGCACTGTCTGAAATTTGGTAGATGATTCCTACATCCAACCATTTCAAGATATCCTTCTTCACAACCTCTTTCATTATAGGGTTGAGCCGCCTCTATTATTCTACTGTCAGCTTGCTATCCTCCTCCATCAGAATCTTGTGCATGCAGAATGAAGGGTTGATTCCTTTAATGTCGGCTATTGTCCAGCCAATAGCAGATTTATATTCCCTCAACACTCTTAACAGCTTACTTTCCTGTAATTCGTTAAGCGCAGATACAATAATCACAGGTAAAGTAGATGAATTTCCTAAATACGCATACCTGAGGTGATTTGGTAAGGGTTTTAGTTCCAGTTTAGGTGGTTCCTCAAGAGATGGCTTCATCTTTTCTGATGAAGTTCCTGCTACTTCCAAAGGCTCAAATGGTAGTTTGAACCTATTCATTCTCGGATGAGCCTCTAACAGTTGCAGATACTCTTATATTTCTGAATCCTCTTCATCACAATCTCCCATCAGTATTGATTCTAGCAGGTCGGTAGTAAAAATTTGAAGTTGCTTATCACCCACCAATGTGCCAATAATATCCACCCGGTAACACTCCTCATCCTCCTTGGGGAAATTCATAGCCCTAAATAAGTTGAAGGTGACCTCTTGATCTTGCACCCTCATGGTCAACTCTCCTTTCTGAACGTCAATGAGAGTTCTGCCAGTAGCCAAGAATGGTCGCCCAAGGATTATTAGAATATCCTTATCTTCTTCATAGTTAAGGATGATGAAGTCTGCTGGGAAGATGAATTTATCCACTTTAACCAACACATCTTCAACAATCCCCCGTGGATAGGTTACTGATCTATATGCCAACTGTAGGGAGATGTTGGTCGGTTTAGGTGCTGGTAACCCTAACTGAGTATAAACCGATAAGGCATGAGGTTTATACTGGCACCTAAATCACGTAAACACTTGTTAAAAGCCAAGCTCCCTATCTTGCATGGGATGGTGAAACTACCCGAATTCTTCAACTTTGGTGGAAGCTTCTTTTGCAGAATTGAACTACATTCCTCCGTTAGTGCCACAGTTTTGAAGTCTTCTAATTTCTTTTTCTTCGACAAAATATCCTTCATAAACTTGGCATACCTGGGCATCTGCTCTAATGCCTCCGCAAAAGGAATGTTTATGTGTAGCTTCTTGAATACTTCAAGAAATTTGGTGAATTATTGCTCTAATTTCTGCTTTCGGATCCGTTGTTGAAATGGCGGTGGAGGGTAAACTACCTGTGTAAAAACTTGTTCTTTTTCTACAGATTTTTCACCTGCTTTTCCTTCCACTGACTGTTCCATACTGGTCTCAACTTGCTCTTCGGTTGTCGGCTTCTCCGAATCCTGGTCTACTAATTGTTTCCCACTTTGAAGTGTAATAGCTTGACATTGCTCATGTCCTCCCTTCGGATTCTTTTCTGTGTCACTTGGCAACGCTCCTTGGGGTCGACTATTTAGTGCACTCGCAATTTGTCCAATCTAATTTTCAAGATTCTTAATCACAACCCAATGAGTTTTCATAGCTGCTTCATTACCGATTATGTATTTTGCCAAAACCTCTTCCAAATTTAGGTTTTGCTCCTGCTGTGGAGTTGCCTAATGATTCTGATTCTGAAAGCCAGGCGAATATGATTGTCTTGGAGCCTGCTGCTGATTCTGGTTCTTGTTATTGCTCCAAGAGAAGTTTGGATGGTTCCTATTCCCCTGATTGTACCGATATGTGTTGGATGGCCTATTGTAGTTGGCCACAAACTGAATTGAAGCTGGGTTGATTGCACACTGTTCTGTTGGATGTTCACCTACATAAAGCTCACATATAACCGCTACCTGCTGCGTGTTTCCCATAGACATAGAGTCCATCTTCTTCGATAACGTTGCTAGTTGTGCCGATATAGCTGTCATATTAACCACTTCCAGATTCCTTGCTGGTGTGGGTTGAGTCAATCTCTCAGTCGGCCACTGATAGACGTTTGAAGCCATTGTGTCTATCAATGCCCATGCCTCCTCAAATTTCTTTGCCAGAAAATCTCCACCCGAGGCTGCATCATGCTAGTCCGTATCTGACTCGATACCCCATTGTAAAAGTTACTAAGCTGCATCCAATATAGGAATCCGTGATGTGGGCACTTCCTCAACTGTTCCTTGTATCTTTCCCATGCTTCATAAAGTGGCTCCCCTTGGTATTGTGCAAATGAAGATATCTCCATCCTCATCTTATGTGTCTTCGATGGCGGGAAGAACTTAGCCAAGAATTTCTGCGCCAGATCATTCCTTGTGGTGATTGACCCCGGTGGTAGAGAATGGAGCCAACTCTTCACCTTGTCTTTGAGTGTAAATGGAAATAGCCTCAATCTAATTGTATCATCTGACACCCCATTACACTTGAAGGTGTCACAGATTTCCAGAAAACTGATGATATGATCATTCGGGTCATCACTCGAAAGACTAAGAAACTGACAGGTATTTTGCACCATCTGTATTATCCCAGGCTTTATCTTAAAATTGTTTGCATTGATCGCTGGCCTAGTGATACTCGAGTGAATTTCCCTAATATTTGGTGTAGCATACTCCCTCAGTGGTTTGTCTTCCTGTTCAGCCGCCATGTTTGCTCTAGATGCTTCAAATTCTTCTCGATTCTTTGCAATCCACTTCTTTAACTTCTGAAACCGTTTGTCGATGTCGTCCTCAAAAAGCAACAAATCTGGCTTCTTCGATCGAGTTTGCATGCACTGCTTGAAATTACCTAAAATCGCCGAACAAACAAAAATAAGAATAAAATATATATATATATATATATATATATATATATATATGTGTGTGTGTGTTTAATTAAAACTGATCTACTTAAATTGATATTGTAAGTAATAACGCAATTACTGTCCCCGGCAACGGCGCCAATAAACTTGTTGGGTATTTTCTATACGCGCTGCACGCAAGTGTACGTGATCAACAAGTAATATACTGATAAGTCAGATATCGAACCCGCAGAGACAACAATTCCTGTTTAATCTAACAAGTACCAATTTTATACTATCTCAGCTTTATTAAACTAATGATTAAAAGATGTTTTTATAACTATATTATTACTTAACCAAATTCAACACTAACTCAAGATTTTCACAAGTTTTAGAGAATTAAGCCTACAACTTCACTTATTATTCCACTTCAGATAATATCCTTTTCTCCAGTTTATTTCAATTACTCCAAATTATTAATCAAGAACACTAAAGCAGATATAACCATCTCTCAATGCATTATACCCATACTCACTTGCATCCATAGATGATAGAATTAAGCAAGACACCCTAAATAACAAATTCACTATATCTCTATGTGAATTTCAGCTAAATAAGGTTTAAAATTAAGTTCTTAACAGATTACATATGACGCATAGATATCTCTATCCTATACGTGAATTATGAATTCCATCTACGCATAACTCACAAACATATGTCACTATAGCTAGTTCTAATCACATATATCCTCTCTCGATTTCATATAGGATAACAGATAATTGTTGATCAGGCAAGTACATAAGTTAAGCATAACACATAGCAAATAATCCAAAAATAATATCCATAAACTGAATTTAAGAATATTTAATCATCCATTACATAAAAAGATCCGTCATAAGCTTAAAAAGGAAATTAGTTCATCATACATAAATAAAATCCAACAATCCACATCATAAAAAACATTATGATTACAAGATATAAAGAAAAAGAGAGGATAAATTCCAGAATTGTATCACCGCTCTCCGCTCAAATCTTGTGTTCTTCATGTTCAATCAATGCTTCAATTCTCCGTCTACGTTAAGATCCAAAGCTGTAATATTCGAGATTTTGTATGTAATTTAATAATTATCCATAAATGAATTTATGTGAAACTCTTGTGTGATTTCTTTTATTAGATGTATATGTGTTATACATGTATGTGTATTTTAAGTTATGTGATGTGAGGGAATTAAATAGTTGGGTTGGATTAATTTAACTATTTAAATTGGTTAAGTATAGAATTAATCCTATTAGTTTTGTGAGATGGCTTTAAATCACGAGTTGAAGTTCGGAGCGGAATTTAGAGACGCGATCTGCGTATTTGAGTCCGGAACGTTGAAATTAGTCAAGATAGACTGTAACCACGAAAATGTGTCACGGTTGACTTTTTGGTCAAAGTTAACCGGTTGACTTTTTCGGATAAAAAGTCGACCACAAATTTTGGAGATGAATTTGACGAAACGGATAGTTCCATGACGTCCGGGACGTTGACTTTAGTAGGAATCAATATAAGTATCGCAACGTTGGGCTACGGAGGGCAAAATAGTTAAAATGATTATTTAATTGATTAAATGATTATAATAATGTTGTTATTTATACAAAGTCAGTTGTTGGGAGTCTCGGTGACAGCCAAATTGGGATAAGGAGGGAGAGTATATACGTATATAGCAATAATGTGAAAGGAGGGGGTTATATTTGCTTTCTTTTATTCCTAGACCTTTCCATTCCATAACCTCCTTCTCTAATTATTTGAATTGATGATTGTAACTGGTATGTGCCTATGGAGGGGCTGCAAAATCAGTTTCTCTATCACCTATTATATATATACACTCCTCCCCCAAAGTGCATTTTCCTTTCACTTTGCAAAGTTCCACCCAAGAGAGCAAATAAATATTGAGAGTGAGTGTTTGAGATTGTTAGAAGAGTTCTGGAGATTTGGAGAGGCTAAGCAAGCAAGGAGTGAGTCTCCAACAGAATTAAACAAGAAGAATTCGCAGAAAAAGGTAAGCCATGAACCATTTTTATGTTCTTGAAGAGAAATAGTGAAAAATGCATGAACTAGCATGGTAGATGTTTTATTTTGGAATTGTAATGCCATGCTAGTGCTTGTTTCTAATATGTGGTTGTAGAGAATGAAAATTCTGGTATTCATCATGTTTCAAATTCGTAGAGAATCGTAGAATTCATGTAGGCATGCTAACTATTTGACAAAATGCCACTAAGATGCTAATTTTGCAAATCATGGTAATTTAGCGAGTTTGTTTGTTGTGTTATTCAAGCATGTTAGTATAGATGATCTGGACAATATGAGCCTTTGGATTGCATGCTAGAATCGAAATCATGATTTTCTCAAAGTTGGTTCAAACTAGTGTTGCATGACTTTTCGGATTTTTCGGTCGCTTGAAATCATGTCTTCAGTAATTCGTTTGTTGCATCTAATAATTTTATAAAATAGTATGTAGTATCATGTACCATCTGTTCAAATTTTATAGTAATCGGAGTTATATTGAGTGAGATATGAAATTCGTAAGCATGCATGTTCATAATAAAGTCTGTAGAAAATCTGGAAATTCCAAAAAAATTCTAAGTGTTAGAACCTGTTCTGGCATGCTTTTCAAGGCAGCCGGTTCGTGGTCTTAACTTGTTGTTTTCTGGAATGTGATATTTTATAAAATACTATGCTATATGGAGTGTATTGTGTCAAATGGTCAAAGTCATATTATGTATGGATTGTTCATAATGAAATTTCAAAGTAGGCTGCTCAAACTGCCAAAAATTTTCTGGGCATGAAGAGTTACGCAGCTCATAAGGCCTAAGCCTGCGCAGCTGCGCCGGGCTAGGTCGGGTCGGGACGGATCTTATCCGAGTCTGGTCGGGTTGGGTTGGGCCGGGAAAATTTCAAAAACTTTATTTTTCCCAGATTTTAATATTGAACCCCTTGACCCATGTGATGCAACAGGATATGTAATAGAATTCTTTTTGGATACAAGTTAGCTTAATAAATTTTATTAAATAATAGGAAACCATTATACTTCAAACTAGTTTGTGTATGATTGGTGGTTTAACGTGACATACATGTTATATGAGTGGATTAGCTTGTGGATAGCATACATGGTTAGTTAATAATCGGTTTAAATTAAAAGGAAATCCTTTACTTTCAAATTAGAGTTCGAGAACCTAATTTCTTAACGTGACACACATGAATAGGTGACGTGAAGAGCTAGTAGATAGCGTTAATTGTAGCAGGCTTATCAGGCAAGTTTCCTTACTCAGATTTGATTGTGCAAGTTTCTTAACCTTATTTTCGTTGAGAAATTATTCAACCCTTAATCATTTGATTGCAGCGAGGGTAAGCTTCGGACTTGTGATTGTTTACCTATTCGCACAAGTTCCTTTATCATAAAGTTCTATAACTTCAATTACCTTGCATGTTTTATTGTTGACTACTCAGTTATTACTTTAACTGCTATGCTTTAAAGTTCTATTTATTTGAAGAACTGTTTCTAAGTATGCTTTCTAGCCTTTTTGTTTCGGCTAGTTATTATTGATGAAAAATGATATAATTCAAATCCTTTGAAGCTATTTAATGTTTACCGATCCAAATTGTTTTGGTGCGGTCTCGCATGACTACTAAGATGAACAACCCGAATAAACGGGCAAACAGATGTCGGGCATATAGTCCCATTTATGCTTATGCAATTTAAACTTTATACTTGTGCACAATGTAGGGTACAATAGGCTGATCACCTGGAATACTTGCAGAGACAGGTTACAATCTATTTGATTGTTAAACCGTCTGATGGTTTTTGATGAAACAAAGTAACGTTCAGGGTATTTAACACCCCTTAGTATGCTATTGAGAATTCTAAACTCTTATCTTTGATATTCTTGTTTAACACTTGATAATTCTTTCAACTGTTGAGATATTGCCATACAGATGTTTTTACTCCTGATGTATGTTTTTAAACTTCTTTATATACTTGCTGGGCAATTTGTGCTCATTCTTGCTTAAACCTTTCAGTTAAGGATGAAAAGACTGAGGGCTCGGGAAAAGACAAGGGGAAGTCTAAGATGAAATGTCGAGAGTTATTTATATAATAAGTTTATATTTTCGCATATGATGTAATGTAGCGATAAACTGCTAAATTTAAGTTTCAGTTTATTTAAGGTTGTAAAGACTTGGGATTTTGCTTGAATAAGTATGTAATAGTTATTATTATTATTATTTCTGGAGTTTATGTAGTTAGATGATGATGTATGTTATACCATGAGCACCATGTCCTGTAATCGATGTTACACGGATTTGGGGGCGTCACAAGTTGGTATCAAAGCTGTAGGTTATAAACCTTAGGTGGGGAACCTTAGACTATAACCTTAGGGGGAGTTAATGGAGATGTTAAGGAGATGAACTCACGTAGAGTTCTAAGTGGAGTGTCAAATCTATTTTTTTCTATAAACAAAATCAATATCTATTTTAAAATACTAATCGAGTTGTTTATCTTGATTGTAGGATGTCAGAAGAAGAGGAGGTTAGAGATATTCACGTCGTGAGTGAGCAGTTGGTGACAGCTGTACCTGAGCCTATAGCTGAGGCAGCAGCTGAGTCAGACCCAGAGGAGTATCCTGAAGAGGAAGAGGAGCCCGAGGAGGACTCCGAGGAAGCATCTGAGGATACTATGTTGGATGAGTTGATGGATAGGATTACCGAATTGGACGACAAGGTCCATGAGTTGAAGGAGCTGTATCAGGGGGAGCAGGAAGCTGCAGCATTGCTTGAGGCATTGGTGCACCACCTGATAATTAGGAACGGAGATCTGGCTGACAAGCTGCGAGTAGCAGGTCAGAAGGCGGATAGGTTGAAGGATGAGAAAGAAGCTATCAGGACCCACTTGGGACATACCATTAATGGGTTAGAGACGAGGCTACAGAGTCTCCAAACTAATAAGCAGATCATTACCACATTCTGGGGAGATGAGAGGAGAGGCCGTGTTCGGGCCGAGAAGCTAACTGGCGGGTTAGAAGGAGAAGTAAGAGATAAGAAGGTTAGGATAGACAAGATGAAGTACGCATTCAAGTCAGCACATGGAAGGTTTCAGCATAGGGTGCATCACTTTCCACGTGAGGAGCACCGGTCTAGACATGTTATAAGTCGAGAGCTGGTGCTGGAAATAGCGGATGAAGAGCATGAAGAAGCCATTAGGCAGGGTCTTTAGTCTATTTGTGTTGAACTTTTACTATTAGCATAAATAACGCTTATTTATGAAATAAAACTTGGTTTTCGGTTTTACTAAAAATGTTGGGTTAAAGTGATGTAAATGGCTTAATGCCATAAGACGATGAAATACTTTGGGTATTATGTTTATAAATAAATATGCTTTTATTTAAATATGTGATGTGATGATTAAGTTTTATATAAATTATTTATGTTATAGAATAAGTTATGAGATGATAACACTAAGTTTATTTAAATAGATAGATGGCTAGAGGAAGACGTTGTTAACAAGTACCAGAAGGATCAAGCGGTAATGATGGGGGTCCACCGAACCCCATGCGACAGTTCGTAGACATGTTAGTTGGGGCATTACAGAATCGAACCCCGAATACCAATAACCCTCCAGCGGCCCAAGTGGCAAACTTTAAGGACTTCAAGAGCGCGGGACCCCCTGAGTTCAAAGGAACCACTAAACCTATTGAAGCCCAAACTTGGGTCAAGGAAATCAAAAAGGCGTTCGCTATTGCCCGAGTAGGAGATGATCAGAAAATAATCTTCGCCACTTACATGCTGAATGGTGAAGCCAATTTCTGGTGGGAGGCAAACCAGACCAGGGCGGGAGAAGGTGTGATACCTTGGGAAGGGTTTAAGAAGATATTCTTCAAAAACTATTTCCCTGTGAGTATGCAGAGTCGTATGGAGACGCGATTCCTGGAGTTGAAGCAAGAAGACATGACGGTACCTCAGTACGCCGCAAAGTTCAACGAGCTGGCGAGGTTCGCGCCTCATCAGGTCGACACGGAGGAGAGGAAAACGAGGAGGTTTGAGCAGGGTCTCAAACCATGGTTATACATCAGACTTTCGGTGTTGCAGACGAATAGCTTTGCGACTCTCCTGGAGAAAGCTATAATCGCTGAGGGCGGAAGTGAAGCCCTGATGAAATTTAACAAGGAGAAAAAGAAGAAGAATGAAGGAGGGAATCGTGGGGAAGGTAGCAGCAACAGTGGTGCAAACAAAAGGAAGTGGAACAACAACAACAACAACAACAATTTTAACTTGGGAAACTCTGGGGGAAACCAGGGGAAGCAAAGAAGAGGACTGAGGCATGCAAGGAGTGTGGGAGGAATCACTCGGGGGCATGTTTAAAAGGGAAGAAAGTCTGTTTCAACTGCGGGAAGGAGGGGAAAATCTCTCCCAACTGCTCTGCACCAAAGAGAAATGGATGCTTCAACTGTGGAACATTGGATCATCGGCGAGGAATTGCCCAAAGAAGAATTCAGCAGGAGGAAATGGAGGAAGGGGACCAAGCGGTGGAAATCTCACAATTACTGGACCTCCAACTCAGAATCGACCAACAGCAAGAAAACTTTCAATATGACAGTTCAAGATGCGGTCGCATCCAAGGATGTGGTTTCAGGTATCATTCCGATCAATAATATATCTGCTTATGTATTATTTGTGCGACGATTGGGTCGGTGGTTCCCTCGAACTCCGGGGGTCCTACACTTTTAAAGTCTTTAAAGGTTGTTACTGGCACAGTCTGAGGGTTTGGGCGAACGGGTTCATTGTTCCTTCCCCTTAAGGCTTCTCCTAACAAGTCTACCAGTTTCTGGATTGGGTCAACTTGTTCCCTCTCGTTATTAACATATTCTTCGGGTGCAGTCAATCTATGTCTAGGCGGCATTATCTTCATCACAAGTTTTCATTTTATTATTATTCAAGTATATTACTTAAGTATTTCTTTTAATACTAAAGGAATAAATTTATAACACATTTCTAAAATAAACTTCATTTATATTCATATGCCAAATCGTTTCATTACATGCTTATCCTAGCATACTGCTATAAATGTTATCACATATATCCCCTAATATCACAAAAAATGGGGAATACACTAACCTACTACCATACTACCCCTCTAACAAAAGCTAACTCGGGGTTTACATCACTATCCCATACTTTACACAAAAAGTTGGGATTACAACATAGTATATACAATACATAAAGATAAATTCTACTAAACTACCACTAGACCATCTAAGGAAATCTCATCACATCATCCCGCGCTCCACTGCGCTCTTGTACTCCATCTGCGCTATATACGCTGTAAAAACCCGAATTTTCAGATATTATTAAATAAGAATTTAATAAATAAAATTCTTAAACCGTGAGATGGGTTCGAATAAAAATATATATATGTGATATGAGTTATGTGGTATTATATTACATAGGGTAATATGGACTATGTAATATGTGTTTTTGTGATTTATAAATATATTATTAATATATATTTGTTATTTAGCGTAGAGACGATTCAGTGGAGATAGAGGAAGTGGATAAATTCCTATCGATATTAAATAATTTATATAGTTATTTTATCATAATAAGTTGGTGACATTAAATAACCTTAATGTATAATCACCATATTCTTGTGTATGTGTATTAATAACTAGTATGTTTATAATATAGGTTATTAATAGCACTTAAGCTATCCGTGAATAGGTTTGGATAGTGAAACATGAGTTAGTTAAGGAGTTGACTAATAAGAATAAATATTAGTTAATTTAAGTTGGGAGCTATATTAGGGAATAATATAATGAGAATATTGAACCTTAACTAACTATGATGATATAGTACAGTATTTAATTTACTTAAGTAAAGGAGTGAATTAATATGTGTGTTGAATATGTAATTATAGTTGATACTTTTTATATATATTACTTAGAGTGGTAATATGTGAGAAAGTCAAATGTGCGAATAGCGTTAATAAAAATATATACGTTATTAAAGATAAATAAAAATCATTATATCTTTAAATGAATATTTGAAGAAATTATTTTGGGAACAATTTATAGAAAAGAAAGAGAAATAATTATTATATATTTCTAATAAAGGATATTAGAATAATTTCTAATATTGTATTATTTTAATAAAAAGGGGGAATGTTATTTTTGAATAATAATATTTCCTTATATGTTTTTGTATGAGGTAAATGGTATGATTATTTAATATGGTAAATATATTCAAACATATTTGCTATATGTAAATAAATTGATAGAAACAATTTATTATAATAGAAAATAAACTCACTATCTATTTTCTATATATAATATATGTACATGTGTTGTACATGTAATTATTTGATATTATATTATATTATAATATCTTGAGTTAATAAATAAATTATTTTCTAATAATGAATATCTTTATTTGGAGAAAACATAATATTTTATGTTAGGGCTAAATACATAATTTCTAATGTATTTTTCAAGGGAGTTTAATTTATAGAAGGAAACTAAGTTAATTTAATAACTTGAGTTATTATATTACCGTAAAGGTTATATAGAATATTGGAGTATTTTCATTCACGATATATTTATATATGTGAACCTTGTGACTTAATAGTTCTAATTATATTTAACATGTTATAAGTAGTAAGTGATGGGAATGATAATAAGCTTGAGATTAAGCTTGTGAGAAATGCCTTGTGTGGCACGATAATAGATTCGGTAATGAATTGATTAATTCGAAGATGGAAGAATTATTAATTAAATAATTAATCTATATTAATTGTTATTATAATAATATGTTAAAATTATTATTATTGCGAGTGATAGCATGATAATAAGTATATTTGTTATAAATATAATAAGATTTATATTTATTTATTGTGATAATTAACTATATAAATGTTAATTAATTGTTATGGAAATTATAATTCCATTGATTTATGAGAAATAGATTAATTAATATTATTATTAATTAATAAGATAAGTAAATTATTTACTTCTATATGCAAGCATGCGAATAAAATATATAGCGTATAGTAACTAGCTATATATTATATGAAGTGTGAAGTGTAGTGCAACTATATTATATAGTGTGGTGCAACAATTATGTGACTATACTATATATAGGAACCATGTATCAAGACTAATTAAACTATGTGAGTTACATGAAATGTGGGTGTGACAATGTGTATATTAAGTATACAATAAAGTAATATATCATGAATATATAGTAAACAATTATTAAATTGATGAAATTTAATAATAAAAGAGACAATACACTGTGATGGTACCCGAAAGAATTATATCCGGTAGAATGAGATATATATGGATTATATGGTGATATATATGTACCTCCACTTGATATATTGTATTATGGTTTGCTCATTAGAAATGACATTGTGACTCTAGATAAGCTTATAACCTAAGTGTATATATAATGTATATATAGATAACCCAAGTATTTATACACTTGCTAGTTACTTTGTTGCTGAGAATCATTTCTTGTCCCTAATTGAGTGACCCATTTCATCTCACGTGAATGGCCTAAGGCTAGCCTACTCTTCCTTAAACTCAGAAATCTTGCAAACCTTAGCTAATGATGAGAAGGGGAGTGGCTCCAATAGTGGATTTCAACAACTATCCAACCACTCTTCCTTACCCATCAAGCAATCTTTTAAATCATTGGTTTGAATTGGTGGATGATTTCATGGTCTGTGTAATCAAATTGCTATAAATAAAGCTCTCCTTCTTCTCTTTTCTAATTGCTGAGATTTCTCTGTAGAGCTAGTATAAGTTTTTGTAACTGAGAATTTAGTGAGTGTATAGCATGTTGGGAAGAGTCTGATAATTGAGAATGAGTACATTGAAGGAGTATTCATTTGAGCTTTAACAGAGGTATAACATTGTTCTTCATTCTATAAATTATAAGTTCTTGATTCTTGAATTGATCATGATTGATTAATTAAGTTGATTGGGAAGTGTTATTAGTTGCTATGTTAGCTTACTAGTATGTTAGAACTATTATATAGTTGCTTATAATCGAATTGCTGTGGAAAATTTTAAGTTTGGGCTAAGTTCTGCCGAAGCAGGCTATCTCTGCCCCTGGCCGGAGCCCTGCGCAGCTGCGCCAGTTTTATACTGGCCAGCTGCGCCGGTACCAGACTTGAGTTGGCCAAGGCCCTGCGTAGCTGCGCCAGTTTTGAACTGGGGAGCTGCGCAGCTGCGCCTGGACCAGTTTCTGGGTTTTATTTTCTGTGCAGGTTCTGTTATATGCTAGCATAAGTTATCTAATTAGAACAAGCATGCACACATAAATAACATGTATATATGAGTATCATGACATGACATAAGCATGATAGTATACATTATTGATGAAGAACTCATAATTTTCAAATGAAACTTATAGTTTTCGATATGAACTTTGATACTTGTATAAACATGTGTGTTCTAACCTTGTAAGCCCATTTGTACGGTCTAGACATGCATGAAAGTTGGTATTAACTTATAGTACGTGTTCTTGATACTACATGTACATGCATGGCCATGTTAGTATGTACTATGGAAGGAAAATGTATGATTTTAAAATAAAACTTCTAGTTTTAGATTTGAACTTGGACGTATACATACCATGTATATATTCTGATTTTGTGAGCATGTTTAGATGACTTAGAAATGCATATCGGACATGTCAACCTATATATAGATAGTATAAACATGTTAGGTTTTGTTAGTGAGCTTCACTAATGAAAATGCGAGCTTTGAACGTGGACGTTAACATGTTACCTTAAGATTTGGGATTTTGATGTTTATGGACATATGTGATAGCACACTTGGACTCTCTCATGTATCATACATGTATATACATACCATGACTACATATCATGAAACCAAGTTTAGCGTAAACGAAGCATGTTTTCAAACTAATAATCGTGATAGTTACATGCATGAAGTATGAATATTCATGAACATGCCCAATATGAGTTATATAAATACTTTATGTGTTTAAAGAACTAGCATGATAAACTTTGTGATGTTCATGACCATGAGTGGCCTTAAATTGTTGGAATGTTGACTTAGAACCTATATCATGTAAATTGAACGTGAAAAGGTTAATCGAGCATGAAAGTATCCTTTAATATGTATACATGCTATGTAGGACCATATGTTAATACTTGAATCCGACTTCGACGGTTAATAGCGTATATTTGCTTTGATATGGTCTTATGTGTTAGTAATGATATATGAGAAGGATTAGTTCAAAAGATGGACTACACTAGCTATATGTAAATAGATTAGTGGTAGACAGGCATGTGTATGTGAAGAATGGTAGTAAGTACGTAAGGTTAAAGTATACTTATACGTACATAGTTATTCTAAGAAATACGATAAGAAAGTGAGACGAAGGTTCTAAGAACTAAGTTAGAAAATAATGTAACCTTTATTATTACATTGAGAATGTGTGGATACATATAACTAATGAGTGTGATCTCTATGGTTAATATAACTGTGTAGGATTACACGAAGTGCAGATATTCTTAAGCAATTAAGTCGTAGTTGTTAAACTACGCATCAGGCAAGTCTTTCAGTTCTTATTTGATATATGAATTCAATAACTGTTAGTTGAGTTATATTATGCTGTGATAATGTGAACTTATATATGAACTGTATATGAGATATAAATGAGATTGAAAGTTGATCTTTGTTGATATACTTGTTATGTGGAAAGTAACATGCGTAGTAAATATAAATTGTTTATAAATGCTTGAACTGAGTATGATGTTATATGCTATGTGATGCATGAAAACTATTAGAATTGCTGAGCTGTCGAGCTCACTCTTGCAAATAACCACTTTTACAGGTTAAGGACTCACGATAAGAGTAACGTGCTACGTGATAGAGTTTGAAGATTTCTATTTATTTAGATATATGCTCTCGAACCATGTTTAGGTTCTAGGAGCTGTACTTGATAGTTGTTTACATTGTTTGGTACTTTTCGTATCGTAAAGATGTATTAGTTAATACATAGAGGATATTGAATTGAGATGTAAACGTTTATACAATAATTCGGATATAGTGAATCATATATAGTGGTTCAAGGATGTGTAATTGATTTAAGAATGTGAAATCAATAAATTTATTCAAAGGATATTGAAAAGTTTAAATTATTCTATATTTTAGTAACATCGAATATGATGTAAAGACGAGATCTTGGATATAAATAGAATTTATATTCTAAATTGTAATAAAGCAAGTTATATTCTTTTAGTATTGAATAAAAGATGTAATAGTTTGACGATAGTAGTATCGTGACTGCACCGGATCCGAGGTTTGAAGGAACATGGATTTGGGGGCGTCACATACGCAACCAACTCTCGACTCAAGGTATATAGAGTATGTCCCTGCTCTGTCGGGTAATGGTACACACCATCAATCACCCTCTCAAAAGCTGAACGAAACACATACCCCATCTTGTTCATCTTCCTCTTCTTACATCTGACCTCGTCCTCTAGGTCGTCAGCTCTCTCATTGGCCGCTTCCCACTTCTCCTCGAAGTGTATCCTATCCATCACCTCCAACTCTAGCCTAGTACGGAGTGCCTCTTTCTCAGTCTTCTCACTCAATTCTCTCTGTTCTACTTCTTTCAGCTTCTCTGCTATATCTACATTTCTCGCTACCGACGTGTGGAATAAAGTTCCCATCTGGATCCCTGCCTCCCTGCGGTAAGCGATCTCTACCTCCAACTCCTGCATGGCCAGCTTCCTTTGGTGGTCCTCGTCCCTCAGTTTCTGGAACTCGGACTCTCTCTCTTGGGCCTCTGCCTCCAGCTCCTGGACCCTGCAATCTAACTCTAGGATCCGCTCCTCATACTCTCCAAGCATCTGCTCCTCTACAGTAGCCTCATCAGAGTCCTCTACTGGCTCATCCTCCATTAGCTCGTCCTCCATCGGCTCCTCCTCTGGATCAAACTCTATCTCAATCTCGTCCTCGTCGTTAGACTCGAACGGTGCAACAGCCTGCACTGGTGTAGCCTCTAGGGGTGCCTCGTATACTACATGTATATCCCTAGGCTCCTCCTCTGCCACTCTACTAGGTACACCTGTGTTTGTCATCCTACAATCACAAACACAAAACAAACAAACAGCAACTCCATTAGAATGTTAAATAAAACATAAGTTCATTGTATAGAATGTAGTTACATTTCATAACACGCTAAGTCTCGCTCTAGGGAAAACTCTATGTGAGTTTTATCTCCTTTCCAACTTCTAAGTTCGCCTAAGTTATAGTCTAAGGACACTCATTCCTAAGATTTATAACTACAGCTTTGATACCAACCTGTGACGCCCCCAAATCCGGGACCGCCACTTGGTCTCTCGAATTTGGTTCGTCACGTGCTCATGGTAATACAATAATAAATAAAATCACACATTCACAGCGGAATATCTAATTTAGAATAATATACAATGATTTATTATAATTATTCCCCCAAGTCTCGCAACCTACAATACTTAATAGATTACATAATAATATCAATTAACGACTTATTAAATAATCTAACTTAAGCTTAAACATAATCAAATCTAGTCTTACTACATCATCTTAATACAACATTAAAATATTTAAAAACATAAAAGACACAAGCTAGTTGGTAGCCTTTCCCTTGCCCTTATCAACGCCTGAAGGTTCACCATGCTCTGCCTTAACTGAAATGTTTTAGGGAAAGCAAGAATGAGCACAAATTGCCCAACAAGTAATATACAATAAGGGAGAGTAATAAAATTCTCAATTCTCGAAACGGTATAGCAAGGTTTGATAGTTCAAGGATAACAAGAATATCAACAGTTCTCAAATACAGTCGCTAAGGACAGAATAATATCAATGTGATTCAATAATAAATCCATTCAAGATTTCAAGATAACTGAATACTGAGCAGTCACTAAGGACTATGAACTTCTACTAGAATTAACAGTATTAAACTGAAAATCCAACAAAAACAGGTACAACAGGTGATCGGCCTAAAGTACCATCGTTATGCATAACAATCAATCATACTCAAGTGCACGCGTCGGTTCTCCGACAGTTATATTTTGTTCTTCTTAGTCAAATACAAGATCCCGCACCAATCAATTGGTTTGGGTCGCCTTTCAATAATATAAGTCTAGCCGAATCAAATGGCATAGACACTTTCACAATATTCAAGAACAATACCAAGTTCCACATGAATAATAGCTTTAATGAAATAAGAGTTCAAGTATGCTAATTTAATTCAAACGATTAAGTAAAAAAACTAGTTCGCAATATACAAGGATAGAATACTTGCATAAAGTAAATGAGTCGGTTAGGATACTTGCATCCAAAGAGATAAGGTTTAGATACTTGCACCGTAAAAGAGTGTAAGTTAGAAAACTTGCACTTTAAAAGAGTGTAAGTTAGAAAACTTGCCTTTAGCGTAGTTTATCCACGAAAAGCAAATCAACAGTTTTGGATTCCTATCGTAATACAGTTACGTATATATATGATATTCTTTAGTCATATAGTTTAACATTATACATCATCTCGTATATACGATTAACACATAAGCTAAGTCTTCTCCTAGCTACAAAATTATATAGAATATAATGTCTATCCTTAACGTTCCTCCTTTTGAGTTTAAACACGTTCTCATATCATATAAAATCGCAACAATTAGCAAACATGCTCTCATATTATTAATATCACATAAGACCACAATTAACACTAAATGTATTTCATTTTAGCAAGTTATGGCATTCTCATAAGTTAACCGTCAAAATCGGGTTCAAGTAACATAATATAATATCACGTAGCATGTATACATGCTTAAAGGATACTTTTATGAGTATACAACCTTTCTTTGTTCCAATCATACATGCAATAGATTCTAAGTTAACACTTTCAATAATTTAAAGCCATTCAAGGTCATGGAATTCACAAGGCCTATCATGCTCGCTCTTTAAACACATAAGGTATTCATATACTTTGCATAAGGCATACTTATGAGTATTCACATTTTATACATGTAACTATTACAGTTATTAGTTGAAAACATGCTTCTTTTACGCTAAATCATGACATCTAGCATGGTATGTATATATGCATGACGTTTATGAAGTCAATAGTATTATTCAACACGTTCATAAACTTAAGAGTTTAAACTTCAAGTTAGCATGTCAAGGTGTACATTTAAAACTTCTATTCTCATTAGTAAAGCTCACTAATAAGGCCTAACATGCTCATGCTATCTAGATTCATATGTTAACATGTTTGACACGCATTTCAAGGTCATATAACATGCTCGAAAAGTCAGAATGTATATATGGTCTTTACATGTCAATATCAACCTTCAAAACTTGTATTTTTGTTAGAAAGGTGCACTAGTTGGGTTCACATGTTCATATTATATCAAGATACATATATACTTAAGTCAATATGCATTCCATGTGTTTCTAGGTCACACAAACGTGTCTCAAAAGTCAGAATACTATTATGGTATTTATATATCAAAGTTCCTCTTTTCATAACTTTAAGCTTTCTTTGAAATACTTAACTAAAACAGCTAGCATGGATTGCTATAACCTAGTAACCTTATTCCATATGTTAATGTGAGTTATAAGCATCCTCTACTAATACAACATGTTCAATACATCAGAAGATATAATAGAAATTATCAACAAATTCTGCAGTGGCGCGCGGCCACGCCCAAATTGTACTAGGGAGATGCGCGGCCGCACGGCTCCCGTTCCAGACCAGAAAGCTCCAGCCTCTGCAGATATCAAGCCCAAATCACAAAATTACTTCACAATTTCGATTCTACATAACTACTTTGCAATACCAACAAACTTATATGTCTATATAACACTTAATCAAGCATTCTATAATCCAATCACACTCTAATATGGCAAAATCAAGAAATCTTGAAATATACAGAGAAACAAAAATGAAGAACAAGGAAGCTTTATTATACCTCTGCTAAAATCTGAACTTGCTACTACTTCACAATGCTATTATACTACTATGTGTATTATTCTCAACTTAACTTAAGCAATTTATCAGCAAATGAATTAGAGAGGATGAGAGCCATATAAATAGAAAAATCATTGTCCAGACATTGCTTATACACACCAAATTAAACCAACGAGATTTTAGATTTGCTTGATGGTTAATAGAAAGTAGGTAATTGGTTGGTGATCTCCACTGTTCTGCCCACTCCCTTCATGATCATGATGTGTAGAATGCTGAGTTTGAGAGAAGAGGCCACAGGCTTAGGCTAATTGAGTGCACACGTGAAGAGCAAAATGAGTCTATCATTTAGGAACAAGCAAGGCTCAGTAATATGAAACAATGCAGTAAATTAAACTGACCCAATACATACACATTTTATATGCACTTAGGCATATATGTATACTTAAGTTATCATATATATATATATATATATATATATATATATACATACTATATATTTAGATTACAATTAGAATTACAATGTAATCCCAATAATCATGTTATTCACATAATGTAGTAAGTATAATCCACACACATAAAATTCATATACATTTGTTTTACCGGATATAATTCAAATCAAATATTACCACATTATTAAATTCTACAATCAACAGTTGATTACAATATATTCATATTATGTTAATGTATACTTGCATACATATTGTCACACTAGCATAAACATGTAGTTTATATATTTTAATCAATCCTAATACATGATCTCTATGTAATATATTCACATTGCATTATATAACATAGTTTATGTATGCAAGCATGGTCACACTTAAGTGTCTCTCTACATTATATACTATGGTTGTATTCCATATACTTTATATTATTAATTATTGCATGCTTGTACATAACAATCAATATAATCTTATTATATTAATAACTTACTTATTTATTTTATTATTCATAATATCAAATAAATAAATTATTCATCTCATTGATTTATTAATAACAATATTAATTAATCCATTCCTCATTGATTATTAATTTCCATAATAATCGATTAACACTTATATGATTAAATATCACATTAAATGAATATAAATCTTATTATATTATAGACACGTTGCTCATTATTAATATTATATTATTTGCAATAATAATAATTCCCATATCATCAATTAATTATCATTAATATTCTATAACAATTAATTAATATTCTCTAATAACAATTAACAATTAATATAGATTAATTGTTCACTTAATAATTCATTCGTTAATTAATATAATCTTTAATAATCCTCATCACTGTGCCACACAAGGCATTTCTCGAGCTTATAATAAACTCCACATTTTCTCAATTATCATAATTATTTAATTTAATATAATTGAGCTAACTCATCTCATAACACAAAATTATTTATATATGTATAAATATTCACTTCCATTAATATATTCATTTAATAATATATGGAAATTCTCGGGTATTACATCCTCCCCCCCCCCCCTTATAAAAATTCCGTCCCAGAATTGCTAAAAGGTTACACGAATAAATGGGGATAGTCCCTCATCATCCTATCTTCTAACTCCCACGTTGCCTCCTCGACACCGTGGTTACGCCAGAGTACTTTTACAGATGAAATAATTTTATTTCTCAAGGCTTGCTCTTTCCTATCTAGTATTTGAACAGGAATTTCTTCATACGCCAAGTTCTTCTCCACTTAAATGGGCTCGTAAAAAATCATGTGCTTGTAGTCGGCCTTGTACGGTCGCAACACGGAAATGTGGAACACGTTGTGGATGTGCTCCAACTCGGGTGGTAACGCAACTTTGTATGCCACTTCGCCCACTCACTTCAGTATCTCGAACGGTCCTATGAATCTTGGACTCAATTTTCCTTTCTTGCCGAAACGGATTTTTCCCTTCCATGGAGATACCTTCAAGAATACGAAACTGCCGACTTTGAAGTCTCGGTCCTGCCAATGCAAATCTGCGTATTTCTTCTGGCGATCTTAAGCTGCTACTAATCTGGCTCTTATCACTGTCACCACGTCTGCGGTTTATTGTACTAGCTCTGGTCCGAGTATTCGTCGTTCTCCGACTTCGTCCCAACATAATGGCGTTTTGCACTTTCTTCCGTAAAGAGCTTCGTACGGTGGCATGCCGATACTCGCATGGTAACTATTATTATATGCAAATTCTACTAAGGGTAGGTGGTCGTCCCAATTTCCCTTGAAATCCATCACGCAAGTTCTAAGCATGTCCTCCAGCGTTTGTATTGTTCGCTCACTCTGTCAGTCTGTCTGAGGATGGTAAGCCGTACTCAACCTCAACTGTGTTCCCATTCTTTCTTGCAAACTCTTCCAAAAATTGGACTTGAAGCGCGGATCTCGATCAGAGACATTTGACACCGGCACTCCATGTCGTGCAACAATCTCCTTTACGTACAGACTCGCTAACTGATTCAAACTGTAGCGGATCTTAATTGGTAGAAAATGTGTGGTCTTTGTTAGTCGATCCACGATAACCCAAATAGCATCATAACCTTTTTGTGTAACTGGAAGTCCTACCACGAAGTCCATCGTAATATGCTCCCATTTCCACTCTGGTATTTCTAACGGTTGTAGTAAACCACTCGACCGTTGATGCTCTGCTTTAACGCGTTGGCAAGTCAAACATCTACTAACGCACTCTGCGACTTCCCGTTTCAAATTGGGCCACCAAAAATGTTGCCTTAGATCTCGGTACATCTTCGTGCCTCCCGGATGAACGGAATATGTCGTATTGTATGCCTCGTGCAAATTCTCTTCCCTCAACTCGGTTACCGCTGGTACCCACACTCTTCCTTCGAATCTTCAGATACCGTCTTTATTCATTCAGAATTTCTCTTCCTCATTTTCTGTGATCCTCTTTCGGATTTTCTCACACTCTTCATCCTTTTCCTGGGCTTCCTTCACTCTATCCAACAACGTCGGACAAGCTTCCATTACAATTAACTTCTCACCAGACTTTTCTGGTACTTTCACTTCTATCTCCAATTTCTCCATCTCTCTTATCAATTCTTCCTGAGTCGTTAAATTAAACAACTTCTACCTTCCTTTCCTGCTCAGAGCGTCGGCAACCACGTTTGCCTTTCTCGGGTGATAAAGAATATCGCAGTCATAGTCTTTGATTAATTCTAACCACCTTCTCTGCCGCATGTTCAACTCCTTCTGTGTGAAGATATATTTCAGACTTTTGTGGTCCGTGTATATCTCACATTTTTCTCCATATAAATAATGCCTCCATATCTTTAACGCAAAAACTACTGCCGCTAACTCTAAGTTGTGAGTAGGGTATCGCTTTTCATAATCCTTCAATTGTCGTGACACATACGCAATGACCTTGTCGTGCTGCATAAGCACACAACCAAGTCCCTTGTGTGATGCATCACTATACACCACAAAATTTCCCGCATCATCTGGTAGTGATAACACAGGCGCTTTGCTGAATCTTTTCTTCAACTCTTGAAAACTCTCTTCGCATTTGTCAGTCCATACAAATTTTACCGTCCTTCTAGTCAAATTGGTCAATGGGGTTGCTATCTTAGAAAAATCTTGGATGAATCTTCGGTAGTACCCAGCTAACCCTAAAAAACTTCTTACCTCCGTCGGTGTTCTCGGTTGTTCCCAATGACTTACTGCTTCAACTTTCGCAGGGTCTACAGAGATTCCATTCCTATCCACCACGTGGCCTAAGAATTGAACCTTCTCCATCCAAAATTCGCACTTAGAAAATTTCGCATACATCTTCTCCTTCCTTAGTGCCTCCAAAACAATCTTCAGATGTTCGGCGTGTTCTTCCTCTGTCTTCGAGTAGATCAAAATGTCGTCGATAAAAACCACTACAAATTTATCCAAGTATGGCTTGAAAACTCGGTTCATCAAGTCCATAAATGCTACCGAAGCATTAGTCAATCCAAATGACATTACCAAAAACTCGTAGTGTCCATAACGGGTTCGAAACGCAGTCTTTGGTATGTCCTCATCCCTCACTTTCAGTTGGTGATATCTTGTTCGTAGGTCGATTTTTGAGAAACACTTTGCTCCCTTCAGTTAATCAAATAAGTCGTCTATCCTTGGTAGCGGATATCGGTTCTTGATCGTTACTCTGTTTAATTCTCGATAATCTATACAGAGCCTCATTAATCCGTCCTTTTTCTTAACGAATAACACTGGTGCTCCCCAAGGAGACACACTCGGTTGTATATAACCCTTATCCAATAATTCTTGTAATTGTATCATCAATTCCTTCATTTCTACTAGCGCCATACGATATGGAGCTTTCGAAATCGATGCCATTCCCAGTGCTAAGTCTATTACGAATTCGATTTCTCTGTCTGGCGGAAGACCAGGTAGATCGTCCGAAAACACATCTTAAAATTCATTCACTACGGATATATCCTTAATTTCTACTCCCTTTTTTTGAGTATCAATGATGTAAGCTAAATAACCTACACATCCTTTCCTTAACAATTTCTTGGCCTGCGTCATCGTAACGCAACACGATTGCTTAAGCGATGAGCTACCATAAAACACTACCTTAGACTTATTCGGAGTCTGAAGGTTCACACACTTGTTCTGACAGTCAATAATCGCAGCATGGTTATACAACCAATTCATCCCCAGTATTACGTCAAATTCTCCCAGTCTAATAGGAATCAAGTCTACGCTCAGTTCATGTTCTCTAATGTTTGCGCGATAATCTCGATAAACGTATTCTACAAGGATCACTTCCTTATTAGCAACTTCTATGATCAAAGGATTTTCTAATCGTTCTCGGGGTGTACTAAGTTTACTAGCAAATTCTTCAGATATAAAAGAACAGGTGGCACCCGAATCAAATAATACATAAGCATTTATATCATTGATTGGGATTATACCTAACACCACGTCCTTCGTAGCCACAGCGTCCTGGACGGTCATGTTAAAGGTTCTGGCGGTTGGGCGGTTGGATTGTGCCGGCCCACTGATCATCAGCTTGTTGCCTCCTTGCTGATTGCTACCCCAGCCACTTCCCTTCTTTGGGCAATCCTTAATACGGTGCTCAGTTGAGCCGCAAGCAAAACACCCTTGGATCTTCTTTGGCTTCAGACAGTTGGGCGAGATGTGCCCTTCCTGTCCGCAGTTGTAGCAAGTACCACGTCCCTTCCAGCACTCGCCCTAGTGATTCTTCCCACACTTTGGGCATCCTTCAGCCCTCTTCTTGAAACCTCCATGAAAATTCCCTGATTGATTATTGTTGTTTTTGTTGTTGTTGTTGTTATTCTCCCATTTTCTCTTTCCCAAGTTGCTTCCTCCGCTACTACTTCCTCCCATACGGTTCTCTCCTCCAGTATTTTTTTCTTTCTTCTCCTTGTTATACAAACTTAAGGCCACACTGCCACCTTCTGCAATGATTTCCTTCTCCAGTAATGTTACAAAGGAATCAATTTGAAGAACTGATACCTTATTGAACAGCCACGGCTTCAACCCTTGTTCGAAGCGTCTAGCCTTCCTCTCTTCATCTCCAACTTAGTGTTTCGCAAATTGTGTTAGTTCATTAAACTTAGCTGCATACTGCGCCACCGTCATGTCACCTTGTTTTAGTTCTAAGAACTTCACCTCCATCCGATTCTTCATACTCTTCGGGAAGTAATTCTCGAAGAACAGCGTCTTAAACTTATCCCAAGCTATTATCCCTTCTCCAGCTCTTTGTTGATTAGCCACCCACCAGTAGTTCGCTTCTCCCCTCATCATGTATGTGGCAAATACCGTCTTCTGATCTTCGCCTACGCGAGCTATAGTGAAAGCTTTTTCGAACTCCTTGATCCACGTTTGTGCGACGATTGGGTCGGTGGTTCCCTCGAACTCCGGGGGTCCTACACTTTTAAAGTCTTTAAAGGTTGTTACTGGCACAGTCTGAGGGTTTGGGCGAACGGGTTCATTGTTCCTTCCCCTTAAGGCTTCTCCTAACAAGTCTACCAGTTTCTGGATTGGGTCAACTTGTTCCCTCTCGTTATTAACATATTCTTCGGGTGCAGTCAATCTATGTCTAGGCGGCATTATCTTCATCACAAGTTTTCATTTTATTATTATTCAAGTATATTACTTAAGTATTTCTTTTAATACTAAAGGAATAAATTTATAACACATTTCTAAAATAAACTTCATTTATATTCATATGCCAAATCGTTTCATTACATGCTTATCCTAGCATACTGCTATAAATGTTATCACATATATCCCCTAATATCACAAAAAATGGGGAATACACTAACCTACTACCATACTACCCCTCTAACAAAAGCTAACTCGGGGTTTACATCACTATCCTATACTTTACACAAAAAGTTGGGATTACAACATAGTATATACAATACATAAAGATAAATTCTACTAAACTACCACTAGACCATCTAAGGAAATCTCATCACATCATCCCGCGCTCCACTGCGCTCTTGTACTCCATCTGCGCTATATACGCAACCAGCTCTCGACTCAAGGTATGTAGAGTCTGTCCCTACTCTGTCGGGTAGTGGTACACACCATTAATCACCCTCTCAAAAGCTGAACGAAACACATACCCCATCTTGTTCATCTTCCTCTTCTTACATCTGACCTCGTCCTCTAGGTCGTCAGCTCTCTCATTGGCCGCTTCCCACTTCTCCTCGAAGTGTATCCTAGCCATCACCTCCAACTCTAGCCGAGTACGGAGTGCCTCTTTATCAGTCTTCTCACTCAATTCTCTCTGTTCTACTTCTTCCAGCTTCTCTGCTATATCTACTATTTCTCGCTACCGACATGTGGAATAAAGTTCCCATCTGGATCCCTGCCTCCCTGCGGTAAGCGATCTCTACCTCTAACTCCTGCATGGCCAGCTTCCTCTGGTGGTCCTCGTCCCTCAGTTTTTTGAACTCGAACTCTCTCTCTTGGGCCTCTGCCTCCAGCTCCTGGACCCTGCAGTCTAACTCTAGGATCCGCTCCTCATACTCTCCTAGCATCTGCTCCTCTACAGTAGCCTCATCAGAGTCCTCTACTGGCTCATCCTCCATCGGCTCGTCCTCCATCGGCTCCTCCTCTGGATCAAACTCTATCTCAATCTCGTCCTCGTCGTTAGACTCGAACGGTGCAATAGCCTGCACTGGTGTAGCCTCTAGGGGTGCCTCGTATACTACATGTATATCCCTAGGCTCCTCCTCTGCCACTCTACTAGGTACACCTGTGTCTGTCATCCTACAATCACAAACACAAAACAAACAAACAGCAACTCCATTAGAATGTTAAATAAAACATAAGTTCATTGTATAGAATGAAGTTACATTTCATAAAACGCTAAGTCTCGCTCTAGGGAAAACTCTATGTGAGTTTTATCTCCTTTCCAACTTCTAAGTTCGCCTAAGTTATAGTCTAAGGACACTCGTTCCTAAGATTTAAAACTACAGCTTTGATACCAACCTGTGACGCCCCCAAATCCGGGACCGCCACTTGGTCTCTCGAATTCGGTTCGTCATGTGCTCATAGTAATACAATAATAACTAAAATCACACATTCACAGCGGAATATCTAATTTAGAATAATATACAATGATTTATTATAATTATTCCCCCAAGTCTCGCAACCTACAGTACTTAATAGATTACATTATAATATCAATTAACGACTTATTAAATAATCTAACTTAAGCTTAAACATAATCAAATCTAGTCTTACTACATCATCTTAATACAACATTAAAATATTTAAAAACATAAAAGACACAAGCTAGTTGGTAACCTTGCCCTTGCCCTTATCAACGCCTGAAGGTTCACCATGCTCTGCCTTAACTGAAATGTTTTAGGGAAAGCAAGAATGAGCACAAATTGCCCAGCAAGTAATATACAATAAGGGTGAGTAATAAAATTCTCAATTCTCAAAACGGTATAGCAAGGTTTGATAGTTCAAGGATAACAAGAATGTCAACAGTTTTCAAATACAGTCGCTAAAGACAGAATAATATCAATGTGATTCAATAATAAATCAATTCAAGATTTCAAGATAACTGAATACTGAGCAGTCACTAAGGACTATGAACTTCTACTAGAATTAACAGTATTAAACTAAAAATCCAACAAAAACAGGTACAACAGGTGATCAGCCTAAAGTACCATCGTTATGCATAACAATCAATCATACTCAAGTGCGCGCGTCGGTTCTCCGACAGTTATATTTTGTTCTTCTCAGTCAAATACAAGATCCCGCACCAATCAATTGGTTTGGGTCGCCTTTCAATAATATAAGTCTAGCCGAATCAAATGGCATAGACACTTTCACAATATTCAAGAACAATACCAAGTTCCACATGAATAATAGCTTTAATGAAATAAGAGTTCAAGTATGCTATTTTAATTCAAACGATTAAGTAAAAAAACTAGTTTGCAATATACAAGGATAGAATACTTGCATAAAGTAAATACGTCGGTTAGGATACCTGCATCCAAAGAGATAAGGTTTAGATACTTGCACCGTAAAAGAGTGTAAGTTAGAAAACTTGCACTTTAAAAGAGTGTAAGTTAGAGAACTTGCCTTTAGCGTAGTTTATCCACGAAAAGCAAATCAACACTTTCGGATTCCTATCGTAATACAGTTACGTATATATATGATATTCATTAGTCATATAGTTTAACATTATACCTCATCTCGTATATACGATTAACACATAAGCTAAGTCTTCTCCTAGCTACACAGTTATATAGAATATAATGTCTATCCTTAACGTTCCTCCTTTTGAGTTTAAACACATTCTCATATCATATAAGATCGCAACAATTAGCAAACATGCTCTCATATTATTAATATCACATAAGACCACAATTAACACTAAATGTATTTCATTTTAGCAAGTTATGGCATTCTCATAAGTTAACTATCAAAATCGGGTTCGAGTAACATCATATAATATCACGTAGCATGTATACATGTTTAAAGGATACTTTTATGTGTATACAACCTTTCCTTGTTCCAATCATACATGCAATAGATTCTAAGTTAACACTTTCAATAATTTAAAGCCATTCAAGGTCATGGAATTCACAAGGCCTATCATGCTCGCTCTTTAAACACATAAGATATTCATATACTTTGTATTAGGCATACTATTACAGTTATTAGTTGAAAATATGCTTTGTTTACGCTAAATCATGACATCTAGCATGGTATGTATATATGCATGACGTTCATGAAGTCAATAGTATTATCCAACACGTTCATAAACTTCAGAATTTAAACTTCAAGTTAACATGTCAAGGTGTACGTTTAAAACTTGTATTCTCATTAGTAAAGCTCACTAATAAGGCCTAACATGCTCATGCTATCTAGATTCATATGTTAACATGTTTGACAAGCATTTCAAGGTCATATAACATGTTCGAAAAGTCAGAATGTATATATGGTCTTTACATGTCAATATCAACCTTCAAAACTTGTATTTTTGTTAAAAAGGTGCACTAGTTGGGTTCACATGTTCATATTATATCACGATACATATATACTTAAGTCAATATGCATTCCATGTGTTTCTAGGTCACACAAACGTGTCTCAAAAGTCAGAATACTATTATGGTATTTATATATCAAAGTTCCTCTTTTTATAAGTTTAAGTTTTCTTTGAAATACTTAACTAAAATAACTAGCATGGATTGCTATAACTTAGTAACCTTATTCCATATGTTAATGTGAGTTATAAGCATACTTAACTAGTACAACATGTTCAATACATCAGAAGATATAATAGAAATTATCAACAAATTCTGCAGTGGCGCGCGGCCGCGCCCAAATTGTACTAGGGAGACGCGCGGCTCCCGTTCCAGACCAGAAAGCTCCAGCCTCGGCAGATATCAAGCCCAAATCACAAAATTACTTCACAATTTCGATTCTACATAACTACATTGCAATACCAACATACTTATATGTCTATATAACACTTAATCAAGCATTCTATAATCCAATCACACTCTAATATGGCTAAATCAAGAAATCTTGAAATATACAGAGAAACAAAAATGAAGAACAAGGAAGCTTTATTATACCTCTGCTAGAATCTGAACTTGCTACTACTTCACAATGTTATTATACTACTATGTGTATTATTCTCAGCTGAACTTAAGCAATTTATCAGCAAATGAATTAGAGAGGATGAAAGCCATATATATAGAAAAACCATTGTCTAGACATTGCTTATACACACCAAATTAAACCAACGAGATTTTAGATTTGCGTGATGGTTAATAGAGAGTAGGTAATTGGTTGGTGATCTCCACTGTTCTGCCCACTCCCTTCATGATCATGATGGCTAGAATGCTGAGTTTGAGAGAAGAGGCCACAGGCCTAGGCTAATTGAGTGCACACGTGAAGAGCAAAATGAGTCTATCATTTAGGAACAAGCAAGGCTCAGCAATATGAAACAATGCAGTAAATTAAACTGACCCAATACATACACATTTTATATGCACTTAGGCATATATGTATACTTAAGTTATCATATATATATATACATACTATATATTTAGATTACAATTAGAATTACAATGTAATCCCAATAATCATGGTAATACAATAATAACTAAAATCACACATTCACAGCGGAATATCTAATTTAGAATAATATACAATGATTTATTATAATTATTCCCCCAAGTCTCGCAACCTACAATACTTAATAGATTACATAATAATATCAATTAACGACTTATTAAATAATCTAACTTAAGCTTAAACATAATCAAATCTAGTCTTACTACATCATCTTAATACAACATTAAAATATTTAAAAACATAAAAGACACAAGCTAGTTGGTAGCCTTTCCCTTGCCCTTATCAACGCCTGAAGGTTCACCATGCTCTGCCTTAACTGAAATGTTTTAGGGAAAGCAAGAATGAGCACAAATTGCCCAACAAGTAATATACAATAAGGGAGAGTAATAAAATTCTCAATTCTCGAAACGGTATAGCAAGGTTTGATAGTTCAAGGATAACAAGAATATCAACAGTTCTCAAATACAGTCGCTAAGGACAGAATACTATCAATGTGATTCAATAATAAATCCATTCAAGATTTCAAGATTACTGAATACTGAGCAGTCACTAAGGACTATGAACTTCTACTAGAATTAACAGTATTAAACTGAAAATCCAACAAAAACAGGTACAACAGGTGATCGGCCTAAAGTACCATCGTTATGCATAACAATCAATCATACTCAAGTGCACGCGTCGGTTCTCCGACAGTTATATTTTGTTCTTCTTAGTCAAATACAAGATCCCGCACCAATCAATTGGTTTGGGTCGCCTTTCAATAATATAAGTCTAGCCGAATCAAATGGCATAGACACTTTCACAATATTCAAGAACAATACCAAGTTCCACATGAATAATAGCTTTAATGAAATAAGAGTTCAAGTATGCTAATTTAATTCAAACGATTAAGTAAAAAAACTAGTTCGCAATATACAAGGATAGAATACTTGCATAAAGTAAATGAGTCGGTTAGGATACTTGCATCCAAAGAGATAAGGTTTAGATACTTGCACCGTAAAAGAGTGTAAGTTAGAAAACTTGCACTTTAAAAGAGTGTAAGTTAGAAAACTTGCCTTTAGCGTAGTTTATCCACGAAAAGCAAATCAACAGTTTTGGATTCCTATCGTAATACAGTTACGTATATATATGATATTCTTTAGTCATATAGTTTAACATTATACATCATCTCGTATATACGATTAACACATAAGCTAAGTCTTCTCCTAGCTACAAAATTATATAGAATATAATGTCTATCCTTAACGTTCCTCCTTTTGAGTTTAAACACGTTCTCATATCATATAAAATCGCAACAATTAGCAAACATGCTCTCATATTATTAATATCACATAAGACCACAATTAACACTAAATGTATTTCATTTTAGCAAGTTATGGCATTCTCATAAGTTAACCGTCAAAATCGGGTTCAAGTAACATAATATAATATCACGTAGCATGTATACATGCTTAAAGGATACTTTTATGTGTATACAACCTTTCTTTGTTCCAATCATACATGCAATAGATTCTAAGTTAACACTTTCAATAATTTAAAGCCATTCAAGGTCATGGAATTCACAAGGCCTATCATGCTCGCTCTTTAAACACATAAGGTATTCATATACTTTGCATAAGGCATACTTATGAGTATTCACATTTTATACATGTAACTATTACAGTTATTAGTTGAAAACATGCTTCTTTTACGCTAAATCATGACATCTAGCATGGTATGTATATATGCATGACGTTTATGAAGTCAATAGTATTATTCAACACGTTCATAAACTTAAGAGTTTAAACTTCAAGTTAGCATGTCAAGGTGTACATTTAAAACTTCTATTCTCATTAGTAAAGCTCACTAATAAGGCCTAACATGCTCATGCTATCTAGATTCATATGTTAACATGTTTGACACGCATTTCAAGGTCATATAACATGCTCGAAAAGTCAGAATGTATATATGGTCTTTACATGTCAATATCAACCTTCAAAACTTGTATTTTTGTTAGAAAGGTGCACTAGTTGGGTTCACATGTTCATATTATATCAAGATACATATATACTTAAGTCAATATGCATTCCATGTGTTTCTAGGTCACACAAACGTGTCTCAAAAGTCAGAATACTATTATGGTATTTATATATCAAAGTTCCTCTTTTCATAACTTTAAGCTTTCTTTGAAATACTTAACTAAAACAGCTAGCATGGATTGCTATAACCTAGTAACCTTATTCCATATGTTAATGTGAGTTATAAGCATCCTCTACTAATACAACATGTTCAATACATCAGAAGATATAATAGAAATTATCAACAAATTCTGCAGTGGCGCGCGGCCACGCCCAAATTGTACTAGGGAGATGCGCGGCCGCACGGCTCCCGTTCCAGACCAGAAAGCTCTAGCCTCGGCAGATATCAAGCCCAAATCACAAAATTACTTCACAATTTCGATTCTACATAACTACTTTGCAATACCAACAAACTTATATGTCTATATAACACTTAATCAAGCATTCTATAATCCAATCACACTCTAATATGGCAAAATCAAGAAATCTTGAAATATACAGAGAAACAAAAATGAAGAACAAGGAAGCTTTATTATACCTCTGCTAAAATCTGAACTTGCTACTACTTCACAATGCTATTATACTACTATGTGTATTATTCTCAACTTAACTTAAGCAATTTATCAGCAAATGAATTAGAGAGGATGAGAGCCATATCAATAGAAAAATCATTGTCCAGACATTGCTTATACACACCAAATTAAACCAACGAGATTTTAGATTTGCTTGATGGTTAATAGAAAGTAGGTAATTGGTTGGTGATCTCCACTGTTCTGCCCACTCCCTTCATGATCATGATGTGTAGAATGCTGAGTTTGAGAGAAGAGGCCACAGGCTTAGGCTAATTGAGTGCACACGTGAAGAGCAAAATGAGTCTATCATTTAGGAACAAGCAAGGCTCAGTAATATGAAACAATGCAGTAAATTAAACTGACCCAATACATACACATTTTATATGCACTTAGGCATATATGTATACTTAAGTTATCATATATATATATATATATATATATATATATATATATACATACTATATATTTAGATTACAATTAGAATTACAATGTAATCCCAATAATCATGTTATTCACATAATGTAGTAAGTATAATCCACACACATAAAATTCATATACATTTGTTTTACCGGATATAATTCAAATCAAATATTACCACATTATTAAATTCTACAATCAACAGTTGATTACAATATATTCATATTATGTTAATGTATACTTGCATACATATTGTCACACTAGCATAAACATGTAGTTTATATATTTCAATCAATCCTAATACATGGTCTCTATGTAATATATTCATATTGCATTATATAACATAGTTTATGTATGCACAAATGGCCACACTTAAGTGTCTCTCTACATTATATACTATGGTTGTATTCCTTATACTTTATATTATTAATTATTGCATGCTTGTACATAACAATCAATATAATCTTATTATATTAATAACTTACTTATTTATTTTATTTTGCATAATGTCAAATAAATAAATTATTCATCTCATTGATTTATTAATAATAATATTAATTAATTCATTCCTCATTGATTATTAATTTTCATAATAATCGATTAACACTTATATGATTAAATATCACATTAAATGAATATAAATCTTATTATACTATAGACACGTTGCTCATTATTAATATTATATTATTTGCAATAATAATAATTCCCACATCATCAATTAATTATCATTAATATTCTATAACAATTAATTAATATTCTCTAATAACAATTAACAATTAATATAGATTAATTATTCACTTAATAATTCATTCGTTAATTAATATAATTATTAATAATCCTCATCACTGTGCCACACAAGGCATTTCTCGAGCTTATAATAAACTCCACATTTTCTCAATTATCATAATTATTCAATTTAATATAATTGAGCTAACTCATCTCATAACACAAAATTATTTATATATATATATATAAATATTCACTTCCATTAATATATTCATTTAATAATATATAGAAATTCTCGGGTATTACATTAGCCATGTCTATAGGAATTGTGTTGTAGATATCAGGGGGTATAAGTTGCCTGTGAATTTAATTTCGATTCAATTAGGGGAATTTGATGTAATTCTAGGAATGGATTGGTTATTTAACCATGGAGCGATGATAGATTGCCAGAAGAAGTGTATAAACCTTAAGACTCCAGATCAATCTAAGGTAGTGTTCTATGGTAGTAAGTCACCGAGACACTAGAGCTGTCTGACGATGATGCAAGCTAGGAAGTTACTAAGGAAGGGATGTGTAGGATATCTGGCACATATCGTCGATTCACAGAGAGTAGGGATAGAGATGGGACAGATACCAGCAGTGAATGAATTTCCAGATGTATTTTCGGAGGAATTGCCAGGTCTTTCGCCAGATAGGGAGGTCGAATTCGTTATAGATTTAGTACCGGGAACGGCACCGATTTCGAAAGCCCCATACAGAATGGCACCGGCAGAGATGAAGGAGCTGATGGTACAGTTACATGAATTATTAGATAGAAAATATATTCAACCGAGTGTGTCTCCTTGGGGAGCACCAGTTTTATTTGTGAAAAAGAAGGACGGATTGATGAGACTTTGCATCGACTATCGAGAGTTGAACAAAGTGACGATCAAGAACAAGTATCCGTTACCTAGGATAGATGATCTGTTCGATCAATTAAAGGGAGTGAAATATTTTTCCAAGATCGACTTGAGGACGGGATATCACCAATTGAGGGTGAGGAAAGAAGATGTTCCTAAGACAGCATTCAGGACTCGTTACGGTCACTACGAGTTCCTGGTGATGTCATTTGGATTAACGAACGCACCAGCGGCATTTATGGATATGATGAATCGGGTATTCAAGCAATACTTAGGTAAATTTGTGGTCGTGTTCATAGATGATATCCTGATCTATTCCAAGACTCAGGAGGATCATACTGAACACTTAAGGTTGGTATTGGAGGCATTGAGGAAGGATAAGTTATACACAAAATTTTTGAAGTGCGAGTTTTGGTTGGAGAAAGTTCAATTTCTGGGTCACGTGATCGACAAGGACGGAATCTCCGTGGATCCAGCAAAGGTGGAAGCGATACAAAATTGGGAACAACCAAAGACGCCAACTGAAGTAAGAAGTTTCTTAGGACTGGCAGGCTATTACAGACGGTTCATTCAAGATTTTTCAAAGATAGCAGGAACGTTGACAAATTTAACGAAGAAGTCGGTAAAATTTGTCTGGACTGATAAATGTGAAGAAAGTTTTCGGGAACTTAAGAAAATACTTAGTGAAGCACCGGTGTTGTCTCTACCAAACGATACTGGTGATTTCGTAATTTTCAGTGATGCGTCGCACAAAGGACTTGGCTGTGTGCTTATGCAACATGGTAAAGTTATTGCATACGCGTCGCGTCAGTTGAAGGATTACTAAAAGGGATATCCTACCCATGACCTGGAATTGGCAGCGGTCCCTGAAGATTTGGAGGCACTATTTATATGGTGTAAAGTGTGAAATATACACGGACCATAAAAGTCTGAAGTATATCTTCACGCAGAAAGAGTTGAATATGAGACAGAGAAGATGGTTGGAACTAATAAAGGATTACGATTGTGACATCTTATATCATCTGGGGAAAGCTAATGTGATAGCAGATGCGCTAAGCAGAAAGAGCAATGGTAGGTTGGCAATGCTAACAGCTCAAGAGGAGTTAATTAGGGAGATGGCGAGATTGGAACTCGAGATAAAAAGTCCGAGGGAGCCAGACGGGAAATTATTCGCAATGGAGGCTCATCCGACTTTATTGGACAAAATTAAGGAAGCACAAAGCAGCGATGAAGAATGTGAAAAGGTGAGGAAAAGAACTTCCGATGGAGAAGAGCTTAAGTTCAGTGTGGATGGGGATGAGTTGTTAAGGTTTGAGAAGAGAATTTGGGTGCCAACAGTAGCGGAGCTAAAAGAAGAAATTTTACAGGAAGCTCATAATTCAAGTTACTCAATCCACCCGGGAAGCACAAAGATGTATCAGGATCTTCGCCAACATTATTGGTGGCCCAATATGAAAAGAGAAGTCGCAAAGTGCGTCAGTAAGTGTTTAACATGTCAGCGAGTCAAGGCGGAACATCAGAAACCGAGCGGGTTACTTCAACCTCTAGAAATTTCAGAATGGAAATGGGAGCATATCACGATGGACTTCGTGGTAGGACTTCTAAATACACAGAAGGGTTACGATGCAGTTTGGGTGATCGTTAATCGATTGACCAAGTCAGCGCATTTCTTGCCAATCAAGATCAGATATAGCTTGGATCAATTGGCAAAGCTTTATATCAAGGAGATCATTTCCAGGCACGATGTACCTGTATCAATTGTGTCAGATCGAGATTCGCGGTTCACAGCTAATTTTTGGAAAAGCTTTCAAGAACGCATGGGAACGCAACTGAGGTTGAGCACCACGTATCATCCTCAAATAGACGGGCAGAACAAAAGAACTATCCAAACGTTAGAGAACATGCTGAGAGCATGTGTTATGGATTTCAAAGGAAGCTGGGATGACCACCTACCGTTGGTGGAATTTGCATACAACAACAGTTACCACGCGAGCATCGGGATGCCACCTTATGAAGCTTTATATGGAAGGATATGTAGAACGCCATTGTGCTGGGATGAAGTAGGAGAACATAAATTGCTAGGGCCAAAATTGGTACAGCAAACTGCGGATGTGATCAAAACAATACGAGCGAGATTAGTGATAGCTCAGGATCGACAGAAGAATTATGCTGATCAACATCGGCAACAACGAGACTTCAATGTCGGCACTTATGTGTTTCTGAAAGTGTCACCTTGGAATGGGAAAATAAGATTTGGGAAGAAGGGAAAACTTAGTCCCAGATTCATAGGACCCTTTAAAGTGCTAAGGCGAGTCGGTGAGGTAGCTTATGAAATAGCTTTACCTCCGAAGTTAGAACATATACACAACGTGTTCCACGTATCAGTGTTACAACCCTATAAACAGGATTACAAGCATGTCATAGAGTATGAACCCATTCAGTTCGAAAAGGACTTAACCTATGAAGAGGTTCCAGTACAGATAATTGATAGAAAAGAACAAGTGTTAAGAAATAAGATAATATATTCTGTTAAGGTAGTATGGAGGAACCACAACGCCGAAGAGGCTACGTGGGAACTCGAGGAGAAAATGATAAAAAATTATCCTAGTCTTTTTGTTTGATGTGTAATGATTCCGGGGACAGAATCCTTTTAAGGAAGGGTGAATGTAATATCCGAGATTTTGTATGTAATTTAATAATTATCAATAAATGAATTTATGTGAAACTCTTGTGTGATTTCTTTTATTAGATGTATATGTGTTATACATGTATGTATATTTTAAGTTATGTGATGTGAGGGATTTAAATAGTTGGGTTGGATTAATTTAACTATTTAAATTGGTTAAGTATGGAATTAATCCTATTAGTTTTGTGAGATGGCTTTAAATCACGAGTTGAAGTTCGGAGCAAAATTTAGAGACGCGGTCTGCGTATTTGAGTCCGGAACGTTGAAATTAGTCAAGATAGACTGTAACCACGAAAATGTGTCACGGTTGACTTTTTGGTCAAAGTTAACCGGTTGACTTTTTCAGGTAAAAAGTCAACCACGAATTTTGGAGATGAATTTGACGAAACGAATAGTTCCATGACATCCGGGACGTCAACTTTAGTAGGAATCGATATAAGTATCGCAACGTTCGGCTACGGAGGGCAAAATGGTCAAAATGATTATTTAATTGATTAAATGATTATAATAATGTTGTTATTTATACAAAGTCAGTTGTTGAGAGTCTTGGTGACAGCCAAATTGGGACAAGGAGGGAGAGTATATACGTATATAGCAATATTGTGAAAGGGGGTTATATTTGCTTTCTTTTATTCCTAGACCTTTCCATTCCATAACCTCCTTCTCTAATTATTTGAATTGATGATTGTAGCTGGTATGTGCATATGGAGGGGCTGCAAAATTAGTTTCTCTATCACCTATTATATATATACACTCCTCCCCCAAAGTGCATTTTCCTTTCACTTTGCAAAGTTCCACCCAAGAGAGCAAATAGATATTGAGAGTGAGTGTTTGAGAGTGTTAGAAGAGTTCTGGAGATTTAAAAAGGCTAAGCAAGCAAGGAGTGAGTCTCCAACAGAATTAAACAAGAAAAATTCGCAGAAAAATGTAAGCCATGAATCATTTTTATGTTCTTAAAGAGAAATAGTGAAAAATGCATGAACTAGCATGGTAGATGTTTTATTTTGGAATTGTAATGCCATGCTAGTGCTTATTTCTGATATGTGGTTGTAGAGAATGAAAATTTTGGAATTCATCATGTTTCAAATTCGTAGAGAATCGTAGAATTCATGTAGGCATGCTAACTATTTGACAAAATGCCACTAAGATGCTAATTTGTGCAAATCATGGTAATTTAGTGAGTTTGTTTGTTATGTTATCTTCAAGCATGTTAGTATAGATGATCTGGACAATATGAGCCTTTGGATTGCATGCTAGAATCGAAATCATGATTTTCTCAAAGTTGGTTCAAACTAGTGTTGCATGACTTTTTGGATTTTTTGGTCACTTGAAATCATGTCTTCAGTAATCCGTTTGTTGCAACTAATAATTTTATAAAATAGTATGTAGTATCATGTACCATCTGTCCAAATTTCATAGTAATCAGAGTTATATTGAGTGAGATATGAAATTCGTAAGCATGCATGTTCATAATAAAGTCTGCAGAAAATCTGGAAATTCTAAAAAAAAATTAAGTAATAGAACCTGTTCTGGCACGCTTTTCAAGGCAGCTGGTTCGTGGTCTTAACTTGCTGTTTTCTGGAATATGATATTTTTGTAAAATACTATGCTATATGGAGTGTATTGTGTCAAATGGTCAGAGTCATATCATGTATAGATTGTTCGTAATGAAATTTCAAAGTAGGCTGCTCAAATTGCCAAAATAAATTTGGGCATGAAGAGCTGCACAGCTACGCAGCTCATAAGGCCTAAACCTGTGCAGCTGTGCCGGGCTAGGTTGGGTCGGGCCAGATCTCATCCGGGTTGGGTAGGGTCAGGCCAGGAAAAATTTCAGAAACTTTATTTTTTTTTCCCAGATTTTAATATTGAACCCCTTGACCCATGTGATGCAACAGGATATGTAATGGAATTGTTTTTGGATACGAGTTAGCTTAATAAATCTTATTCAATAATAGGAAACCATTATATTTCAAACTAGTTTGTGTATGATTGGTGGTCTAACGTGACATACATGTTATATGAGTGGATTAGCTTGTGAATAGCATACGTGGTTAGTTAATAATCGATTTAAATTAAAAGGAAATCCTTTACTTTCAAATTAAAGTTCGAGAACCTAATTTCTTAACGTGACACACATGAATAGGTGACGTGAAGAGCTAGTAGATAGCGTTAATTGTAGCAGGCTTATCAGGCAAGTTTCCTTACTCATATTTGATTGTGCAAGTTTCTTAACCTTATTTTCGTTGAGAAATTATTCAACCCTTAATCATTTGATTGCAGCGAGGGTAAGCTTCGGACTTGTGATTGTTTACCCATTCGCACAAGTTCCTTTATCATAAAGTTCTATAACTTCAATTATCTTGCAAGTTTTATTGTTGACTACTCAGTTATTACTTTAACTGCTATACTTTAAAGTTTTGTTTATTTGAAGAACTGTTTCTAAGTATGCTTTCTAGCCTTTTTGTTTCGGCTAGTTATTATTGATGAAAAATGATATAATTCAAATCCCTTGAAACTATTTAATGTTTACCGATCCAAATTATTTTTGTGCGGTCTCGCATAACTACTAAGATGAACAACCCGAATAAACGGGCAAACAGATATCGGGCATATAGTCCCATTTATGCTTATGCAATTTAAACTTTATACTTGTGCACAATGTAGGGTACAATAGGCTGATCACCTGGAGTACTTACAGAGACCGGTTACAATCTATTTAATTGTTAAACCGTCTGATGGTTTTCAATGAAACAAAATAACGTTCAGGGTATTTAACACCCCTTAGTATGCTATTGAGAATTCTAAACTCTTATCTTTGATATTCTTGTTTAACACTTGATAATTCTTTCAACTATTGAGATATTGCCACACAGATGTTTTTACTCCTGATGTATGTTTTCAAACTTCTTTATATACTTGCTGGGCAATTTGTGCTCATTCTTGCTTAAACCTTTCAGTTAAGGATGAAAAAGCTGAGGGCTCGGGCAAAGACAAGGGGAAGTCTAAGATGAAATGTTGAGAGTTATTTATGTAATAAGTTTATATTTTCACATATGATGTAATGTAGCGATAAACGGTAAATTTAAGTTTCAGTTTATTTAAGGTTGTAAAGACTTGGGATTTTGTTTGAATAAGTATGTAATAGTTATTATTATTATTATTTTTGGAGTTTATGTAGTTAGATGATGATGTATGTTGTACCGTGAGCACCATGTCCTGTAATCGATGTTACACGGATTTGTGTGTGTCACAAAAGCTAGGGCTTGAAAGTGTCTCAGTATATCTCAATAATCTTCTTCAAGTCCCTTATATACTAATATATTCGCAACCCTCACTATTCCTTAGCTTGCCTCCCACTCCTTGTCGAAGTTGGAAAAACTGCCAGATCTCGCGCCTCCCCGCCCTAGCCGGGAGTTTCTTCATTAAATCCCCACCCCAGCGAGGGAGGGTACTGTTTAGATACTGTAAATTTGCCAGGACCTGCTCCAGCGGGTGGATATGCTATATGGGCCCAGCCCCAGCAGAGGTACTAGCCATTTGCGCTAAAAACTTGCCTTTTTGTGCTGCTTTCTCAACCATTTCCTTTCCTGCACACAACAACATAAAACCAAGTAAAATGATAGCAAAATCACTTGAAAACCTTAAGACTCAAGCTATTAAGAACACCGATTCGTAGGTATGAAACCCACTCATCATCCACCATGTCTGAGAAGATTGCCATCATACATCGCTAAAAAGTTGCTGGGGCGTTACACAGCCCGAATGATATTCTTCTGAAGGCAAAGGTGCCATAGGGTCATGTGAACGTCGTCTTCTCTTGATCCTCCAATGCAATGACTATCTGGTTGTACCTAGAATATCCATCTAATAAGCAGTAGTACTCATGTCCAGTTAGTCTGTCCAACATTTGATCAATGAAAGGTAAAGGGAAATGATCCTTTCAAGTTACCTTATTCAGCCTTCTGTAGTCCATGCAAACCCTCCAGCCAGTTACTATTCTTGTTGATATCATTTCGTTGTTCTCGTTCTTGACTACTGTCATACCACCTTTCTTCGGGACACATTGGACCGGGCTCACCCATGCACTATCTGAAATGGGGTAGATAATTCCAGCATCTAGCCATTTCAAGATCTCCTTCTTTACTACCTCTTTCATTATGGGGTTGAGCCTCCCCTATTACTCCACTGTTGGTTTGCTATCATCCTCCATCAGAATCTTGTGCATACAGAATGACGGGCTGATTCCTTTGATGTCGGCGATTGTCCATCCAATAGCAGACTTGTATTCCCTCAGAACTCTTAACAGCTTACTTTCCTGTAGCTCGTTAAGTGCAGATGCAATAATAATAAGCAAAGTAGATGAATTACCCAAATAAGCATACTTAAGGTGATTGGGTAAGGGTTTGAGTTCTAGTTTAGGTAGTTCCTCGAGAGATGGCTTCATCTTTGCTGATGAAGTTTCGGCTGTTTCTAATGGCTCAAATGGTAACTTGAACCTGTTTACTCTTGGGTGGGCTTCTAACAGTTGCAGATACTCCTTTCTTTCTAAATCCTCTTCATCAGAGTCTCCCATCAATGGTGATTCTAGCGAGTCAGTATTAAGTATCCGAATTTGCTCATCACCCACTACTGTGTCAATAATATCCACCCGAAAACACTTTCTCATCCTCCTTGGGGAAATTCATGGCCTTAAACACGTTGAAGGTGACCTCTTGATCTTGCACCCTCATGGTCAACTATCCTTTTTGAACATCAATAAGAGTTCTGCCAGTAGCCAAAAATAGTCTCCCAATGATTATTGGAATATCCTTATCTTCTTTATAATCGAGAATGATGAAGTCCGCTGGGAAGATGAATCTATCCACTTTTACCAACACATCCTCAACAATTCCTCATGGATAAGTTACTGATTTATCTGCTAGCTGTAGAGAGATGTTGGTCGGTTTAGGTGTTGGTAACCCTAACTATGTATAAACTGACAGTGGCATGAGGTTTATACTGGCACCTAAATCACACATGCATTTGTTGAAGGCCAAACTCCCTATCGTGCATGGAATGGTGAAACTACCCAGATCTTTCAACTTCGGCGGAAGCTTCTTTTGCAGAATCGCACTATATTCCTCTGTTAGTGCCATAGTTTCAAAGTCCTCTAATTTCTTTTTCTTTGACAATATATCCTTCAAGAACTTGGCATAACTTGGCATCTGCTCTAATACCTCAACAAAAGGGATGTTGATGTGCAACTTCTTGAATACTTCCAGAAACTTTGTGAACTGTTGCTCTAATTTCTGTTTTCAAATCCATTGTTGAAATGGCGGTGGAGGGTAAACTACCGGTGTAACTACTTATTCTTTTTCTGCAGATTTTTCTCCTGCTTTCCCTTCCACTGTCTGTTCTACAATGGTCTCAACCTGCTTATCCATAGTCGGCTTCTCTGACTCCTGCTCGGCTAGTTGTTTCCCACTCCGAAGTGTAATAGCTTGATATTGCTCATGTCCTCCCCTCTGATTCTTTTGTGTCACTAGGCAAAGTTCCTTGGGGTCGATTATTTAGTGCACTCGCAATCTGTCCAATCTGATTTTCCTGATTTTTAATTGCAGCCAAATGTGTTTTCATCATCGCTTCATTTCCTGTTATGTATTTTGACAATACCTCTTCTAAATCTAGCTTTTTCTTCTGCTGTGGAGCTGCCTGTTGATTTTGATCCTGAAAACTAGGGGGTATGATTGTCGTGGAGCCTACTGCTGATTCTGGTTGTTGCTCCAAGAAAAGTTTGGATGGTTCCTATTCCCCTGATTGTATGCATTCTGATATGTGTTGGGTGGCCTGTTATAGCTACCCACAAACTGAACTGAAGCTGGGTTGATCGCACACTGTTCTGTCGGATGCTCACCTGCACAAAGTTCACATATAATTGCTACCTACTACACGTTTCCCATAGACACGGTATCCATCTTCTTCGATAACGCTGCTAGCTGTGCAGATATAGCTGTCATAGCTATCATAGGTGATTGATGAGTGGGTTTCATACCTACGAATCGGTAGTCTTAATAGCTAGATTCTTAAGGTTTTCGAGTAGATTTTCTATCATTTTAACTTGGTGTTATAATATCATGTGCAGGAATTAGAATGCATGCAAAAGTAGCATAAAAGGCGAAGTTTCAGCTTTCATGACTTAAACACCCGCCGGGGAGGGTGCCTAAAGCAGCAGAGCCTCGCTGGGGCGAACCCTTGCAATTTTCAACAGGATGGACAGTGAGATGACCCGCTAGGGCGGGTGTGTCAAGGGGAGATGACCCGCTGGGGCGGTTAGGCGCGAGATGGCTAGAGAATTCCTTATGCAAGTAGGATTTGGTTTAAAGTTTTGGCTATGATTCTGGCTGTTGCTCCAAAAAAAGTTTGGATGGTTCCTATTCCCCTGATTGTATGCATTCTGATATGTGTTGGGTGGCCTGTTATAGCTACCCACAAACTGAACTGAAGCTGGGTTAATCGCACACTGTTCTGTCAGATGCTCACCTGCACAAAGTTCACATATAATTGCTACCTGTTGCACGTTTCCCATAGACATGGCATCCATCTTCTTCGATAACGCTACTAGCTGTGCAGATATAGCTGTCATAGAGTCCACTTCTAGAATACCAGCTGTTGTAGGTTGAGTTAATCTCTCAGTCGGCCACTGATAGCTATTGGCAGCCATTGTGTCTATCAATGCCCATGCCTCCTCAAATTTCTTTGCCAGAAAAGCTCCACCTGAGGCTGCATCGATGCTAGTCTGTATATGACCTCCTAACCCATTATAAAATTTACTCAGCTGCATCCAATGAGGGAATCTGTGATGTGGGTACTTTCTCAATAGCTCTTTGTACCTTTCCCATGCTTCATATAATGGGTCACCGTGTAGCTGTGCAAATGAAGATATCTCCGTTCTCATCTTATGTGTCTTTGATGGCGGGAAGAACTTAGCCAAAAATTTCTGTGCTAGATCATTCCATGTGGTGATTGACCCTGGTGGTAGAGAATGGAGCCAACTCCTCGCCTTGTCTCTGAGTGTAAATCGAAATAACCTCAATCTGATCGCATCATCTGACACCCCGTTGCACTTAAAGGTGTCGCAGATTTCCAAGAAACTGACGATGTGATCGTTCAGGTCGTCATTCGAAAGTCCCCCAAACTGACAAGTATTCTGCACCATCTATATTGTCCCAGGCTTGATCTCAAAATTATTCGCATTGATCACCGACCTGGTGACACTAGTCTGAATCTCAGTAATCTTTGGTGTAGCATAATCCCTCAGTGGTTTATCTTCCTGTTCAGTCATGTTTGCTCTTGTTGTTTTAAGTTCTTCTCGAGTCTTTGCAATCCACTTAGTTAACTTCTGAAACCGTTTGTTGATGTCGTTCTCGAAAGGCAACAAATCTGGCTTCTTCGATCGAGTTTGCATGCATTACTCGAGATTAACTGAAATAACCAATCAAACAAAAATAAGAATAAAAATATGTATATATGTTTAACTAAAACTGATCTAATTAAACTGATATTGTAAGTAATAAACACAATTACTGTCCCCGGCAACGGTGCCAAAAACTTATTGGGTATTTTCTATACGAGTTACACGCAAGTGTACGTGGTCAACAAGTGATAAGATCAGATGTCGTACCCACAGAGATAATAATTCCTATTTAATCAAACAAGTACCAGTTTTATATTATTTCAGCTTTATCAAACTAATGATTAAAAGATGATTTTCTGATTAAAATACTACTTAAACTAATTTTAACACTAACTCCGGATTTTAACAAGTTTTAGAGAATTAAGCCTACAACTTCACTTATTAGTTCACTCCAGATAATATACTTTCCTTTAGTTATGTCAATTACTCAAGATTATTAATCAAGAACACTAAAGCAGATATAACCATCTCTCAATGCATTACATCCATACTCACTCAAATCCACAAATGATAGAATTAAGCAAGACACCTTAAACAACTAATTCACTATATCTCTATGTGAATTATAATTGAATAAGGTTTAAAATCAAGTTCTTATTAGATTACATACGATGCATAGATATCTCTATCCTATACATGAATTATGAATCCCAACTACGCAGAAATCACACACATATGTCACTATGGCTAGTTCTAATCCCATATGTCATCTCTCGAATTCATATGGGATAACGGATAATTGGTGATCAAGCAATTATATAGATCAAGCACAACTCATAGCAAATAATCTGGAAATACTATTCAATAACTTAATTAAAGGATATTTAATCCTCCGTTACATAATAAGATCCGTCATAGGCTTAAATAGAAAGTTAGTTCATCATAGATTAATCAATATCCACAATCCACATCATATAAAACATTATTAATACAAGATAATAAAGAATAGAAGAATAAACTCTAGGTATATCACCGCTCGTCTTCACCCTTCTTATGTTCTTCACGTTCCTTTGATGCTGCAATTCTCTTCGCAAGTTCAATCTTCAAGCTAGGGCTTGTGTGTGGCTAAGTTTCCCCCTAATATGCTCTATATAACCTTTTTATAACCTTCAAATCGTAGCCAGAATCACAGCCAAAACCTTAGACCAAATCCTACTTGCATTAGGAATTCTCTAGCCATCTCGCGTCTTCCCGCCCCAGCGGGTCATCTCCCCTTGACACACCCACCCCAGCGGGTAATCTCAGTATCCAGCCTGTTGAAAATTGCAAGGGTCCACCCCAGCGGGGCTCTGCTGCTTTAGGCACCCGCCCCAGCGAGTGTTCAAGTCATGAAAGCTGAAACTTCGCCTTTTATGCTACTTTTACATCCATTCTAATTCCTGCACATGATATTATAACACCAAGTCAAAATAATAGAAAATCTACTCAAAAACCTTAAGAGTCAAGCTATTAAGACTACCGATTCGTAGGTATGAAACCCACTCATCAGGGCATCTGCTCCAATGCTTCGGCAAACAGGAATGTTAATTTATAACTTCTTAAAAACTTTTAATAACTTCGAGAATTATTTTCTAGTTTCTGATTCTGCAAGCGTTGTGGGAATGGCACAATAGACACCATCATACTTTGCTTGCCTACATTCATGTTCACTGTCAGACTTCCTTCCTTTTCATTCTCTCCGCTCTCGCTCTTTTGTTCAAAATCATTTTCTCTAACACCATGTTGCTTTGGGGTAGGTACACTAGCACTAGCATGCAAATCTTTACCACTTCGAAGTGTGATTAGCCTTACACTGCTCTTGGCTATCTCTCTCCTAGGGTTGACCTCTATATGGCTTGGAAGAGCACCTTGAGGACAATTGTTGATCGCACTTTCTAAATGTCCCATTTGGTTCTCCAAATTATGCATTGAACCCTCCAAGTTGTTCATCCTTATGTCATTATGAGCAATGTATTTAGTGATCAATTCCTCCAAGCTTGGCTTTTTCTCTTGCTAGTGTTGATTATGATTTTGAAAACCTAGTGGATGAAACTGTTGTGGAGCTAAAGATTGGCTTTGGTTGTTGCTCCATGAAAAATTGGGGTCGTTCCTCTAACCAGGGTTGTATGTGTTTGAGTTCATGCCTTATCTGTTGTTGCTTCCATCATAATGTACCGACTCTGCATTAATAGCACCTGACTACTTGGATGGTTGGCCGCACAAATTTCGCATACCATAGCCACCTGCTGAATATGATGTGCTCCCAAAACATCTATTTTCTTTAATAATGTTTTCATAATGAGAATAAATTCATTAAGCAACAATTATCAAATAATTTACTTGCAGTATATAAATATATTTATATTATATACATAAATCCATTATTCATTTATAGAATAAATAAGATCACAAGCTATCATATCTAGATATAATCCTAGAATTCATTTTCCAAATTCATCTAAGATATATCAAATAATTGTTGATCAGACAATTATAAATTCATGCATAAGATACGACAAACAATTCATCCATAATCAATGTAATCCCAAGAGAGTAAATTAATCTAAACTATACATTGAGTTCTATTATAACCTTAAATAAAGAATTAGTTCATAACGATAAATAAAACCATCATCAATAATCCAGAAATCATCTTAAGATTACAAGAATAAAAGATTGAGAATAAAGAAGAAGCTCTATCATAGTTAATCTTCACCCTCTACCTTGAAATCCTTGCAAACTTCGTACGCTCTCCTTCAAGATCTGTTGAAATCCTCAATTTTGTAAGTTAATAATACTCTTTGAATAATACTCTCTATATCAGCTTAATATCTTTGTTATATATATAAAACTCCTTTTTAACTTCAAATGGTAAGCGTTCTTATTTACTTAGAAGATATTCAACAATTAATCCTTATCAGCATATGCACGCACACGCGCCAAACCTCCCTAGCGCTACTGTGCTAAGTTGTAGCGCAGCTGCACTAGACTTTGTTCTTGACAGCGCTGTTGCGCTTCAACATGGCGCAGCTGCGCCCTAGCTACTATTTTTGTCCTTCCTTGTCCATCTAATTCGTCATGTATGACGTGGCCGCTTTGCAAATGCAAATGCCTGACATACGTCAAGCAATCAACATTGCGTTTCTTAATATAACCATGACCAATACTTCATCATTTATCGTTATTTACACTATTTCGAGTTAAATTCTGATTCCCCCACAAAAATACTAAAATGCATAAAAATGAATTAAAAAATACTTAAAAACTTGAAAAATAATCAAGCCAATAATACCCAATTTACAGGTATAAAACCTACTCATCAATAATGCTTTAGTAACTGAATCTGCAATGTTGTTTTGAGAGTCTACTTGCTCCAAGGTGACATCTCATCTTTTAATAATTTCTCTAATCAAATGAAAACTCCATGCAGACTGGTAAATGTATGGGTCACTTGCCAACGTTGAGTGAAACATAGTTTCTTAGAGTTAAGACTTGAAGTTCTACGATCGTTAAGAAAAATATAAGTTCTTAGAGTAAATGAGTAAAATCACTCTACTATCATAGAGCTACTACGAAACGTAAAGTCTAGAATCGTAGAGTCAAGTCATTATACGATCTAAAGATTCACTCTACATTTCTGCACTAAAAGTCAGAACAATCAAAATCGTTGAGTCGTGTAGTAGAGCTACTAGCATCGTAGAGCTAAGTCATTGATATGAGGATTTTAATCTACTTATACTGAAATCTAGAACAACCAAACTCGTAGAGTTAACTTTTATCATGTAATATAAAATCCTATGGAAATGATTGTATCCTAGTTTTTCTAAAGATTTTTAATTCTTATTTTGTTATCATAAAAAAAAGTAGTATAATTTAGACCCTTCAAGCTTCACACTATTGTTCCTACATATTTGTTCACCAAAATTGGTTGCGCTTTTTTGTATCCTCAGCCAAAATTATTGGGAATAGTGCATTATTAATGCCTATTCCTTTCATATTCTAACTCTTGAGTGTTATTATTAGGCCTAATACAGAGCAACTTCTCCCTTCCTTTCCTGCTCAGAGCGTCGGCAACCACATTCGCCTTTCCCGGGTGATAAAGAATATCGCAATCATAGTCTTTGATTAATTCTAACCATCTCCTCTGCCGCATGTTCAACTCCTTCTGTGTGAAGATATACTTTAGACTTTTATGGTCCGTGTATATCTCACATTTTTCTCAGTACAAATAATGCCTCCATATCTTTAACGCAAAAACTACTGCCGCTAACTCTAAGTCGTGAGTAGGGTATCGTTTTTCGTAATCCTTCAATTGTCGTGATGCATATGCAATGACCTTGCCGTGCTGCATAAGCGCACAGCCAAGCCCCTTGTGCGATGCATCACTATACACCACAAAATTTCCCGCATCATCTGGTAATGATAACACAGGTGCTTTGCTCAGTCTCCTTTTCAGTTCTTGAAAACTTTCCTCGCATTTGTCAGTCCATACAAATTTCACCGTCTTTCTAGTCAAATTGGTCAGCGGGGTTGCTATCTTAGAAAAATCTTGGATGAATCTTCGATAGTATCCGGCTAACCCTAAAAAGCTTCTCACCTCCGTCGGTGTTCTCGGTTGTTCCCAATTACTTACTGCTTCAACCTTCGCAAGGTCTACAGAGATTCCATTCTTATCCACCACGTGGCCTAAGAATTGAACCTTCTCCATCCAAAATTCGCACTTAGAAAATTTTGCATACATCTTCTCCTTCCTTAGTGCCTCCAAAACAATCTTTAGATGTTCGGCGTGTTCTTCCTCTGTCTTCGAGTAGATCAAAATGTCGTCGATAAAAACCACTACAAATTTATCCAAGTATGGCTTGAAAACTCGGTTCATCAAGTCCATAAATGCTGCCAGAGCATTAGTCAATCCAAATGACATTACCAAAAACTCGTAGTGTCCATAACGGGTTTGAAACGCAGTCTTTGGTATGTCCTCATCCCTCACTTTCAGTTGATGATATCCTGTTCGTAGGTCGATCTTTGAGAAACACTTTGCTCCCTTCAGTTGATCAAATAAGTCGTCTATCCTCGGTAGCGGATATCGGTTCTTGATCGTTACTCTGTTCAATTCTCGATAATCGATACAGAGCCTCATCGATCCGTCCTTCTTTTTAACGAATAGTACTGGTGCTCCCCAAGGAGAAACACTCGGTCGAATGTAACCCTTATCCAACAACTCTTGCAATTGTATCATCAATTCCTTCATTTCTACTGGCGCCATACGATATGGAGCTTTCGAAATCGGTGCTGTTCCCGGTGCTAAGTCTATTATGAATTCGATTTCTCTGTCTGGCAGAAGACCAGGCAGATCGTCCGGAAACACATCTAGAAATTCATTCACTATGGATATATCCTTAATTTCTACTCCCTTTTTCTGAGTATCAACGATGTAAGCTAAATATCCTACGCATCCTTTCCTTAACAATTTCTTGGCCTGCATCATCGTAAGACAACACGATTGCTTAAGCAATGAGCTACTATAAAACACTACCTTAGACTTATTCGGAGTCTGAAGGTTCACACTTTTATTCTGACAGTCAATTATTTCCGCATGGTTATACAACCAATCCATTCCCAGTATCACGTCAAATTCTCTCAATCTAATTGGAATCAAGTCTATGCTTAGTTCATGATCTCAAAGGATTGCGCAATAATTTTGGTAAACGTATTCTACGGGGATTACTTCCTTAATCGCAACTTCTATGTTCAAAGGATTTCCTAATCGTTCTCGGGGTAAATTTAGTCGACTAGCAAATTCTTCAGATACAAAAGAACAGGTGGCACCCGAATCAAATAATACATATGCATTTATATTATTGATTGGGATAATACCTGACACCACGTCCTTCGCAACTACTACGTGTTGGACAGTCATGTTAAAGGTTCTGGCAGTTGGGCAGTTGGATTGTGTTGGTCCGCCGATCATTAGTTTGTTACTTCCCCCTTGATGGCGACTTCCTCCGCCGCTCCCCTTCTTAGGGCAATCCTTGATCTGATGCTCGGTTGAGCCACAAGCGAAACATCCCTTAATCTTCTTTGGCTTCGGGCAGTTGGGTGAAATGTGCCCCTCTTGGCCACAGTTGTAACAAGTACTGCGCCCCTTCCAGCACTCACCCTGATGATTCTTTCCACATTTTGGGCATCCCTCAACCCTCTTCTTAAATCCTCCATGATAACTTCCCGCTTGATTGTTGTTTTTATTGTTGTTGTTGTTATTCTCCAACTTCCTCTTTTTCGGATTACTTCCCCCGCTGCTATTTCCTCCACAGCTTTCACCCCCAGGGTTCTTACCCTTATTCTCTTTGTTGTATTGACTTAGGGCTTCACTACCTCCCTTTGCAATAATAGATTTCTCCAACAACGTGGCAAAAGAATCAATCTAGAGAACTGACACCTTGTTGAACAACCAAGGTTTCAGTCCTTGTTCAAAATGTCTGGCATTTCTTTCTTTATCCCCTACCCGGTGTTCTGCGAACCGGGCTAGCTCATTGAACTTAGCCGCGTATTGCGCCACCGTCATATCTCCTTGCTTAAGCTCTAGGAATTTCACCTCTATCCTATTCTTCATGCTCTTTGGGAAATAATTCTCAAAGAACAGAGTCTTATACCTCTCCCATGTTATTATCCCTTCTCCCGCTCTTTGTTGATTTGCCTCCCACCAGTAGTTCACCTCACCCCTCATCATGTAGGTGGCAAAAATCGTCTTCTGATCTTCACCCACACGAGCAATGGTGAAGGCCTTCTCTATTTTCTTGATCCATGTTTGCACCATGATTGGATCGGTAGTACCTTCAAACTCTGGAGGTCCTACGCTCCCAAAGTCCTTAAAGTTTGTAACTGGAACTGCTTGGGTATTGGGGCGAACAGGTTCATTGTTCCTTACCCTAAGGGCTTCCCCTAACAAATCAACTAATTTTTGTATCGGATCTACTTGCTCTCTCTCGTTGTTAACTGACTCCTCTGGCGCAGTTAGTCTATATCTGGACGGCATTATCTGCATCACAAAATTTTATTCTTATTATCTATTTGTATTACTTAAGTATTTCTTTAATGCCAAACAGGAATAAAATCTTATAACATGTTTCTGAAATAAGAACATTTATATTCATATGCCAAATCATTACATCATTTGATCATTCCTAGCATACTTCTATAAATGTCAACATCTATCCCCTAATATCACAAAAGATTGGGAAACATTATCATACTACCCCTCTAACATAAGCCTACTCGGGGTTTTCATAACTATCACATATCTTACACAAAAGATTAGGATTACATCATAATATATACATCACATAAAAGGAACTACTAATACTACACTAATGGGTCTCATCCCAACATTTCGCGCTCCATGACGCTCTTGTACTCTATCTGTTATATGTACACCATCAACTCTCTGCTCATAGTATGTCGGGTCTGTCCCTGCTCCGCCGGATAGTGATACACGCCATCAATCACCCTCTCTATGGCCGAGCGAAACACATAACCCCCATCTTGTTCATTTTCCTCTTCTTACACCTCACCTCATCCTCTAGATCCTCTGCCCTATCTGTTGGGTTTGTACGAAATCGTGACACAATCAAATTGCAAAATTAGAGGAAGCATGGTATATTAGAGTTTAAAAAATTTCTACAAAACCATTACCCAGATCATCCTTTATGCAAATTATTAATTTAAAACGATAAATAAGAAGTTATGAAATTCATACCCTTGTAGAACGAAGCTTCCATAGGTACAAGTTCAACTCCATGTTCTTCGTGATCTCCTTGAATTTCTGGGTTAGATTCCTTCCTTTGATCAATGTTAGCCACCCAAGTGTTTGGCCTCTAGAGGTGATCCACCAAGGAATAGGAATTATTCAAGAAGGAGGATGGTTGGTTAAACCCTAGTTTTCTATCCTCTATAAAAAAGGAGTACTCTCCAACAATTGGGATTGCATCAACTGATATCTAAAATAAGATTCCTCTTATATAGATATTGGTCAACCCTTCTAATCCTATTAGGCATAGGGTTTCATTTAATTAATTAAACTCATTTAATTAATTTAGGTTTTCCACCACATTAGGAATAATTAATTAAATTTATTTAATTAATTTGCCTCCTAATCTTATTAGGAATAAATGAGAGTATTTATATTAAATTAATTCCTAAACTCCTTTAGAAATTAAAATAATAATAATATTAATAATATTAATAAAACTCCTCTTATTAATTTAAATTTAATATTTTTAATATTTCTAAAATATTAAATAATAAATATTAAGCTATTTAATTTATTCTATCAACATAGATTAAATTAATTATACTTAATGTATTATTACGATTATGTCATTACCTTCTTAAATAATTATTCTTCCTTTTATGGTGTGACCCTTTAGGTTCTCCATATTAAATTGGTTGTGAACAAATCAATTAGAACAATTTTAATTTTATTTAAATAAATAAATTAAACTAATAATCTATTTAAATAAATAATATTTATTCTACAATAGGGATAAGCCTCCCTAGCGATCAACGACTTTTCAGATAATATAGATTTCAACATTAATCATAAAAGAACCTGTGAGTAAATAGTTACCGTATAATTCAATCCTTCCACAATACAATGTCTCAATTAAATATAAGACATGGAATTACTGTCAAGTCTTATTTTATTTAATCATTATGTATTTCGATTGGAAAATGCACAACTCCAAATAATGTAAATTAGAAACTCCTTTCTAATTTCATTCTGCCTTGGCCAAGGACTACTGGATTGTTATTTAACGAATTACATAGGACATATCTCTTCTTTTACTAGAAGTGATAGATTCTTTATTGATCATTCATTATCTCCATATGTAACTCATTATACCCAAGCATACCCTTTGATATACCCTAAGGGTTTTTAAGGAATAAGTTAAAGTATAATTCATTACATATAAGATACTATGATGATCTCAAGTCCAAGGATCACTTGTACTACTATCACATTAGGAATTCCTATTGACAGACAAGTAAAACTCCATTAGGTATTCCATAGCGAGTCACTTCAGTGAACTTATTCTCCAATAAGCACCTACATACTTGCTTTAGTGTCTCCACACAAATGATCATGAGATCAATCATCCTCATTCAATGAGCAAGCAACATATGTACCAATCTATTCGGATTTACTAATCCCCTTTTTAGTAATTCCACGATTGGAAATTATTTTAGTTTTAAGCTTTCTAAGAATTTAGATCTCATTAGCATGATCATCATCATGATTCTAAAAGCATTGCTTAAAACTATGGGTTATTTACATATTATAAAAACAGCATTATGTAGATAATTATTTGCCTTTAATAAGTTAATACTTTTATTAATAAATAAATAAGATCGTCTCAAAAGTAGATGCTTTATCATCATACATGATTGACTTGTATGCATACTACTTTCAATCTCCCACTTGCACTAAAGCCAATCGCCATGGTATCTCATACCCATCTTCTCTAAGTGACGATCAAACTGTTGTTGTGTTAAAGCTTTAGTAAATGGATCTGCAATGTTGTCTTGAGAGTCTACACGTTCCTCTTTCAATGATTTCTTTAATCAAAGTGCCGCAACACATGTTTGGATTCAAGATGAGACTTAGGAACTATTTCTAGTTCTGTAATGAACTTTTCATCCGAAACATCAATTTGCAACTTCACTTACAGTTATATACTTTGTCTTTGTCACTAAACCAGCAACCTTTTGCTGTTTGGAACCTTTTTAATTCACTGCACCACCTTTCAAGGTAATGGCTTACCCTAAAGTGGTTTTGTTGTCGTCTTGGCCAGTCTGAAAACTTGAGTCTGTTTAGTCTCTAGTTTAATTCAGACCCATCATGTGTCATGATGACATCCTAAGTGTCAGTTAAGTACTTTAAGATGTTTATCACTGTCCTACGGTGATCTTCTCCAGAATATAACTGATCAATATCAAGTCTCGTATATTTCATTGTATACATGATAGTAACTCATGCGATCTCTCTTTTATTGAGGATAATTTTAGAGAGATACACTCCATGGCTCATCATCATGAGATATTTTTGGAGTTTGCCATGCTAAACGCCTTTAGCATCTAATGAATATACGTTCCTTGGGTTAAGTCAAATATCCTTTTAAATCTATCTATACATATTGATATCCCCAATATAGGATGTTTTACCCAAATCATTCATGGAAGAATGTTTAGACAACTTTATTTTGATCGATTGTAGCATAGGAATGTCATTCTCTATCAGTAATATATCATCAACATATAATACAAGGAATGAAACAGCGCTCCCACTAACCTTCTTGTACACACATGGTTCATCCTCGTTTTTGATAAAATCAAACTCTTTGATTTTCTCATCAATACGGATGTTCCATCTACGAGAAGCTTGCTTCAATCTATAAATGGATCATTGTAGCTGATATACATGATTTGCTTCAACCATTGAAACAAATCTATCTGGCTGTATCATACATACATTCTCCTCTAATAATGTATATTTGAGGAAGGGCGTCTCCACGTCCATTTTTCCAGATTTAGTAATAATAAGCTGCAACCGCAAGTAAAATCCAAATGGACTTGAGCATTGCTTCAAAAATCCATTTTAGATTTTATGGTCATCTACCATTTCTCTGAGTCGTTATTACTCATAGCACGTTCGTAATTCAATGGATCATTATCATTCATGACGTGTACCTCATCGTCATCCTCTATGACGAATCTATACCTTTCAAGTATCTTCGGTACTCTTCCAGATTTACGAATAGGGTGTTGTACAGAAGAAGTCTCTACTTGGACAGGTTCATCCACTTGATCTGTAGTGGTTTGTAGGTTCTTGAATTTCTTCAAGATCTATTTTCCTCCCACTAGCCCCTTTAAGGATAAACTCCTGTTCCAAGAAGGCAGCGTGTTTCACAACAAACACCTTTTGCTCAGTAGGATTGTAGAAATAGTATCCCAAACTTTCTTTAGGATATACCACAAACGTGCACTCATCAGATCTTGTCCCAAACTTATCATTTTGAAACTTTTTCACATAAGCTGGACATCCCCAGATCTTAACATGCTTAAGACCAGGTTTCCTCCCTGTCCACGTCTCATATGGAGTCTTGGAGACTGATTTCAAGGGGACCTTATTTAGTAAATATGAGCCGTTTCTAGGGCATAACCCCATAATGAAATTGGAAGATCGGTAAAACTCATCATGGATCGAACCATGTCCAACAATGTTCGATTTCTCCTTTCAGATACTCCATTTAACTGTGGTGTACTTGGTGGAGTCCATTGTGAGATTATACCATTATCTTTGAGACAATTGAAAAACTCACTGCTTAAATAGTCTCCACCTCGATCTGATCAAAGAATCTTAATACTTTTGAAGTTTGTTTCTCTACTTCACTTCTGAACTCTTTGAACTTTCCAAAGGATTCAGATTTGTATTTCATTAAATACACATATCCAAATCTTGAGTGATCATCAGTGAAAGTAATAAAATAAGAATACCCACCCCGTGCATTCGTTCTCATAGGTCCACAAACAAATGTGTAAACCAACGCTAACAACTCTGTAACTCTTACTCCTTTTCCACTAAAAGGAGATTTAGTCATTTTACCCATGAGACAAGATTCACAAGTTGGATATGATTCATGATTGGATAGCTCTAAGAGCCCATCTTTATGCAACTTGGATAATCTTGTTTCATTGATACGACCGAGTCTACAGTGCCACATATAGTTATAATTAACATCATCTCCTTTCTTTTTCTTAGTTTGTTCTATTTGAAGTATATTTTCATGCAAGTCAAGTATATAAAGTCTATTTCGCTGATTACCAACACCATATAAAACATTGTCTTTATAAATAGAACAACGGTTGTTCTTTATTATAATGTCAAATCCATCCATATCTAATACGAAAATATAAATAATATTTCTAATGATATTTGGAACAAAATAACAATTATTTAAATAAATGGACTTGCCCGTAGGCAGTGCTAAACAATAAGTGCCTACAGCTAATGCAGCAACCTTTGCTCCATTTCCCACTCGTAGGACAACCTCATCCTTGTTCAGCTTTCTACTTCTGAGTAGTCCCTACACAGTATTTCATATGTGAGAACCACAGCCGGTATCCAATACCCAAGTAGAATTTTGACTTTTTGAAAAATTAATTTCAATCATGAACAAACCTTGATTGGAAGTCGAAACTTCTCCAAGCTTCTTCTCTGCCAGAAACTTCTTGCAGTTCCTCTTCCAATGACCCGGCTCGTTGCAATGGAAGCACATTCTTTTGCTAGCTGGATCAGGTCTCTTTTGTTCCTTTATGTTCATGTTGGTCCGATTAGATGACACAATTAACGCGCAAGTATACGCGGTCAACAAGTAATAAAGAGTGAGTAAAGATATCGTTCCCACGAGGAATTAACAGATAAAAGGTCGCCAAATCAATAGTCCGTAATCATCTCAGTCTTATTTAAACGGGTGGTAAAGAGTTGGAATTAAAACTACTTTAAACTAGGCAAGGAATTGAATTTAAACTAATTAATTCTAGAGTTAAAATCAGATAATGAAGACAAGAGATTCCAATTTTCCCTAATGATTCGTCTAAGTCGACAAACTTCCAATTAGGTCAAATCAATCATTACAGTTGTTAGCCGAGAACATGAAGGTAAGAGAAGGCCATCTTTCGATGCACCTAATCCATACCACGTGCAATCCACAGATGATAGAACGCACGTGAACACCCACATTATCTAAACCCCTATATGTCTATGGTGTTTACAAATAAAGGGTTTAAGGTCAAGTCCTCTATTGACTATGAGCGGCGCTTCGGTATATGTCTATCCTAAGCACAAATCATACGTCCAACGCCATGTGAACGTTCAATCGCCCGCTACTACGATTAGATCTAAACCCACACTTCGTCTTTCAATCCCATGTGGGTTATCACAGTAATTGGTCATGACTCAATTACGCAATGAAAGCATACATCGCAATAGACAAACACATAGTAATCATATAAGACCATCATGGAAGGAATATCAAATTTAAACTACTCATTAGGTTCCATTGAAACCTCAAAAATAAGCTTAAGCCATAAATAACTCAAGTATATTATCCACAAGATTCAATAACATCATCTAAATATACAATGTAATAGCAAAGAGAGATTAAGGATAGAGATTTCAAATCTTTCTCCAAGCTTGGACCCTTGATGTCAATCCTCTTGCTTCAATCTTCACACACTAACAAAACCCTAGAATCTAACTAACTAACACTAAACTAGCACTAATCTACTCTCTAATCTACTCCTAAGCTAGACTAAACAAGATGTAAAGGAAGAAAAGAGAGGAACTAGGGCTTAGGGCTTAGGGCCAATATATGATGCCCTTTCTTGCCACCAAACGAGCCCCTTTATATCCCAATCAAAAGCCAAGTCCCGTTCAATTGAAAAGTCAAGTCTGGCACAGCTGGGGACTGGCGCGGCCGCGCCCAAAAATGGCCTAAAATCCGCGCGCCCGCGCCAAGGATTTTCTGCTGCAGAGTCCTCTGGTAAAACGGCCATAACTTTTAATCCGGGAGGAGTTACGAGGCCTGCCACCTGTCAAATTGAAGCCATCGAAGAGATCTAAAACTTTCATTTTTTGAGTATTGAGAAATAATGGATGGATGAAGGCTGAAATTAAGCTCCAAGTGACAGCTGTGCATGAAAACTCAAAACCGTGAAGTTTAACGTTCGTTTGTATACGGGGCATAACTCTTGCCTCCGAACTCCGATTTGGATGATTCAAGATGTTCCGAAAAACTTATAAGATGCTCTAAAATATGAACTAAGTTCCAATCCAAGAACATGAAATGAACGTGAACCACCCAAACGATGTCCGGATTGCACTTCCTTCCCATTTTTGCTTCAGAGGCCATTCTTGCTCCTTTTGGCCTCTAAACTCGTGGCATCGCCTTCATTGCTTCCTCACCCATGCTATCTTCATGCTTTAAGCCCATTTCAGTGCTTTATCCCATTTAAGCATTCTTTTGCCCTTTTAAGCTCAATTTGCACCCTGAGAGTTTCTAAACCTGAAAATCACAAAACAAAGCAAAAACACATAAAAGGCACAATGATACTTGAGTTTAAGCAACAAAATGAGTTGGTTACTATCCGAATAAGTGGTCATAAAAGTCACTTATCAGTTCACATTGCCCTTGGTCATCCGAGATCGGAAGAGCACATTAGATATCTCATATCTAGCAGTCCTACTTTGTTCACCATACAACTCCTTGAGGTGAGACAACATAGTAGGAGCATACATGTTTTCATGCTGACGCTGAAGCTCGTTATTCATGGATGCGAGCATGATGCTAAAATGATCATGAGATCAATCATCCTCATCCAATGAGCAAGCAACATATGTACCAATCTATCCGGATTTACTAATCCCCTTTTTAGTAATCCCACGATTGGGAACTATTTTAGTTTTAAGCTTTCTAAGAATTTTGATCTCATTAGCATGATCATCATCATGATTCTAAAAATATTGCTTAAAACTATGGGTTATTTACATATTATAAAAATAGCATCGTGTAGATAATTATTTGCCTTTAATAAGTTAATACTTTTATTAATAAATAAATAAGATCGTCTCAAAAGTAGATACTTTATCATCATACATGATTGTTTTGTATGCATACTACTTTCACTATCGTTAGCTGCTTCCCACTTCTGATCGAAGTGGATCCTCTCCATCACCTCCAACTCGAGTTGAGTACGGAGAGCCTCCTTCTCCGCCTTCTAGCTCAACTCTCTCTGCTCAACCTCTTCTAGTTTCCCCACCAAATCGACATTCCTAGATACCGACCTGTGAAACAAAGTTCCATCTGAATTCTTGCCTCCCTGCGGTAAACAATCTCTACCTCCATCTCCTGCATCGCTAACTTCCTCTGGTGGTCTTCGTTCCTCAGTTTCTGGAACTCGGTCTCCCTCTCTTGAGCCTCAGCCTCTAGCTCCTGAACTCTGCAGTCTAGCTCTAAGATCCGCTCCTCGTACTCTCCTAACATCCTTTCCTCTATCGTAGCCTCGTCAGAGTCATCCATGGGCTCGTCCTCCATGGGCTCCTCCTCTAGATCAGACTCCACCTCTATAAGACCCCAATTTTTATGAATAAAGATTTAATTTTTTTTATACATTATTTTGAAATAGTAAAGTGTTGATTTGATAAATGTGGTAAGTTATGAGTGGAATGTGTAAATTTTACAAAGTAAGCAAGTGGTCATAAAATATTCGTTATGTCGGGGAATATTCTTTTGTCGGAGAATATTCGTACGACGACGCAGTCATTGGTGGACCCCACAACGGAATAATTATCGGATATAGAAAGCGATAGAAATAACATTTTCACGCAAAACTTTTACCGTTAAACTGTTAAAATACCCGGTGATAAAAATACAGTAATATGCATTGTTGTATAGTAGTACACGGTTTTGTACAGTATTTCAAATTATTGGTTCTTATAAAAGAAGTCACTCAGTATTCAATAATTGCTACAGTTGTTGCTGCATAGTATCTCATATTATTGATTCAATTATTGTCACAGTATCATCTGCACAATACTTTAAAATATTAAATCAATAATTGACACAACACAGTTACTAATTTTATTATTATTAACATTATTGACAATGTCTAGAAAGTTCTGTTAAGGAAAGGGGTTAGGTTATTTAATTGCGCGCCAGTAAGGAGAAATTCTTATCGAAAAGCCCCCTCTTTCCTGGGAACGATCTGGTTGTCAATATTGTGAATTATAATGATGAATGGTTGATAAAAATATTTTCATTGTGTTAGAAATATTAATGTTAGTGAAAATTGATATTTATTTCGATAATAGTTGATTTTCGGATGTTAAATTGACCAAATGGAGAATTAATCGGATAAATGAGCAATTAATGGGTGGTTAACATGTGGGACCCACTTATTGGTGAATAATAAATAGTTGATGGGTGGTTGCAGGGGTGGAGGTGTAAGATTTATAAACTTGAGGTACTAAATTAAAAATTAAGGCAAAGATGGAGGTACTAAAATGTAATTAACTAACCTTTTTCTAGCCTATAAATAGCAAGCTAATTTCATTCATTTCTGACCATTTTGAAGAGCAAAGTTATAATAATGCGAGAAATTATAGAGAGAGAAAGAAGAAGAGTATTTTGCTACTACACTATTTCAGTATCCAATCTTCTACTGAGGTAAGGGGTATTATTTCTTTTGTATTCATAAAGAATTCTATTTTCTTTCAATACTCGTAAGGGTTGTTACTCTATTCTTTATTGACCTGTGGGAGTAACCTGTCTACGCGGACTACCGCATGCATGGTGAATAACATTTTGTATTCAATCTTTATTGATTTGTGGGAATAACCTGTCTACGCGGACTACCGCATGCCTGGTGAAATCCTTTCGTATTTATTATATTCCTTATTAATCTGTAGGAATAACCTGTCTACACAGACTACCGCATGCGTGGTGAATCACTCTTCGTATTCATTTCTATTAAGTTGTGGAAATGATCTGTCTACGCGGATTACCGCATGACGGGTGAAAATCCAATTACAGTTTCGTATATTCATTCATACTCGTACGAAATATTATTTCACTGGAATATTGGTCTAAACTTTTTATGAAATTTTCATCTTTTCATGACAAGTTACTATTCACTAGTTAGCATTCACGAGTTACTATTCACGGTAAAAAAAATAATAATCTTTGATTGGATCCAAGTTTTGAACTTCATTCTTGAATTTTGCTCCACAATTGATTATTATGGAGTATTCTTGAACTTAGATAAACTAAATTACGAATCCCTAATCTTTGTCATTTATCTCACTAGATTCATTTTTTATATTATTTTTCATCATCCTCAGTCTTAAATGATGATACAAATGAATATCTTTGGCCTTTAGTGCAAAGATGAATGATTATTTGATGAATATCTTTGACCTGTAGTGCAAAGATGATTACCTGATGAATATCTTTGGTCGTAGTGCAAAGATGGACAGGTGTTGAGATGAACATGACCACTGGTGATACAAATGAATATCTTTGGCCCGTAGTGCAAAGATGAATATTTGATTCGAGATATATATTGATTGATGTTACAGGGATAAAATATTAATGATGGACTTTTAAATCATAGAAGATAGTAGACATCATTCTCTACTTAACTCTTCTAATGAATTGTTATTTTCGCTGCAATTGTTGATCTAAAACTTGTTGTCCATAATATTTTATCTGATTTGTTGAAGACTAACGATAATTTATTCTTCATTATTTTAGTCATAATATTCTTTACTAAGCTAGTAGAGCTCACCCTTTTCTTCCATTGTTCTCTTCAAGAAATGAGAATATCGCGGGTATTAGTCGGAGAATGGAGTGATGGTCCGAGTTAGAGCTGTAGAAGTCCTCACTATTTTTTTGTAAAATAGTGTAATAATAAATGTAATGAGGACATAGTTTGAATGTTTATATTTTTTACATATCTGTATTGACACTCACAGTTGTGTGGTCGTATTTTGCACGACCGTTTGATATAAAAGATTGTATTTGGATTTTGTTGAGTGTATTTGGCGACTCAGTATGGGTTGGGTTGATTGGACCAATTCTGGGGGCGTCACAGTTGGTATCAGAGCTTAGGGATATGATCTCTGGCGAAGATCTGAGAATAAAACTAGGAGGGGAGATGTAACAGATGAGAATTTTTATGAGGTGAGAATTTTTATGAGATTTTTTTTTATGTTGTAATTTTGGGGACAGAATCCTTTTAAGGAGGGAAAACTGTAACGATTGAGAATTTTAAATGTTAATTGTAAATATTTATTGAAGTAAATAAATATTTTATGAAATTTAATTGTAAAGATAAATAAATAAAGTGTGCGAGTGTTGTGGACAATTTAATTAAGTGCTATATGATTAATTAAATTGATATGTTAGCAATGGTGTAGCATCATTTTAATTTAATTGGGAATAATTTAATTAGATTTAATGTTATGTGCTAAGTGATAATAATTTGTACACGAATTACGTTTAATAAAGGAAATTCAATTGTGTGACAATTTGGTATTATGTGAATGTTAGTTTATTTAATTAAATTAGAGTGTTGTAATTTAATTAAATAAGTGTAATATTTAATCTATGGATTTAAAGAGTTATTAAAAGACTAGAAAAGGATTTTAAAGTGTTTTGCCAAACAAGACCCTTGTACTTGTTTAATCTTATTTTACCCAAACAAGGCCTTAGCACTAAAAACCTATTTTTCTAAGAGGTTGCCAAACGTGGCCTTACTCTTTTCAAATTCTATAACCTATGTAATTAATAATACTTATTATGGTTATAAATATTATACTTATTATTTATAAGTTACATATATGTATATGATTATATGTATAATATTATATATGTCAGTTAAAAACAAAGTTACGTTAGTTTTATAAAACAAAGAAAGAAAAGAAGAAGAGGGTTAGAGAGAATTGTCAGAGAATTCTCAGAGAAGAAGAAGAAGAAGAAGAAGGCAAAACAAGCCCAAGTTCATCCCTCTCTTAACCTAAAACTAGTAAGGTTATAATCTTAACCCTAGAACTAATTCTTATGTGTTGTGTTTTCTTCTTTGCCAAATTAGGTCTTTACAATCATGAAATTATATGTGTTATATGATGTTATATGTTTTCATATGAAATTGTATGCCATGAAAGGGTTTTCAAAATACAATTGTTGTAAAACAAGTTTTCAAAGCATATTCTTTTATGTTTTCATGGTTTTAGAACTCTATGTGAAAGTCTCTTAGTGAAAGCTATTTATTTTGATATGTAAATGGGATATGTATGTATATATATGTATATATATATATATGTGTGTGTTTACATGAGAGTTTCATAGTTGTTTAAGAATTTTAATTCACAAGTATATGATGAACACTATGAAATTCATGTTCATAGTGTTAAATTATGAAGTTATGTTGAACATTTCCTTAAATTCTTGAGGTGAGCATGAATTATGTGTAATATGTGATATAACATGATTATATATGAGTTATATGGTGATTCTAGCAATTCAATCCATGAATTTTTGATAAACAATAAGAAGTGTGTTTATAGTGATTTTTGGTGTGAAACTATTTCTGAAAACGGCTTTTGAAACTATCAAATTGATGTTTGATTTTGACTTATTGTTAAAATTGATCATGTATTATGTTAATGTGTTAAGAATATGAGTTAACACAATTGGAATCACTTGAATTGGATGAAAAACGAATTCGTAGTAGCAAGAACGCTTAAAATTGTATTTTTTTTTTCTTTGAAAATCATGAAATCTTGTTTTGGATTATGTGTTTTATGGATTATATATGTTATGAGCATGATAATAAGTTTAAAATATTGTTAGTATCAAGTTTTATGTTTATCATGTTGGGAAAAATCGAATTCGGTGTGAAGGAATAAGTCAAATTGGCTTAATTCTCCACCAGTTTGCGAACCAAGTGGTGCAGCAGGGGGAACACCCGCCCCAGCGGGTGTTTTGCACTGGGAGGACCCGCCCCAGCGGGTGAGGTTGCTGCCCGGAAATTCTGGATTTTGGTTTTTGAGTTTTTATGCCCCGTTTGTTAAGCTAACTTGTTTCTAAGACTTGGAAAGTGAAATGTGTAATAAGATAACATGTTTTTGATGTGTTTAAGTTAGATTGAAGTATATTATGAATATGTTACATGTGTGTGTTTGTGTGTTGCTTTCACGAGGCACACAACACGATTCATTGAAGTATAGGCTTATTAATGCATGCCGTGAGTATAGACTCACGTACTTGACTAATTAGTAACCAATGTGGTAAATTATACTATGAGTTGGACTTGGATATGAAGTTCAATGGTTTAAATGTTGTAATTGGATACTAATAGATGGTTTGAATGTAATATAAATGTGTAGGGTGTTTATGAAGTGGGTATAGTTGTTAAAGTATAGCTTGCGCTTAAGGCAAGTTCTCTTACCCTTATTCTTTTATGTTAAGCAAGTATCTAAACTTGTTATTTATATTGTGCAAGTTCTTTAATCTACTCTTGAATGCTATACAAGTCTATTCATTGTATATTTTCATTGTGCAAGTTTCCTAACCCTTGCTCAATAAATCATGAAAGTTCATTCACTTGTTATATGTGGTACAAGTTATACCATACTCATAAAGCGTAAGTATTAAAGCATTATTTTAGTAATATGATCTTGACTTAGTTGTTCAAGTAAGATCTACTTAGTCTATCGAATGCTTTAAGTTGTTTCTAAAAGCATGCCTATCTATTATGAGTTTATTGTTATATTTTGAAATTGGTTCATGATTCTTATATTATTGAACTGTAAAGGACTGTAGGTCGATTCAACTACTCCTAGTTGATGACAGTTGAACTCTAAAGTTCCCTTATCTATCCAAACCAAACTTTCTTTGGTGCGGACTTGTATTCAATTTCTGAGAAGGAACAACCCTATTAATTAGGGGAAATTTATGCGAAAGCGTTAAATGGTTGTGCACAATTCATGGTACAAAGGGTTGATCCCCCTGAGTACGAGTTAAGGGTCCATAGTCTTATTGACTGTTAAAGGTTTAAATAGAAATATTTATAACCTAGGACAATGGTTCAAGGTCTTACGACCCTCAGATGGTTTCATATTCAAATCCTATATATTGATGAAAGAATTATATTTCAATTCTTTATATTGATGAAAGTAAAGTTATTCAAACTCTTTTGAAACGATTCACTTATGTCATATCACTGTTGTATATCCAAGTGAGCTTTTGTTTGCTCACTCTTGCCTGCTTTACCACCATTTGCAGTTGAGACCAAGAATGTTGACATACCATCAACAAGTAATAAGACTTAGTTGGTTATGTTTATATTTCTGCATTTACGTTATTTGAATGATGTTAAGGTTTAGATAATCCTGGGATTTTGTTGAACAAGTTGCCATTCTTTCTAGAGGAAGATTTTATTAAGGTTTTATGAAGGTTGTAATTAGTTTGAAATTTTATTTGGGTAGATGTATGTTTTAATTATAAAGTGAACACCAAATCATGTGGAAATGAAGTACTCGGATTTGGGGGTGTCACAGGAGAGACGAGTAAAACCTTTGCTAGTAACGATCGCCGACCCTCGCTATAGGCTAAAAGACCATCGCTATAGGCTATAGCGACGGTCGCCGACCTTGGCCTTTGTTGCCGTCGCTAAAACCTATAACGACAGTCTTTCATATCTATACCGACGGCCGGACCGTAGCTAAAAAGCAACCCAAAAACGCGTTTTCAAATTTTTACCGACGGTCAATACATATCAATAGCTACGGTCACGACCGTCGCTATATGTATGAAGCTATAGCGACGGTTGCCGACCCTCGCTATAACCTTTTTAGATTTAAAAAAAAATTAAATAGTACTACAAATATTTATTGAACAAACATAATACAATATCAAATAAAACATAAAAAAAAATTATATATATCAATAGCTCTAAAGAAGTGTAGATATCACACTAATTGTATATTTTCAATAATTGTTGTTTACATCTCATCCAAACACAATATAGGAAGAGAAATATATTACTATACATGATACAATTGAACAAATATGTTTTCTCTCCAAGTGTTGATAGGAGCTGGTTAGCTCAACTCTAGCATCAGCTAATGCCTGCAGAAGGTATGCCCTTAACTTTGCTGCCAGATCAACCTTTCTCTTGTACACATCCAAGCAGTCATGCTCTAACTGAAGAAGCATATTGTCCCGTTCCTCATCATTTCCACCAACCTCATCCCAAATTTGCTACATTACAACATAACATAAGTTGTTATATATAAAAAACATCAAATTTATAAAGAACGAAATGGAGATATTGTAAGCTTTTGGAAAGGAATTACCTGCAACTGTTGTAGTAAAGAACCACAAGTGGTTTCTCCGAGAAGAGGATTTTGAGCAGCATATAGGTAAGATAATAAACAAAGTTATTATAAGATAAAGCTCTAGCAGGGTCCTTCAGAAATTTAGAAATAAACAGCATATAGCAGGCCAGTCATTCTGATGATATATTAATTGCATTGGTATTATTATTTACAGCAGCTGCCCCTGATGAATTATTATCCCCTTCCATGGGGACTACTTTCACCACTCCAATCCCCTGCTGCAAGGAAAAACATGCACAAAAACAACACCCAAGAAAAATAAAAGGCCATGACTACATGAATATCATCATCAAAAAAATAAATTCAAAAGCAAGTATATATTAATTGTATATATAGCTAGCTAGCTCTTCAGAGTACCTAAATGTAGTTGTAATTGTTCACTATTTCTGCTTCTTGAGTATGCCCCTTCCCTTGTAAGCTTGCATGTCATACTTTCTATAAATTTACCTTTCAATCTCTCCAACACCTTGAAAACTTACAATGAAATTTTACATTTCAGCTGGAAAGAGTTGCAGAAAACATTGTACATACAACTTGCAGCTTGCATCAATTGATGAAGCCAACAGTACAATGCTTTGTAGTGATACAAGCCTGCCTATTTAGGCATTGTTAGGAATTCTGTTGCTACAAGGTGTCTTCTAATTCATCTGGTACATGCTACTTTTCTATGGCAGCCTGTCAAAAAGATAGTGGAGTAGGCCAGGTTTTTAATATATAGTGGAGTGGGCCAGGTTTTTAAGAAATTTGTAGGATGCTCTAATAAGAGGTGTCAACACCCATGATTATAAAAGACTAAGATATATACGTCTCACATGAAAAAAATGACAGAATTCTTGTATAAGAGCATTCGCACAATTAATATAGTTTCCAACAATCAAGTTACCTTGAACATTTTATCTCATATTCTCAAAATCATGCAGCATTTTATGGGGATTTTTTCCCCTCCAATACATACCAAGTTCCATATGCAAAGAAGATATATAAGAAATTTATCCAATCACCTTGATAGTAGCTACATCTGTTGCAGATGGTTTCAAATCCAAAGCTAGTCCAAAATGAAGCATGGCCTTGTCATACATATTACGTCTTTTGTATATCTTGCCCATCAAAGCATACACGCTACTTTCACGAGGGGCATAATCTTTAAGCTCCTCTAAGACTTCTAAAGCACCATCAAAATTTTCCATACTTGTAAGTATATTAGCCTTCTGATACATGGGGAGAGGGTTCTTTTTATCTGCTGAAATAGCCTTCTCCATCATCACCAAAGCTTCCACACTTCTCTGCCAGATTTTAGAGACGCAAAAGTTCAGATTCATAAAAGATAATTCCCAGAATTAGAGAATCACAGTCAGTAAAGCAAGTGGCCAAACCTTCAAGGTATGCAAAGAAGTCCCAAGATAAGACATTAAAACAGAAGAATGTGGATTGATTTGGAAAGCCTTTCAGAAGTGATGCTCTGAGAACTCAAACTTCTCTTGTCGTAGGTAGATCATTCCAAGACCATACCAGGCATTATAATGTCTTGCATCAATCCGCAGAGCAGTCTGGTAGCTCTTGATTCCATTCTCGAAATCCATCTACCCATGATCCAACAAGAAAAGTCTGGTAGCTCTTGATGTATCCTGCTTGTTAGCTAAGTTACATCTGTTGCAGATGGTTTCAAAAAAGGGATTATAATACCTTTAAACAAGCAGCTACCCATATGTTAGCTTACTATATGAACTAGAGAGAGAAAAAGAGCTAAAGAGAGAGAAAAGGAGAACATAAGAAATGTAATGACAACATAGAATAAACAGAAAAACATTCCATAGAATGATCACCACCCAAAAAAAAAGGTGGTCAAATTACCATGGACCATGTCTAAAATATTTCTGTATAGCAAGGTAAGCAGACTGAAACATCATCCAAAATTCATCTTTTCCAAAAAGAATGTGGGCTTTGATCAGATACTCCTAGAAAGAATGAACCCCTACAAAACCATGAGAAACTGAGCATTAGATACAATAGATATACATATCAGAGAGGGTTTTTTTGTGTGTTGGGGGGGAGGGTGATGCCTATCCTGCTAAGAAGCATGAGATGGGAACACTAGAAAATGAAAGATGTATAAATGAGTATACATAACAAGTAAATGCATAACAGAATGTGTTCAACCTGAAAAATGCACACCCGATTGACTTGATCAAGCTTGCTAATAATATTGAGGCGTACAAGACTACACGCAACACAAGTAACAAAAAGACAAGATAATCTACCAATAAAAACTAAAAAGAACTTCAAAACTACACAAATTGAAAAGAAAATATAAACAGAGACCAACAACTAAAGCTTGATAGTCAGTAATGTCGATAACATACTCCAGCACACTTGGTATTAATCAAACTCCTTTCTCCATCCTTTATGCCACTGCTGTTCTGTATTTCCTTGCTATCTTCTCTTTCAGCCTTCCCAAATGTTTATAATAATATAAAGTGTAAACAGAACTGCTAGTGGTGGATACCTTTAGTAAATAAAATTTTTTTGTCAAGTTGTATACGAATATATAATGATTCCCTGAGATAATATATAATCTTATTTGGCTGTAGGAGAAGGAAAAATTACATATTAAGTGTGTATGTACGATATAATATGTTTGATGTATTACTTCCTATTCCACATATCAATGCGTTAAACTTTATTACGCTTATATTTGAAATTTAATTCTACCCATTCATAAATGCATTGTTTTAAGGGAGTAATGTAAAGCAGAATTAGGTGCCTATTTCTTAATACTATGTCAATGAAGAGGGCTACTAATATTGGGATGGAGGTAGTATCTACCAATATAGCAAATGTCATTATATGATGTTTATTTCAACATTAAGAAAACAGCTAAATATTTCTCAACTAGACTAATGTCAATCACCCAGAGTGTATGCTACCAAACTAGGCAGTCCTCACCTTTGTCAAGCACTTTGAGAAATAAATTGGATGAACCCAACTGAAACCATCTGGCATTCCCCACCCGGTGGGTATATCAAACATTTCAGAATCCTCTGCCTGGTAGGAGGAAAAAGTGCATTTAGTTGAGGCAAAATCAAATTTACAAAAAAAAATTGGAACTCAAAATTTAGCACAGTCAGCATGAGATACGACTCCTAACCTCAAAGTAATCGTCAATGAAGGGAATACCATCACTGAAACCACTCTCTGAATTGCTAAATTCAGCAGCAGTAACCCTTCTATTCGCAAAAAGTGGGGTATCCATCCCAATTAAAACATTCTGAAGGTATGCAATTTGTGAGCATTAATACTGGATTGGTATAGGTATATAGAATCATTCAAATCCAATTACAGAAATCTGTACTCTTTGCATACAATACTGCACTGGTGTCAAGACAAAAGTCTAATGTCCTAAAACCACATTGTACAACTAGTCTTCAGCTTAGCCATTCTTGAGAATTGGTTATACTGATATGTAGCCATCACTTGCAACATAAATAGTCAGATAATAAAATCTACTGAACAGTATAACACCAAAACATTGCTTTCAACCCGTTTGAAGATTAAATAAAAACAATGAATGCCATAATCATATTAGTCAATGAGGTTGATTATAATAGACTTAATAGTATAGCAATATAACCTGAATCTATTTCATTGAACAATTGTCCACGGTACTGTCCCATTTTTTTTATTTGGACAGATGCTACATTGTCCTTCATAACATTTTTTTTGGGATAATCTTCAAACGTAAAGTGTAGCTTTCACTTTTGGGTTGTCCCAAAGCGTATTTTAAAAAACTAAGCTCCCACAGTTTATTATATTTGAACCAAGCTGAACCACGCATTCTTATGCATCGTATAATTCATGTACGTTGATCGTAAATTTTGTAAAATAATTTTTCTACTTTAACTTTGAAATGGGGCCTCTTCTTTTTGGAACAGAGAATGTGTAAAGTAGAAAATCTATAGTATTAAATATGTATCTAGTTAGACAATGAGCACAAAGGGACAAAGTAAAAGGCTAAAAAATGAGCAGGCAAAAATTTATTGTATTGTGTTAATCAGCATCCCAAAATCTGGCATTTTTCCCACATAAACTAGAATCAATCTTAAGATACATATACATTAATATAATATCTGAAAACAACTGATACTGTACTGTACAAATATCATAAACTGAAGTATCAATTGCAATAAATATGATTTGAAACATGAAAGCTTTATTATTACTAGTTAAAATGCCCCACAAAAATGGAAGTATCCATCTTTGTCAGATAGATAGATAACTAAAACAAGAGCCGTTACTTACTACCATAGAAATCCAAATTCAAAACTAAATCAAACCAGAAGAGTAGGGCTTCAAACTTTTACCTTGGATTGAGCAAAAAACAAAGAGCTTGGTGAAAAAATCAACAGCTCTGTATTTTCCGAAGAAATTGGGCACCTACGCATGAGCAACTTCAATGGCCTTTTTTCTTGCCAAATATGTAACCCATCATCGCATCTTCCAAACCTGAATCAAATCACCAAAACAAATAACAACTGTGTAGGGAGTAGATGGTGTTTCCTTCCAGATGCACGTGCGAACCCAAATCGTCGACCCCAATCCTGATTGGAGTTGTCAAATCGTGGATTTTAGGGCACAAATGGTGGAAATTATTGGTGAAGTGAGGTTGGATTTTAGGGCACCAATAACGAAGGAGGAGGAGGGTTTTCAGAAAAGGAGGAAGAAGAGGCTTTTCACATCTCAGCACTTGAGCAGGAGGATTTTCAGTCATGGTTGAGATGGAGACAAGTGAGAAAGAGTTGGGAAAAATGGGAGAGATTTGTGCGCCCGCTCATGGATAAAAGTCCCAAAAAAGCTCTATACCGACGGCCAGATTATGACCGTCGGAATAAACTATCTTTAGAGACATATACCAACCGTCTACGCTTGATCGTTGCTATAGACACTCTATTGCGACGGTTCCGTCCCGACCGTCGCTATAGCTCGTCGCTATAGATCGAATTTCTAGTAGTGGTGATATGTTAATTTGTTTGATTAACCCTTGTTTTGTGGTAGTATTTGAGAATGGCAGCTGAAAATCTAAACAATGAAGTGAGTGAGACCGTTGAGACACCTTTAATCACCAACCAGGAGAACGAGCAACAGAAAGGCAATATTCCTCTTGTAAACGACACCACCGATCAAACGAAGAATGATGGGATATTTAGAAGTTTTTTGCAGTTCATGCAAAACCAGACGAGAGAGACTCGTGTTCATAATACAAGTGGAAATAATGACAACTCGCGGCTTGTCACTGCCAAGCAATTCAAAGAGTTGGGACCACCAGAGTTTTTGGGAAAGCCAGATCCAATCAAGGCAGAAATGTGGGTAAAGCAAATTACCAATATATTTGATGTCTTGGGATGCACGGAGGAGCAAAAGGTTCCATTCGCCACGTTTATGTTCCGTGGAGAGACAGATTACTAGTGGGAATCTGTGAAGCGTACCCAACCTGCCGCACTCAAGATGTCTTGGGAATAGTTCTAGAAACTGTTCAATGACAAGTACTTTCCAGAAAGTATTCGTCATATGAAGGAGGTAGAGTTTATCAGACTAGAACAAAATAACATGACTATGTCCCAGTATGAGGCTAAGTTCGCAGAGTTATCCCGGTTCGCATCTCATTTGGTTGATAATGAGGAACGTATGACGCAGATGTTTCTGAGAGGTTTGAAACCCGAAATTCGTCAGTACTTCATTTCTCACAAACTTTCTTTATATTCAGATGTGGTGAACATGACCCAATTGTTAGAACGAGGTAATGATTATATTCAACTAAGGGACAACAACCAAGGTCGTACCGGTAGAAACAACCATCGGAACAATGAAAATCAGCATGAAGAAAATTATCAGGCCAGAAGCGATAACCACTCCGGTGGTAATCGTGGCGATGATAATAGAAGAAGTGAGTCGCGGGGAGATTTTAAGAAGATAAGGTACAATAATGAGAACGTGAAAACGTCGACATCAGCACCAGCATCAACTGTTTCTAGGGGAGGAGAACGACCGCCGGTTGTATGCTATAAATGCGAGCAAGAGGGACACATCAGTCCCAACTGCACACAACAATCTAAGGTGTGTTATAACTGTGGAAAGGAAGGACATATAGCTCGAGTGTGTCCTGTAGCGAAACCAAGTCCAGCGGGGGTGGTGATTCCTAAGGCTGTTCCAGACAAGTCAAAGTCGGTGGTTCCTGGAAGAGCTTTTGTCGTGACTACCCAACAAGCAAGGAACCCGAACGAGGTTATTACAGGTAAGCTGATAATAAACTCTTGCGAAGTTTACACCTTATTAGATACCGATGCTACCCATTCTTTTATTTCACCTGCTTGTGCTCAACGTTTGAACTTGACACCTGAGAAATTAGACTTTGACATATATGTTGAAACTCCATTGGTAGAAACCTTTGTTACATCCACAGTTTATAAATCTTGCTTGATTCAAATTGGTACCCTCACTCTACCTGTTGATCTTATATCTTTAAAAATACTTGCATTTGACGTGATTTTAGGAATTGACTGGTTAACCACTTATCATGCCAAAATTTATTATTTTCGTAAGGTTGTTAGTTTTCATATTCCTAACCAACCTGTTGTGCGAATTCAAACAACCAAACCACTAAAATCAATCAATGCCATTTCATGTTATAATGCTATTCGTTTATTGAAAAACGGATGTCAAGCTTTCTTAGCCCATGTCACTGATTTAAATCAGAATACGTCAGATTTGAATGATATTTCTGTTGTTAATGAGTTTCCTGATGTATTTTTCGAAGAACTTTTCGGTCTACCCCCAGAACGTGAAGTTGAATTCTTTATTGACCTTGAACCCAGTACAAAACTCATTTCTAAAACCCCATATCGAATGGCTCCTATTGAACTTCAAGAGTTAAAGATCCAACTACAGGAGTTGTTAGACATCGGTTTTATACGTCCTAGTACATCTCATTGGGGTGCTCCTATTTTATTCGTAAAGAAAAAAGACGGTAGTATGAGACTATGTATTGACTATCGGGAGTTGAACAATGTCACCATCAAGAATAGGTATCCGTTACCTCGCATTGATGACCTGTTCAACTAGTTGCAAGGTGAGCAATTCTTCTCAAAGATCAATCACCGTTCTGAATATCATCAGTTAGATATTAGAACTGATGACATTCCAAAGACTGCCTTTAGAACTCGATATACGCATTACAAATTTCTATTTATATCTTTCAGATTGACCAATGTCCATACTGCGTTCATGGACATGATGAACCGAATATTTAAGAAATATTTGGATCATTTCGTGGTTGTCATTATTGATGACATCCTAAAGCCTCAAATATTTCTTACTTAGAATGAACTCAACATGCGACAACGACGTTGGCTTGAGCTGTTGAAAGATTACGACCATACCATCCAATACCATCCTGGAAAAGCGAACGTGGTAGTGAACGCGTTAAGTAGAAGATCATATGCGGGAATGAGTGCGATACTGTCAACACAAAGACCCATTTTGTGTGACTTACAAAGCATGGAGATAGAGTTCAAGACTCCGGGGACCCACATGATGATGTCAAGTATATGCGTAGAACCAGCTTTGATTGATAAAGTTAAAGTTGCTCAAACTATAGACCCGGAGCTGATGAAGATGAAGAAGAAAGTGCAAGAAGGTGTTATTCCGGAATCAAGAATCGATGAAGAAGGAATACTTCGAGTCAACTCCAGACTTTGTGTTCTAGCAATTCTGATTTGAAGTATAGAATCATGATGGAGGCACACAACACATCGTTTGCAATCCATCCTGGAAGTATCAAAATATGTCGTGATCTTCGACATATATTTTGGCATAGCAATATGAAGATAGATATCACGGAGTTTATCTCGAGGTGTTTAACGTGTAAACGTGTCAAGGCGGAGCATCAAGTGCCAAAGGGTCTGCTTGCAAAAAGCTATGGGCACCGATTTACAATTTATTGGTCCATTTGAAATTCTTGACCGAGTAGGAACTGTGGCCTATAAACTCGCTTTACCACCAAGCATGTCTCGTGTTCATAACGTTTTTCACATATCCATGCTACGTAAATATGTGAAAGACCCAAACAACATTATTGAATTAGAACCAGACGAGATAGCTGAAGATTTAACGTATGAGGAGGTACCTGTCAAGATCTTAGTTAAGAAGGAACATATTCTACGCTCAAAGATTATACCTCAAGTCAAAGTTTTGTGGAGGAACCATGATGTTGAGGAAATGACCTGGGAGTTATAATCGAAAATGAAAGCGAGGTATCCTCACCTTTTCGACATACCAGGTACGTACGTCAATTTCGAGGACGAAATTTCATAAGAAGGGGAGGTTGTAAGACCCCAACTTTTATGAATAAAGATTTAATTTTCTTTATACATTATTTTGAAATAGTAAAGTGTTGATTTGATAAATGTGGTAAGTTATGGGTGGAATGTGCAAATTTTACAAACTAAGTGAGTGGTCATAAAATATTCGTTGTGTCGGGGAATATTCTTTTGTTGGAGAATATTCATACAACGGCGCAGTCATTGGTGGACCCCATAACGGAATAATTATCGGATATAGAAAGCGACAGAAATAACATTTTCACGAAAAAACTTTTACAGTTAAACTGTTAAAATACCCGATGATAAAAATACAGTAATACGCGTTGTTGCATAATAGTACACGGTTTTGCACAGTATTTCGAATTATTGGTTCTTACGAAAGAAGTCACTCAGTATCCAATAATTGCTACAGTAGTTGCTGCATAGTATCTCATATTATTGATTCAATTATTGTCATAGTATCATCTGCACAATATTTTAAATTATTAAATTAATAATTGACACAACACAGTTACTCATGTTATTATTATTAGCATTATTGACAATGTCTAGAAAGTTCTGTCAAGGAAAGGGGTTAGGTTATTTAATTACGCGCCAGTAAGAAGAAATCCTTATCGGAAAGCTCCCTCTTTCTTGAGAATGATCTGGTTGTCAATATTGTGAATTATAATGATGAATTTTTGATAGAAATATTTTCATTGTGCTCGAAATATTAATGTTAATGGAAATCGACATTTCTTTCGATAATAGTTGATTTTCGGATGTTAAATTGACCAAATGAGGAATTAATCGGATAAATGAGCAATTAATGGGTGGTTAACATGTGGGACCCACTTATTGGTGGATAATAAATAGTTGGTGGGTGGTTGCAGGGGTGGAGGTGCAAGATTTATAAACTTGAGGGACTAATTAAAAATTAAGGAAAGATGAAGGTACTAAAGTGTAATTAACCAACCTTTTTCTAGCCTATAAATAGCAAGCTAATTTCATTCATTTCTCACTATTCTTGAAGAGCAAAGTTATAATAGTGAGAGAAATTATAGAGAGAAAAAAGAAGAAGAGTATTCTGCTACTACACTATTCTAGTATCCAATCTTCTACTGAGGTAAGGGGTATTATTTCTTTTGTATTCATAAAGAATGCTATTTTCTTTCAATACTTGTAAGGGTTTTTACTTTATTCTTTATTGATCTGTGGGAGTAACTTGTCTACGCGGACTACCGCATGCATGGTGAATAACCCTTCGTATTCATTCTTTATTGATCTATGGGAATAACCTGTTTATGCGGACTACCGCATGCCTGGTGAAATCCTTTCGTTTTCATTCTATACCTTATTAATCTGTGGAAAAAACTTGTCTACGCGGACTACCGTATGCGTGGTGAATCACCCTTCGTATTTATTTCTACTAAATTGTAGAAATGATCTGTCTACGCGGATTACCGCATGACGGGTGAAAATCCAATTACAGTTTCGTATATTCATTCATACTCGTACGAAATATTATTTCACTGAAATATTGGTCTGAACTTTTTATGAAATTTTCATCTTTTCATGACAAGTTACTATTCATGATAAAAAAAATATTTTTTTTATCTTTGATTGGATCCAAGTTTTGAACTTCATTCTTGAATTTTGCTCCACAATTGATTATTACGGAGTATTCTTGAACTTGGATAAACTAAATTACGAATCCCTAATCTTTGTCCTTTATCTCACTGGATTCGTTTTTTATATTATTTTTAATCATCCTCAGTCTTAAATGATGATACAAATGAATATCTTTGGCCTGTAGTACAAAGATGAATGATTATTTGATGAATATCTTTGACCTGTAGTGCAAAGATGATTATCTGATGAATATCTTTGGGCCGTAGTGCAAAGATGGATAGGTGTTGAGATGAACTTGACCACTGGTGATACAAAAGAATATTTTTGGCCCGTAGTGCAAAAATGAATATTTGATTCGAGATATATATTGATTGATGTTACAGAAATAAAATATTGATGATGGATGTTTAAATCATAGAAGATAGTAGACATCATTCTCTACTTAACTCTTCTAATGAATTGTTATTTTCGCTGCAGTTGTTGATCTAAAAGTTGATGTCCATAATATTTTATCTGATTTGTTGAAGACTAACGATAATTTATTCTTCATTATCTTAGTCATAATATTCTTTACTGGGCTAGTTGAGCTCCCCCTTTTTTTTTCATTGTTCTCTTCAGGAAATGATAATATCGCGGGTACTAGTCGAAGAATGGAGTGATGGTCCGAGTTAGAGCTGTAGAAGTCCTCACTATTTTTTTGTAAAATAGTGTAATAATAAATGTAATGAGGACTTAGTTTGAATGTTTATATTTTTTACATGTCTGTATTGACACTCACAGTTGTGTGGTCGTATTTTGCACGACCGTTTGATATAAAAGATTGTATTTGGATTTTGTTGAGTATATTTGGCGACTCAGAATGGGTTGGGTTGATTGAACTAATTCTGGGGGCGTCACAGTCGGTATAAGAGATTAGGGATATGATCTCTAGCGGAGATCTGGGAATAGAACTAGGAGGGGAGAGACGAGTAAAACCTTCGCTAGTGTGTCCTACCTAAGCTTAATTGTTATTTGATTGGTCGATTGGAACATAGGGTTAATATGTGATATGTTAATTTGTTTTATTAACCCTTGTTTTGTGGCAGTATTTGAGAATGACAGCAGAAAATCTAAACACTAGAGTGAGTGAGACCGTTGAGACACCTTTAATCACCAACCAGGAGAATGAGCAACATGAAAGCAATATTCCTCTTGTAAACGACACCACCGATCAAACATTGAATGATGGGATGTATAGAAGTTTTTTGCAGTTCATGCAAAACCAGACGAGGGAGACTCGTGTTCATAATACAGGTGAAAATAATAACAACTCGCAGCTTGTCACTGCCAAGCAATTCAAAGAGTTGGGACCACCAGAGTTTTTGGGAAAGCTAGATCCAATCAAGGCAGAAATATGGGTTAAGAAAATTACCAAGATATTTGATGTCTTGGGATGCACGGAGGAGCAAAAGGTTCCATTCGCCATATTTATATTCAATGGAGAGGCAAATTACTGGTGGGAATCTGTGAAGCGTACCCAGCCTACCGCACTCAAGATATCTTGGGAAGAGTTCCAGAAACTATTCAATAACAAGTACTTTCCAGAAAGTATTCGTTACATGAAGGAGGTAGAGTTTATCAAACTGGAACAGAATAACATGACTGTGTCCCAGTATGAGGCTAAGTTCGCGCAGTTATCTCGATTCGCATCTCATTTGGTTGATAATGAGGAACGTATGACGCGGATGTTTCTGAGAGGTTTGAAACCCAAAATTCGTCAGTACGTCATTTCTCACAAACTTTCTTTATATTTAGATGTGGTGAACAGGGTCCAATAGTTAGAACGAGGTAATGATTATGTTCAATCAAGGGCCAACAACCAAGGTCGTACCGGTGGAAACAACCATCGGAACAATGAAAATCAGCATTGAGAAAATTATCAGGCCAGAAGCGGTAACCACTCTGGTGGTAATCGTGGCCATGATAATAGAAAAAGTGAGTCGGGGGGAGATTTCAAGAAGAGAAGGTACAACAATGAGAACGTGAAAACATCGACAGCAGCACCAGCATCAACTGTTTCTAGGGGAGGAGAACGACCGCCGGTTGTATGCTATAAATGGGAGCAAGAGGGACACATCAGCCCCAACTGCACACAACAATCTAAGGTGTGTTATAACTGTGGAAAGGAAGGACATATAGCTCGAGTGTGTCCTGTAGCGAAACCAAGTCCAGCGGGGGTGGTGATTCCTAAGGCTGTTCCGAACAAGTCAAAGTCGGTGGTTCCTGAAAGAGCTTTTGTCGTGACTACCCAACAAGCAAGGAACCCGAACGAGGTTATTACAGGTAAGCTGATAATAAACTCTTGCGAAGTTTACACCTTATTAGATACCGGTGCTACCCATTCTTTTATTTCACCTGCTTGTGCTCAACTTTTGAACTTGACACCTGAGAAATTAGACTTTGACATATATGTTGAAACTCCATTGGTAGAAACCTTTGTTACATCCACAGTTTATAAATCTTGCTTGATTCAAATTGGTACCCTCACTCTACCTGTTGATCTTATATCTTTGAAAATACTTGCATTTGACGTGATTTTTGGAATTGACTGGTTAACCACTTATCATGCCAAAATTTATTATTTTCGTAAGGTTGTTAGTTTTCATATTCCTAACCAACCTGTTGTGCGAATTCAAACAACCAAACCACTAAAATCAATCAATGTCATTTCATGTCATAAAGCTATTCGTTTATTGAAAAACGGATGTCAAGCTTTCTTAGCCCATGTCACTGATTTAAATCAGAATACATCAGATTTGAATGATATTTCTGTTGTTAATGAGTTTTCTGATGTATTTCCCGAAGAACTTTCCGGTCTACCCCCAGAACGTGAAGTTGAATTCTTTATTGACCTTGAACCCAGTACAAAATCCATTTCTAAAACCCCATATCGAATGACTCCTATTGAACTTCAGGAGTTAAAGATCCAACTACAGGAGTTGTTAGTCATCGGTTTTATACGTCCTAGTACATCTCATTGGGGTGCTCCTATTTTATTCGTAAAGAAAAAAGACAGTAGTATGCAACTATGTATTGACTATCGGGAGTTGAACAATGTCACCATCAAGAATAGGTATCCGTTACCTCGTATTGATGACCTGTTCGACTAGTTGCAAGGTGCGCAATTCTTCTCAAAGATCGATCTCCGTTCTAGATATCATCAGTTAGAGATTAGAACTGATGACATTCCAAAGACTGCCTTTAGAACTCGATATGCGCATTACGAATTTCTAGTTATATCTTTCAGATTGACCAATGTCCATACTGCGTTCGTGGACATGATGAACCGAATATTTAAGAAATATTTGGATCATTTCGTGGTTGTCATTATTGATGACATCCTAAAGCCTCAAATATTTCTTACTTATAATGAACTCAACATGCGAGAACGACGTTGGCTTGAGCTGTTGAAAGATTACGACCATACCATCCAATACCATCCTAGAAAAACGAACGTGGTAGCGAACACGTTAAGTAGAAGATCATATGCGGGAATGAGTGCGATACTGTCAACACAAAGACCCATTTTGTGTGACTTACAAAGCATGGAGATAGAGTTCAAGACTTCGAGGACCCACATGATGATGTCAAGTATACGCGTAGAACCAGATTTGATTGATAAAGTTAAGGCTGCTCAAGCTATAGACCCGGAGCTGATGAAGATGAAGAAGAAAGTGCAAGAAGGTGTTATTCCAGAAGCAAGAATCGATGAAGAAGGAATACTTCGAGTCAACTCCAAACTTTGTGTTCTAACGATTCTGATTTGAAGTATAGAATCATGATGGAGGCACACAACACATCGTTTGCAATCCATCTTGGAAGTATACAAAAATGTGTTGTGATCTTTGACATATATTTTGGTGGAGCAATATGAAGAGAGAGATCGCGGAGTTTATCTCGAGGTGTTTAACGTGTAAACGTGTCAAGGCGGAGCATCAAGTGCTAAAGGGTCAGCTTGCAGAAAGCTATGGGCACCGATTTACAATTTATTGGTCCATTTAAAATCCTTGAACGAGTAGGAACTGTGGCCTATAAACTTGCTTTACCGCCAAGCATGTCTCGTGTTCATAACATTTTTCACATATCTATGCTACGTAAATATGTGAAAGACCCAAACCACATTATTGAATTAGAACCAGATGAGATAGCTGAAGATTTAACGTATGAGGAGGTACCTGTCAAGATCTTAGATAAGAAGGAACATATTCTACGTTCTAAGATTATACCTCAAGTCAAAGTTTTGTGGAGGAACCATGATGTTGAGGAAATGACCTGGGACTTAGAATCGGAAATGAAAGCGAGGTATCCTCACCTTTTCGACATACCAGGTACGTACGTCAATTTTGAGGAAGAAATTTCATAAGGAGGGGAGGTTGTAAGACTCCAACTTTTATGAATAAAGATTTAATTTTCTTTATACATTATTTTGAAATAGTAAAGTGTTGATTTGATAAATGTGGTAAGTTATGGGTGGAATGTGCAAATTTTACAAAGTAAGCAAGTGGTCATAAAATATTCGTTGTGTCGGGAAATTTTCTTTTGTCGGAGAATATTCGTACGACGGCGCAGTCATTGGTGGACCCCACAATGGAATAATTATCGGATATAGAAAGCGACAGAAATAACATTTTCACAGCAAAACTTTTACAGTTAAACTGTTAAAATACCCGGTGATAAAAATACAGTAATACGCGTTGTTGCATAATAGTACACGGTTTTGCACAGTATTTCGAATTATTGGTTCTTACGAAAGAAGTCACTCAGTATTCAATAATTGCTACAATAGTTGCTGTATAGTATCTCATATTATTAATTCAATTATTGTCATAGTATCATCTGCACAATACTTTAAAATATTAAATCAATAATTGACACAACACAGTTACTCATGTTATTATTATTAGCATTATTGACAAGGAAAGGAGTTAGGTTATTTATTGTGCGCTATGATGAGTGGATTTCATACTTACGAATCGGTAGTCGTTATAGCTTGATTCTGATTATTTTCGATTAATTTGTCTATCATTTTTATTAATTTACACGTTTATGTGCAGGGAATGAAATGGAGGTGAAAGTAGCTTTATAAGGATGAATTTGCATGTTATATGTCTAATCTGTAATGTTTACTCTTTTTAATTGTGTACCTAAATATACTCATTATGTTCTTATTTTTATTTTAGGTACAATTGAAGAATTACGGAATATTGAAAATCAATTGGATGAAAACTTTGAAACCAATTGGGCTGACCCAATTTGGTAATGAACCAGGATGATAAGCCATGGAATTGTCATGCAAGATAAAGAAGCATGGGTCACGAATTGGGCGGTGGAGCAGCCCATGATAGCAGCTCACGAATTCCCAATATGAGAGCCATGCCTTTCATGGAGTCTAAGTTGAGGAGGTTTTATCCTAGCAGCCACTCACGAAATCATGCAAGTCATGCATGGAGGTAATATATTTTCATCAAGTGGGCTGAGCATATATGATGTGGGCTAAAATGTCTAGCAGCTCATGAAATTAGCATAGTCTTGCAAAGCTAATTAGGCCAGGTGGGCCACGCATACAAGGCAATTATCAAGTGGATTATGAATTTATGAAGTAAGTAGCAAAGGATTTAATATCCTATCATCAGTATTCAAAGATGGGCCCACGGCTGGCAAAGGACTTAGCATGCAGGCATATATGTGCATGGGTTGTGAAAGCAACGATTTGTCATGCAAGGTTGCAGGTCATGAATTATCAATCAAGTCAAAGTGGATTAAGCAACAAAAGAGTATACATGTGGGCCAGAGCAAGTGTGTTGCGGGAGTGCACAAACAAAGTAAGCCATTATGCAAGCTTCATTAGTGGGCCACGAAAATTGGTAAAGAAAATAATGTATAGGCGGCCGGGCAGTAAATGAACCCGTCGGGGCGGGGCTTCAATGAGTAAACTCCCTGCTGGGGCGGGGAGGCGGCAACAGTTGCTCAAGTTCCTTGGCTGAACCGGATAGTAGAGGGCCCACGAGTAGCATGGATTTAAAGCAGCTAGTACTCCTTCTCCTTCCGGGACACTATTAGGACACGGATGGCTCGCGAGTGGAGATAAAAGGGGGCTGACTTGATAATAGAGGGGGGTGAGCACTATTTTTGTGGATCTAATTGGAAAAAAAAAAGAATTGAAGCGGAGCATGATCATATGAACGCGGGGCAATTTGGAGACAGTAACGACAGGAGTTTTATATTTCTATTTTTCTCAATCCATATTATATTTGTATTCGTTATGATTAATACTCTGTGGATCATGGATTTTATTTCATTCGTTATGAACTAATTATTTATTTAAGCCTATGACAGATCTTATTATGTAATGGAGGATTAATTATTTTTAAATCCAGTTTATGGAGGTTATTCCCAGGTTATTCACTATGTGTGTGATTAATTTATATAATTGCCTAATCAACGATTATTTTGTTATTTCTTATGAACTTGTGAAGGAACATAGGAGATTAGAACTGGCCATAGTGACATATGATCGTGAATTCTGCATAGATGGAATTTGTGATTCGTGTTTAGGATAGATATATTCCTTTACGCCATATGTAATCTGAAAGAGAACTTGGTAATAAATTCTGGTTAATTGTAATTCACATAGAAATATAGTGAGTTAGTTAATTGGGATGTCTTATTTGAATCTATCATATGTGGATACAAATAAGTACGGATATTATGCATCGTGAGGTGGTTTTATCTACATTAGTGTTTTCGATTAATAACCTGAGGGTAATTGAAATAAACTGGGGACAAAAGATATTAGTGAAATAATAAGTGAAGTTGTAGACTTAATTCTCTCAATTCTGTTAAGATCTCGATTTAGTGTGTGGTTATTCTCATTATTAATTTAGTCATAGAAGAACATATCTTTTTGCTGATAGTTTGATAAAGTTGAAATACTCTAAAATTGGTACTTGTTCGATTAAATAGTAATTATTGTCTCTGTGGGTACGATCTTTGATTTATCACTATATTACTTGTTGACCACGTACACTTGCGTGTTGCGCGTAGAAAATACCCAACAAGTTTTTGGCGCCGTTGCCGGGGACAATAATTGCGTTTATTACTTACAATATCGATTTAAGTAGATCAATTTTAATTAAACATATATATATATTTATTCTTATTTTTGTTTGTTCGGATATTTCAGGTACTTTCGATTAGTACATGCAAACTAGATCGAAGAAACCAGAGTTGTTGCCCTTTGAGGACGATATCGACAAACGGTTTCGGGGGGTAACTGAGTGGATTGCAAAGAATCGACAGGAATTTGAAATACCCAGAACAAATATGGCGGAACATCAACAGGAAGACAAACCAATAAAGGATTATGATATACCAAAAATCTCAGAAATCCATTCAAGTATAGCCAGGCCAGCAATTAATGCAAATAACTTCGAAATTAAGCCTGGGACAATACAGATGGTGCAAAACACATGTCAGTTTGGGGGTCTTCCGAATGATGATCCGAATGATCATATCTTCACTTTCATAAAAATCTGCGACACTTTCAAGTGCAATGGAGTGTCAGACAATGCACTCAAACTGAGGTTATTTCCATTCTCACTCAAAGACAAGGCGAGGGCTTGGCTACATTCTGAACCACCGGGGTCAATTACGACATGGAATGACCTAGCACAGAAATTCTTGGCCAAGTTCTTTCCACCATCGAAGACACACAAGATAAGGTCGGAGATATCTGCATTTGCACAGTATCAAGGGGAGCCACTGTATGAAGCATGGGAAAGATACAAAGAATTGTTGAGGAAGTGCCCTCATCACGAATTTCCACCATGGATGCAGTTGAGTAATTTTTACAATGGAGTATCAAGTCAGATATGGTCTAGCATTGATGCAGCGTCACAGGGAACTTTTCTGACGAAGAAATTTGAGGACGGATGGGCATTGATAGAAATGATGGCTTCGAATGGGTACCAATGGCCGACTAAAAGATTGACTCAGCCCAAAGTAGCGGGTGTTCTGCAAGTGGATAATTCGACAGCTATATTGGCACAACTGGCATCGTTACAAAAGAGTATTGAGACCATGACAAAGGGAAACATGCAGCAGGTAGCAGTCGTATGCGAACTTTGTGCAGGAGAACATCCGATTGAATAGTGTGCTATCAACCCAGCCGCAGTTAATTATGTGGGTAACTATAACAGATCAGCCAACACATACCAGAATACATATAATCAAGGGAACAAAAACTACCCGAACTTCTCATGGAGTAACACACAGAACCAACAACAGGCTCCACGACAACCATACCCTCCTGGTTTTCAGATTTCGCAGCAACAGGCAGCACCACAACAGGAGGAAAAGCTAGGTTGGGAAGAAGCTATAGCCAAAGTCAGAACAGAAAATGAATTGGCAAGGAAAGAGACGAAGGCTCTTGCGGTGGACATGAAGAATCTAATGATTTAAATAGGACAAATATCAAGTGCAATGAATAACCGGCCCCAGGGATCGTTGCCTAACGACACCGAGAAGAATCCAAAGGGAGGGCATGAGCAATGTCAAGCAGTGACACTCAGGAGTGGAAAACAGTTAGATGTGGAGAAGCCGGTAACCGATGATCAAGCTGGAACCAATAAGGGTCAAACAGTGGAAAAAGAGGCAGGAGAAGAACCAGCAGAAAAGGAACAAGTGGTTACACCAGTAGTTTATCCTCCACTGCCATTTCCACAAAGACTCCACAAACAAAAACTACAGCAATAGTTCACAAAATTCCTGGAAGGGTTCAAAAAGATGCATATAAATATACTGTTTGCGGAGGCATTAGAACAGATGCCCAGTTATGCCAAATTCATGAAGGACATTCTTTCAAAGAAAAAGAGACTAGAGGACTTCGAAACTGTGGCACTGACAGAAGAATGTAGTGCAATTCTGCAAAAGAAGCTTCCACCGAAGTTGAAAGATCCGGGTAGCTTCACCATTCCATGCACTATAGGAAGTGTAACCTTCAACAAATGCCTTTGTGATTTAGGTGCCAGTATTAACCTGATGCCATTATCAGTTTACACTCAGCTAGGGTTACCAGCACCTAAACCCACCAACATCTCCCTACAATTGGCGGACAGATCAGTAACTTATCCTCGGGGAATTGTTGAAGACATTTTGGTGAAAGTAGACAAATTACTCTTCCCAGCAGATTTCATCATCCTTGATTTTGAAGAAGATAAGGAAATTCCAATAATCCTTGGACGACCATTCTTGGCTACTGGTAATACACTTATCGACGTGCAGAAAGGAGAGTTGACCATGAGGGTGCATGATCAACAAGTCACCTTCAATGTATTCAAGGCCATGAACTTTCCCAAGGAGGATGAGGAATGTTACCGGGTGGATACAATAGACACAGTGGTGGATGAGGAACAACTGTGGGTACTGAATACTGACCCACTAGAATTAGCATTGATGGAAGAGTGTGATGAGGAGGATGCAGAAATAATAGAATATATACAGCTGTTGGACGCAATTTCGAGAGCAAATAGATTCACACCACCAGTTGAACCTTTGGAAATGGAAGGAGCTTTATCAAAAAAAATCAAGCCATCTCTCCAGGAACCACCTAAGCTTGAACTTAAGCCGTTACCTGATCACCTCAGGTATGCATTTTTAGGCGATTCATCTACTTTACCTGTTATTATTGCATCTGCACTTAACCCAATGCAGGAAAGTAGGATGCTGAGAGTGTTAAGGGAACATAAATCGGCTATTGGCTGGACCATCGCCGACATTAAAGGGATCAGTCCATCATTCTGTATGCATAAGATCCTGATGGAGGAAGATAGCAAGCCCACGGTAGAACAACAGAGGAGGCTCAATCCTATAATGAAAGAAGTGGTGAAGAAAGAGATCTTGAAATGGCTGGACGCAGGAATCATCTACCTAATTTCAGACAGTGCTTGGGTGAGTCCGGTCCAATGTGTGCCGAAAAAGGGTGGTATGACAGTGGTGAAGAACGAAAATAATGAGTTAATACCGACAAGAACAGTAACTGGCTGGAGAGTCTGCATGGATTATAGGAAACTGAATAAGGCGACTAGAAAGGATCATTTCCCCTTGCCTTTCATTGATCAGATTTTGGAAAGATTAGCCGGACATGAATATTATTGCTTATTGGACGGGTATTCCGGATACAACCAGATCGTCATTGCACCAGAGGATCAAGAAAAGACAACATTCACATGTCCATATGGCACCTTTGCCTTTAGAAGGATGTCATTTGGACTGTGCAACGCACCGGCAACATTCCAGCGGTGCATGATGGCGATATTTTCAGATATGGTGGAGCGAAGTGTTGAGGTCTTTATGGACGATTTCTTCGTCTTTGGGGAGTCGTTTGATAGATGCCTCGAAAATCTGGTATTGGTGTTGAAGAGGTGTGTGGAAACGAACCTGGTACTCAACTGGGAGAAGTGCCACTTTATGGTCCAAGAGGGGATAATTCTTGGCCACAAAGTCTCAGGAAAAGGGTTGGAAGTCAACCGAGCAAAGTTAAAAACAATTGAAAATCTGCCACCGCCGACATCGGTAAAGGGTGTTCGAAGTTTTCTCGGTCATGCTGGATTCTACAGACGGTTTATCAAGGACTTCTCAAAAATCACTAAACCACTCTGCAGTCTATTAGAAAAAGATGTCCCATTCAAATTTGACGAAGACTGTCGAGTGGCTTTTGAGCAGTTAAAGAAAAAGTTGACCACGACCCCCGTTATAATAGCACCTGATTGGACCAAGCCCTTCGAACTCATGCGTGACGCCAGTGATTTTGCAGTTGGAGCAGTACTAGGACAGAGACAAGATAAAATCTTTCATGCCATCTACTATGCAAGCAAGACTCTAACGGATGCACAGTTAAACTATACTACCACGAAAAAAGAACTACTTGCGGTTGTGTATGCCTTTGACAAGTTTCGTTCATACTTGGTGGGAACTAAGGTGGTGGTGTACATCGACCATTCAGCCATCAGGTATTTAGTTGAGAAGAAAGACGCAAAGCCAAGGCTTATCCGTTGGGTGTTGCTACTACAGGAATTTGACCTGGAAATCAAGGATAGAAAGGGAACAGAGAACCAGGTGGCCGATCACCTCTCACGACTTGTGAACCTAAAGCAGGATGAAACAGACAAGTTAGCAATCAATGAGCTATTTCCTGACGAGCAACTATTTTTGATAAACGGCGAGTTTTCGTGGTATGCGGACTTCGCCAATTACGTGGTCAGTAACGTCCTCCCACCAGACTTGTCCCGTCACCAAAAGAGAAAATTCTTACACGATGGAAAGTGGTATATGTGGGACGAACCATACTTATTCCGCCAATGTGCTGATAAAATGATCAGGCGATGTATACCGGAAAGTGAAGTGGAGAGTATCCTACAGGCGTGTCACGCATCACCATATGGGGGACACTATGGGAGTGATCGCACAGCAGCAAAAGTTCTTCAATCAGGATTCTACTGGCCCACGTTGTTCAGAGACACACATCAATGCGTGAAGAATTGTGATAGATGTCAGAGAGTGGGGAATATATCAAAACGGAATGAAATGCCATTGAACATGATCTTGTAAGTCGAGGTTTTCGACGTATGGGGGATCGATTTCATGGAACCCTTTCCATCTTCATTCAACAATCTGTACATCCTCTTGGCTGTATATTACGTCTCAAAATGGGTTGAAGCAGTGGCATTACCAACAAATGATGCAAAAGTGGTATTAAGGTTCCTGCAAAAGAATATATTCACTCGGTTCGGAACCCCACGAGCAATCATTAGCGATGAAGGGAGCCATTTCTGTAACAAATACTTCACTGCTCTTGTGGCAAAGTATGGGGTAAAACATCGAATAGCGACAGCCTATCACCCGCAAACAAGTGGACAAGCGGAGGTGTCCAACCGTAACGTCAAAAGAATTTTGGAGAAAGTTGTAAATCCAAATAGAAAGGATTGGTCAGTAAAGTTAGACGATGCTTTGTGGGCGTATCGGACTGCCTATAAGACTCCGTTAGGCATGTCTCCTTATCAACTCGTCTACGGGAAAGTATGTCACTTGCCGTTAGAACTCAAGCATCGAGCATATTGGGCAATCAGAAAGCTGAATTTCGATCTGTCAGCAGCAGGTGAGAAGCGGTTGTTACAACTCAACGAACTAGACGAATTTCGCTTGCAGGCGTATGATAATTCAAAGTTGTACAAGGAAATGGTGAAGAAATGGCATGATCAGAAAATAATGCACCGCCAGTTTGAACCGGGTCAATCAGTATTAGTATTCAACTCTCGGTTGAAATTATTCCCCGGAAAGCTGAAATCTAGATGGTCAGGTCCATTCACAATAAAGACGGTATTCCCGCATGGCGCCATTGAATTATATGCTAAGGAGTCGACCGAAACATTTAAAGTCAATGATTAAAGCATAACTGGGGCGAAAAAATTGATCGCCAAGCAACCACGGTCGTCCTGGCCGAACCCAAATAAAAAACAAAGGAGTCAGGCTAAAGACTTAAAATTAAGCGCTTGATGGGAGGCAACCCATCGGTTATTTTAATTTAGTTTTATTTTCATTTTTAGTTGCATGAATATCATTTAAAAGGGTAATGATGTATTAACGTAGAAACCTTTCTGCATGAGACACGTCTAATATAGCTTGTGGTGTAATTGATACAGGAACTCCAACTTCCAGATGGATCAAGGAATAATACAATAAGCAAAAGAAAAAGGAGACAAGGGAATTGAGAAAAGAATAAAATATATGGCTGGACAGAAGACTTTCCCGCCGGGGCGGGTGGAAGAGGCATACATTTCCCGCCGGGGCGGGTCATGAATAAGGGTGCACAGAAGATTTTCCCACTGGGGCAAAAGATCTAAAGGTTGTACCCCCGCTGGGGCGGGTACACGGAACCGAAAATTCCTCAATTCATTCCTACCCCCTCACGAAAATCAACAGCCCCATGATCTAACAGTTCCTAAACTCCCCCACTATCATATCATGAATTCTTAACCTCCCAAAATCCCATAACACCTCCACTACATCTCCATCACCCCACGCCTCCTGCAATACATATCCATCCCATAACCTGTTATTCTTCCTCCCACTCGCCGAAATCCCTAAGCCCCCACTATCCTATATCTCCCATTACCCACTACACCTCCATTCCCCTTAATCCATCACCCAATAAGCCTCACGACTCCTGCCAACAACTCCACATACTCACGAACGGCACAATCCTACAGACCAATACAAACTCCCAAATCCTATATCACATACCCATTACCGAAATCCACTAACGCAATCAGTATCCAACTCCCCCCCTTCCCCCACGAAACTGCAAACCACTACCCACACCTCACGAATCACCCCAATAACCCCATCTAAACCACAGCCCCCTACACCCCCACCACGACATACCACCCATTCTCCCAATTGCAGCAAACACTCAAACATGCAGAATTATAAATCCAAGTAAGTGTTTCAATTGGGAAATTATTTTTGACGACAAATTGGGAGTGCTTTTGTTGTTGTGGACAGTGCCAGTACATTGAACCTACTTGTGATATTATACTTGATTGCTTGGTTGAGTAACAAAATTTGGGGATATCCTAGAGAGCAAACTCACTCAACATCAACCCAACTTGACAGTGCACACCAAGTGTTCGATAAAAGTACTGAATAACAAATCTTTGGAAATACGTGAGTTTCAGCCCACAAACAACATGCCTCCCCGGCGACAAAAGAAGTAAAAGGGGGAAGGGTCCTCATCCGCTACCGCTCCACCATTCGACAGAAATTTTTTTTGAAACACAGCCGCCGCTGAACGTTTTGAGTATGTGTCAGGAAAAACCATCATCTCAGAACGTGGACTTAGACTGGATCCCATAGATGGCGAAATGCACAAGCAAATCAATGAACGGCTTTGGCACTATTTCACTCAACAGCCGGAACCAGCAGTGATAGCAATAGTGAAAGAATTTTATGCCAACGCGGAGAACGTCCTTCCATATAGAACTTTTGTAAGAGGCAAAATGGTCGATTTCAGTCCTGAAGCAATCAATGCCTTTTTCAATATCACACCACCTGCTATGTGTTAGTACACTCAGATGCGAGACGCCGGGATAGACTATGATCGGCTTATTAAAGAAATATGTAAGTCGGACACTGTCTGGGTAAAACACAGTCGAAAAGGTATCATCGTCTCGACCTCCACTTTGAACAAATATGGGAAAGTCTGGTATTCTTTCCTCTGTGCTAAACTACTGCCATCAACACACACCAATGATATCACTAAAGAGAAAATATCACTATTGTATGCAATTGTCAAATATCTTAGCATCAATATTGGGACGGTTATTAACTTTTCAATTCGTCGGTGTTTGCAAGGCGGAATATCTGGAGGATTACCACACCCATCCTTAATCACTGGGTTGTGTTTACAAGCAGGCGTAGTCTGGACACCGAATGAGCCAGTCCAATTCCCTTCGATGGTTCTGGATTCTAAGTTGATAAACAGATTTGAGTCATGGACGGGAGCTCCGGCACATCCTCGTGGCCTCGGGTTTATAGTTTCAGACGCGGAGGAGGAGGCTAGAGATGACAAAAACCGGATGTCCGACGAGGAATTGGAACCACAAGCATCGTCCACATCAACAACTGCATTGTTTAGACGCCTTCAGCGAAGAATTGACCGCACAGCGGAGCGATAAAATCACATGTTCGCGACACAGAACACTTTTATTGTCGTTCTTGCTGAGGCTTTCTCCCGCCACTGGTCCATTCCAGTTCCCTGCTCCACAGCCGATCCCGCCATATCCACCATCTGACTCAGACATCGAGGAGGAGGCCGACCCGAATGTTTGACTGAACAGGGAAGTCCTTTACACTTACATTCTATATGTTTCACAATGAGGGCATTGTTTCATTTAAGTTTGGGAGTGTGTTGTGTCTTAATCATCATGAATTCGGTTAGCATGTGCATGAATGGGTAAAATAGACATAGTTGCATAGTAGGTTCGTTAGAATTTGCATAGTAGAGTAGTTTAAGTTTTTATGCTTATCAAATATTGAAAAGAAAAAAATATGAAAAATCATAAAAGACCAAAAAGAGTTTGTAATTAGGATTGTATGAGTCAGTATGTCAGTGGTAAGAAATAACTTTAGCCTGTGATGAGACTGGACTTACATAAGAATATAAACATAATGAATACCAGAATGTTGATGTGTATTCAATCCTTTGCATGATTTCTTACCTGTTTGACATTGATGCACCGGTTATCACAATAAGACACCAATGTAGTCAACGTAGTTCGAATAGTCACATAATTGTCGTCTTGAACAGAACTTAGGTTTTAATGAAGGGAATTTAGTGAACTGGTAGTAGTGACTGAGATTAGACTAAAACATAAGTTTGGGGAAAGATATGGGAGCTATCTAAAAGAAGGAAAAGAAAGAAAGAAAATCAGAAAAAGAAAAGAATTAAAAAATGTGAAAAATAGCAACATGAATAAACACCGTGACTTGTTTAGTTTTGTGGCCGGTGGTACTCTAGTAAGTACACCCTAGGGCATGTCTTTACACCCAGCGCCCTAAAGCCATTTGGTTTGGGAGTCGTTGGTCGAAAACTCGCTACAGGGGTATCACTGAAGAGCCTAAGGGAACTAAATATTGCACAGTCATGAGGAAATTTGAGATACGAAAAAAGAGCAAAATGCTTCCGTGAATAAAGAAAGATAGAAAATCTCCCATATTAACTTCCGACTTGGTTAATGTTTACTTGATTTCACTGTACTTGGTTCACACGATTTCTTAAGTTGAACTCTGATTACATTCTAAGATGCGTATTATGTTATATATTTAATCTGTAGTTGGGTATATTGTTGTTAAGCACACACACAGCATCAGTGTTGACAGGTAAAGATTCATAAATTGGTTTGAATTATGGATACGTAGCTGGTTGGATTTAATGTTTATATCGGTTGTGAGTTTTCTGAGGTACAATGAGTTAGCTTTGTATACATTGACATGTGCATTCATGAGCATTGTATAGTTTTGCATATGCATGGTTTTTGCTTGAGGACAAGCAAAGTCTCAAGTTTGGGGGTATTTGATGAGTGGGTTTCATACCTACGAATCGGTAGTCGTTATAGCTTGATTCTGATTATTTTCGATTAATTTGTCTATCATTTTTATTAATTTACACATTTATGTGCAGGGAATGAAATGGAGGTGAAAGTAGCTTTATAAGGATGAATTTGCATGTTATATGTCTAATATGTAATGTTTACTCTTTTTAATTGTGTACATGAATATACTCATTATGTTCTTATTTTTATTTTAGGTACAATTGAAGAGTTACGTAATATTGAAAATCAATTGGATGAAAAATTTGAGACCAATTGGGCTGACCCAATTTGGTAATGAACCAGGATGATAAGCCATAGAATTGTCATGCAAGATAAAGAAGCATGGGTCACGAATTGGGTGATGGAGCAGCCCATGATAGCAGCTCACGAATTCCCAATATGAGAGCCATGCCTTTCATGGAGTCTAATTGAGGAGGTTTTATCCTAGCAGCCACTCACGAAATCATGCAAGTCATGCATGGAGGTAATATATTTTCATCAAGTGGGCTGAGCATATATGATGTGGGCTAAAATGTCTAGCAGCTCAATCAGTATTCAAATATGGGCCCACGGCTGGCAAAGGACTTAGCATGCAGGCATATATGTGCATGGGTTGTGAAAGCCACGGTTTGTCATGCAAGGTTACAGGTCATGAATTATCAATCAAGTCAAAGTGGATTAATCAACAAAAGAGTATACATGTGGGCCAGAGCAAGTGTGTTGCGGGAGTGCACAAACAAAGTAAGCCATTATGCAAGCTTCATTAGTGGGCCACGAAAATTGGTAAAGAAAATAAGGAACAATTACATATAATAGTACATTTTAATAAAATATTACAAAAAAAGTGCATAAATAAAATATTTACAAAATTAATGCATATGCAATACTTACTTACAAAAAGAGTGCAATCTTATCCCTTTAATTATGGCCACGATTATCTCCCTTATCTCTCCCATGATTCTCTCCACTCCATTTCTGCCTCCCTTCTCCTCCTCCTCCTCCCCTGCCCCACCCCCTCCCTCTCCCCCTCTCTCTCCCTCTCCCTCTCCCTCTCCCTCTCCCTCCGCCTCCCATCTCCCTCCCCCTCCTCCCGCCCCCGCCCCCGCCCCCGCCCCCGCCCCACCCCCTCCCCCGCCCCCCGCCTCCCGCCTCCTTGCCTCCCCACCTCCCCTTCCTCCTGCCTCCCCTCCTCCCGCCCCCTTTCTCCTCCCCCTCCTCCTGCCCCCCTTTCTCCTCCACCCGCCCCCTCCCCACCCCATCCCTCTCCTCCCGCCCCCGCCCCACCGCCTCCCCTCCCTCCGCCTCCCCCTCTCCCTCCCCCTTTCTCCTCCGCCTCCTCCCGCCCCCCTTTCTCCTCCCCCCCCCACGCCCCACCCCCTCCCCCTCCCTCTCCTCCCGCCTCCTTTCTCCTCCCTCCGCCTCCCATCGCCACCGGTCCATTTTTCACCTCCACCGGTAACCAAACCTTTATATGTTGGTAACCAAATAGTCATACCAAGGTAACCAAACATTCATACCAAGGTAACCAAACATTCATACCAAGGTAACCGAACCTTAATATGAAGGTTCGGTTACCTTGTTATAAAGGTTTGGTTACCTTGGTATGAAAGTTTTGTTACCTTGGTATGAAGGTAACCAATTCATTTTTATTAGGTTACCAATTTATTGGTAACCAAAATTCATGCAGTTGGTTACCAAACCTTTCGATAAGGTAACCAATTCAATTTTATTAGGTTACTAATTTATTTTGAATGTGATGCAGTTGGTAACCAAACTTCATGCAGTTAGTTACCAAACCTTTTGATAAGGTAACCAATTCAGTTTTATTTGATTACCAATTTTATTTTGAATGTGATGCAGTTGGTAGCCAAACTTCGTATAAAGGTAACCATTTTATTTTTTGTGGGTAACCAAATCGTCAAAAAAAATTCAGAATAGCAACTCCGGCGATATAACGGTGGCGGCGACGGCGGCGGCGGCGGGAGGCAGTGGAGGAGAATGATGAACATTAACTCCTTCATAATTTTTTGTTTTTAATTTTCTTATTTTGATTTGAATTTTGAATTGTGGATTTGAAATTGTTGTTAGATCCAAAAGATTTGAATTTGAATTATTAATTATCCTTGATTTTAGGTTTCCTTATTTAATTTGAAATTGAATGGTTTGATTTTTTTGCACTTTTTTTGTAATTATTTTGTGGATGCACTTTTTTTGTAATTACTTTCTAAATGTTGTATAGTTCTGTAAAGTACTCAGAAAATAATGTATAGGCGGCCGGGCAGTAAATGAACCCGTCGGGGCGGGGCTTCAATGAGTAAACTCCCTGCTGGGGTGGGGAGGCGGCAACAGTTGCTCAAGTTCCTAGGCTGAACCGGATATAAGAAGAGCATGGATTAAATTAGTAGAGGGCCCACGAGTAGCATGGATTTAAAGCAGCTAGTACTCCTTCTCCTTCCGGGACACTATTAGGCCACGGATGGCTCACGAGTGGAGATAAAAGGGGGCTGACTTGATAATAAAGGGGGGGGGGGGGAGCACTATTTTTGTGGATCTAATTGGAAAAAAAAGAATTGAAGCGGAGCATGATCATATGAACGCGGGGCAATTTGGAGACAGTAACGACAGGAGTTTTATATTTCTATTTTTCTCAATTCATATTATATTTGTATTCGTTATGATTAATACTCTGTGGATCATGGATTTTATTTCATTCGTTATGAACTAATTATTTATTTAAGCCTATGACAGATCTTATTATGTAATGGAGGATTAATTATTTTTAAATCCAGTTTATGGAGGTTATTCCCAGGTTATTCACTATGTGTGTGATTAATTTATATAATTGCCTAATCAACGATTATTTTGTTATTTCTTATGAACTTGTGAAGGAACATAGGAGATTAGAACTGGCCATAGTGACATATGATCGTGAATTCTGCATAGATGGAATTTGTGATTCGTGTTTAGGATAGATATATTCCTTTACGCCATATGTAATCTGAAAGAGAACTTGGTAATAAATTCTGGTTAATTGTAATTCACATAGAAATATAGTGAGTTAGTTAATTGGGATGTCTTATTTGAATCTATCATATGTGGATACAAATAAGTACGGATATTATGCATCGTGAGGTGGTTTTATCTACATTAGTGTTTTCGATTAATAACCTGAGGGTAATTGAAATAAACTGGGGACAAAAGATATTAGTGAAATAGTAAGTGAAGTTGTAGGCTTAATTCTCTCAATTCTGTTAAGATCTCGATTTAGTGTGTGGTTATTCTCATTATTAATTTAGTCATAGAAGAACATATCTTTTTGCTGATAGTTTGATAAAGTTAAAATACTCTAAAATTGTTGATAAAGTTAAAATACTCTAAAATTGGTACTTGTTCGATTAAATAGTAATTATTGTTTCTGTGGGTACGATCTTTGATTTATCACTGTATTACTTGTTGACCACATACACTTGCGTGTTGCGCGTAGAAAATACCCAACACGCTAGTAAGGAGAAATTCTTATCGAAAAGCCCCCTTTTTCCTAGGAATGATCTGGTTGTCAATATTGTGAATTATAATGATGAATGGTTGATAAAAATATTTTCATTGTGTTGGGAATATTAATGTTAGTGGAAATCGACATTTTTTACGATAATAGTTGATTTTCGGATGTTAAATTGACCATACAGGAAATTAATCGGATAAATGAGCAATTAATGGGTGGTTAACATGTGGGACCCACTTATTGGTGGATAATAAATTGTTGGTGGATGGTTGCAGGGGTGGAGGTGCAAGATTTATAAATTTGAGGGACTAAATTAAAAATTGAGGCAAAGATGAAGGTACTAAAGTGTAATTAACTAACCTTTTTCTAGCCTATAAATAGCAAACTAATTTCATTCATTTCTCATCATTCTTGAAGAGCAAAGTTATAATAGTGAGAGAAATTATAGAGATAAAAAGAAGAAGAGTATTCTGCTACTACACTATTCCAGTATCCAATCTTCTACTGAGGTAAGGGGTATTATTTCTTTTGTATTAAGAAAGAATGCTATTTTCTTTCAATACTTGTAAGGGTTGTTACTCTATTCTTTATTGATCTGTGGGAGTAACCTGTCTACGCGGACTACCGCATGTATGGTGAATAACCCTTCGTATTCATTCTTTATTGATCTGTGGGAATAACCTGTCTACGCGGACTACCGCATGCTTGGTGAAATCCTTTCGTATTCATTCTATTCCTTATTAATCTGTGGGAATAACCTGTCTACGCGGACTACCGCTTGCTTGGTGAATCACCATTCGTATTTATTTCTATTAAATTATGAAAATGATCTGTCTACGCGGATTACCGCATGACGGATGAAAATCCAATTACAGTTTCGTATATTCATTCATACTCGTACGAAATATTATTTCACTGGAATATTGGTCTGAACTTTTTATGAAATTTTCATCTTTTCATGACAAGTTATTATTCACGAGTTACTATTCACGATAAAAAAATATTTTTTTTTATCTTTGATTGGATCCAAGTTTTGAACTTCATTCTTTAATTTTGCTCCACAATTGATTATTACGGAGTATTCTTGAACTTGGATAAACTAAATTACGAATCCCTAGCCTTTGTCCTTTATCTCACTGAATTCGTTTTTTATATTATTTTTCATCATCCTCAGTCTTAAATGATGATACAAATGAATATCTTTGGCCTGTAGTGCAAAGATGAATGATTACTTGATGAATATCTTTAGCCTGTAGTGCAAAGATGATTACTTGATGAATATTTTTGGCCCGTAGTGCAAAGATGGATAGGTGTTGAGATGAATTTGACCACTGGAGATACAAATGAATATTTTTGGCCCGTAGTGCAAAGATGAATATTTGATTCGAGATATATATTGATTGATGTTACAGAGATAAAATATTGATGATGGACTTTTAAATCATAGAAGATAGTAGACATCATTCTCTACTTAACTCTTCTAATGAATTGTTATTTCTGCTGCAGTTGTTGATCTAAAACTTGTTGTCCATAATATTTTTTCTAATTTGTTGAAGACTAACGATAATTTATTCTTCATTATCTTAGTCATAATATTCTCTACTGGGCTAGTTGAGCTCACCCTTTTCTTCCATTGTTCTCTTCAGAAAATGATAATATCGCGGGTACTAGTCGGGAAATAGAGTGATGGTCCGAGTTAGAGCTGTAGAAGTCCTCACTATTTTTTTATAAAATAGTGTAATAATTAATGTAATAAGGACTTAGTTTGAATGTTTATATTTTCTACATGTCTATATTGACACTCACAGTTGTGTGGTCGTATTTTGCACGACCGTTTGATATAAAAGATTGTATTTAGATTTTGTTGAGTGTATTTGGCTACTCAGAATGGGTTGGGTTGATTGGACCAATTCTGGGGGCATCACAGTTGGTATCAGAGCTTAGGGATATGATCTCTGGCGGAGATCTGAGAATAGAACTAGGAAGGGAGAGACGAGTAAAACTTTCGCTAGTGTGTCCTACCTAAGCTTAATTGTTATTTGATTGGTCGGTTGGAACATAGGGTTAATATGCGATATGTTAATTTGTTTGATTAACCCTTGTTTTGTGGCAGTATTTGAGAATGACAGCGGAAAATCTAAACAATAGAGTGAGTGAGACCGTTGAGACACCTTTAATCACCAACCTGGAGAACGAGCAACATGAAGGCAATATTCCTCTTGTAAACGACACCACCGATCAAACGATGAATGATGGGATGTTTAGAAGTTTTTTGCAGTTCATGCAAAACCAGATGAGGGAGACTCGTGTTCATAATACAGGTGAAAATAATAACAACTCGCAGCTTGTCACTGCCAAGCAATTCAAAGAGTTGGGACCACCAGAGTTTTTGGGAAAGCTAGATCCAATCAAGACAGAAATATGGGTTAAGCAAATTACCAAGATATTTGATGTCTTGGGATGCACGGAGGAGCAAAAGGTTCCATTCGCCATGTTTATATTCAATGGAGAGGCAAATTACTGGTGGGAATCTGTGAAGCGTACCCAGCCTGCCGCACTCAAGATATCTTGGGAAGAGTTCCAAAAACTATTCAATAACAAGTACTTTCCAGAAAGTATTCATTATATGAAGGAGGTAGAGTTTATCAAACTGGAACAGAATAACATGACTGTGTCCCAGTATGAGGCTAAGTTCGTGGAGTTATCCCGGTTCACATCTCATTTGGTTGATAATGAGGAACGTATGACGCGGATGTTTCTGAGAGGTTTGAAACCCAAAATTCGTCAGTACCTCATTTCTCACAAACTTTCTTTATATTTAGATGTGGTGAACAGGGCCCAATAGTTAGAACGAGGTAATGATTATGTTCCACTAAGGGACAACAACCAAGGTCGTACCGGTGGAAACAACCATTGAAACAATGAAAATCAGCATGGAGAAAATTATCAGGCCAGAAGCGGTAACCACTCCGGTGGTAATCGTGGCCATGATAATAGAAGAAGTGAGTCGGGGGGAGACTTCAAGAAGAGAAGGTACAACAATGAGAACGTGAAAACGTCGACAGCAGCACCAGCATCAACTGTTTCTAGGGGAGGAGAACGACCGCCGGTTGTATGCTATAAATGAGGGCAAAAAGGACACATCAGTCCCAACTGCACACAACAATCTAAGGGGTGTTATAACTGTGGAAATGAAGGACATATAGCTCGAGTGTGCCCTGTAGTGAAACCAAGTCCAGCGAGGGTGGTGATTCCTAAGGCTGTTTCGGATAAGTCAAAGTCGGTGATTCCTGGAAGAGCTTTTGTCGTGACTGCCCAACAAGCAAGAAACCCGAACGAGGTTATTACGGGTAAGCTGATAATAAACTCTTGCGAAGTTTACACCTTATTAGATACTGGTGCAACCCATTCTTTTATTTCACCTGATTGTGCTCAAAGTTTGAACTTGACACCTGAGAAATTAGACTTTGACTTATTTATTGAAACTCCGTTGGGAGAAACCTTTGTTACATCCACAGTTTATAAATCTTGCTTGATTCAAATTGGTATCCTCACTCTAACTGTTGATCTTATATCTTTGAAAATACTTGCATTCGACGTGATTTTAGGAATTAACTGGTTAACCACTTATCATACCAAAATTGATTATTTTCGTAAGGTTGCTAGTTTTCATATTCCTAACCAACCTGTTATGCGAATTCAAACAACCAAACCACTAAAATCAATCAATGTCATTTCAAGTCATAAAGCTATTCGTTTATTGAAAAATGGATGTCAAGCTTTTTTAGCCCATGTCACTGATTTAAATCAGAATACGTAAGATTTGAATGATATTTCTGTTGTTAATGAGTTTTCTAATGTATTTCCCGAAGAACTTCCCGGTCTACCCCCAGAACGTGAAGTTGAATTCTTTATTGACCTTGAACCCGGTACAAAACCCATTTCTAAAACCTCATATCGAATGGCTCCTATTGAACTTCAGGAGTTAAAAATCCAACTACAGGAGTTGTTAGACATCGATTTTATATGTCCTAGTACATCTCATTGGGGTTGTGACGCCCCCAAATCCGGGTACCTTCAAACCCAAAACATGGTGCTACAATCTACTCATACATTCAATTGAGGACATCAATATCAATGCATAAGTTTACTAATTATTACATTCTATTAAATTCCTTCCCAAGTATTCGTAACCAATACATTATTCTGTGTCATAATATCAGTAAATAAAATACTAATACTATACTATTACAAAGGTCACTACTGGTCCAGCTTGGAATTGCCTTTGTCTTTACCGGATCCTTCAGTCCGTCCGTTCTTAGCTGAAATCATTTTGTTTTAAGCAGGAATGAGCATAAACAGCTCAGCAAGTTAAACAGTATATCTTGAAACCACAAAATCAAGAATCATATTCCTTGGTCTTCAATAACTGTACACTAGTTATGAAGTACTTAAGAATAATTAAAATATCGTTTTTATTCCTTTAAAACCATTCCCAAGGACTTTATAGCCTCTTCGAAATCCATCTTGGTCAACGACCATGAACCATATTTTAGTTCTCATTCATGAAAGGAACAACTCGGCACGAAGGCCGTAAGTTCGATATAGCTTACAAGCACATCCAGGTGATCAGCTTGTAGTACTCTATGTTGATCAACACTTATACATTAAATGTGTTTACGTTTAATTGGTGGCAACCTCACGTGCCTGTCGAATTAACAACGTTTAAAACCTTTGTTTTATTCATACTCAGGTTTACCTGAGAATCCGTACCAAGCAATTGGCATAGATCACAACATTATATATATTTTGGAAATATTTATAGAAAAACCCACCAAAATATGCTAAATCTTAGTCTAGCAGAATCAAATGGCATTGACTATTCAATAATAGTTCATGCATAAGCAATTATGCACAATGACTTCTTGTCCAACCATAATGTATATACAAGAGTTTAGAAAACTTGCATTCATAGTAAAATATGAACGAAGTAGAAAACTTGCCTTTACGTCTTCTAAACCTTTACACGTAGTCTACTCAGTCTTTACAATGTCTACAAATCATAACACAAAGCATACCTATGAGAATTCATCCTCGATATACCAAGTATAGCCTAACTTCTCCTTCTTGTATAACTTAATCGAAATGTTAAATTAATAACACTTATTTAAGTTATTTAATGTTCATTACGGTTTATTTAATATTTAATTTTCATAAACTCTTACTTAAACATGTTGTTTAAGGTTTACATTACATCATTTACTAGCCCCTTAATGATATGCAAAAGGTTAAGTAATTATTAACAATGTCAACTTTTCTCACATGCTGGCGCTGCGACGCCAGATATTGCTCTTGGAGTGGCGCTACAGCCCTACTCTCCAGAGTTTTCTCCCGGGTGTGGCGCTGCGACACCGACTTAAGCCTATTGGCTGGCGCTGCGGCGCTAGCTCTACAACTCAGAAAAATTTTCTAAGTTTTTGAAAATTCTGAAATTCCGGAGTCCGTAACTTGATCGTTATAACTCGGAATTGGTTCGTTCCAAAGCCAAAAGTTCATAAATGACATGCTCTACCATCCTATCAAGTCGGAATTTGTTTTCGAATTTGTCGACGAGAAATTCGTCGATTAGTCCATTTTTACATTTTCGTTAAACGTTTGTGAACGTTCAACGCTCAAATATTTGTTTTAAGTCAAAATCAATCCGTTCTTTCTCTCGCAAGTCTTATTTACCTAAATTCACGTGTTGTAATCGAAAACCATCGTTTCCGATGCTCACGGCTACTTTTAACTTCTAATCCGAGAAATTTACGTTTTCGACGATTATCGTCTAATCACGTAACTTTCGCCGAATCTTCGTTCTTCATTATTATTACTCCAAACTACTTGGAATCAATCCTATGGTTGATTATTACTAATTCTAATCATTCAAAATATTTAAGTTTTTCATGGTTTCACATGTTCATTAGTTCATTTCCTATAAATTCATTAAGTCCATTATTAGTACTTAATCAATTCTTAGTCTTCCATCATGCATGGCTTGTTAAGGTTCTTTGTTCACTATTAAGCCATCCTTATAACTTTTTAGGGTTCATGCTTTCTCTAACACTTCTCTATCAAAATTATTATTGAAAGAAAAGATGATGTTTATATACTTTCTTATGGTTATACCTTTTGTGTTCTTTGTGGAGTGAGTATGGAGACTCAATGGTTTTCTTCCTTCTTGATTGATGAGTTAACTAGGCAAAGCTCAATCTAGCTTCTTCTTCTTCTCTCTCTCTCTATCTCTTTGTTGGAGGAATTGTCAAACAACAAAATAATGAAGAGCAAGCTCTATATTTATAGAAGTTGTCAAGACTTAGGGTAAATTAGTCTTTTAGGCCCAACCTCCTCAACTATTCCCACCTACTCAATTACTTTCCCACCAAGTTTTAGCCCATGTGCTAGCACATGGCCAACCATGTCCCCCCTTGTGCTCCCACATGCTCCCATGTGGCCTTGTTCCCCCATGTCCAACATGGGTTGTGGGTTGAACCATGGGTTAAAACCACCTGTTTACCCAATGGTTCGACCCACGGGTCAAACTTATCAACTTTTAATTCCAATTCAATTATTTTTAACGTATTTACTCCGTATAAAAATTTGTATTGTATATTGTATAATTCTCGTATTCTCTCCTTATTATTCTTGTATAATACCTCGTATTATACACGTATTCTTTCCGTACCGTAATCATTTATTATTATACGTAAACAATTATTTTATTAGATCACTTTCCTTAACCGTTAGGATTTTAAGTCCCTATGCGAAAACTTCATGAGTCATAAATGAAATATTATTACATATTCCATTTCGTATCGAAATCCTATCATTACGCGTTTCTCGGAATTTTAAAATAAATTCCCGAGTAGAAATGGATGAATAGTGATTCCCGTACTTTTCCTCCCGAGAAAATTTTTCTCGGCTAACTTAACTTTTCACGGTATATTACCGTCAAATCTTTCGACAGAACGTCATTCTGACATTCCGAACTCTCGGAATGACCTAGGGTCTCAAATCCTAACACTTAGGGTCAAACCCTAACCCTTAGGGTTGAATAGTGTCTATTTTGTCTTTTCCCAAAAATATGTTTATTCTTGGAAACCTTTTTTTCTGTCTTATAAATTCATATCATTTATTCCTAGCACGTAACCAGAATCCTACTCATTTCTACATTCTCTAGGTCATAAAATGACCTACAATTTATTTACTCAGTTTAATAAACAAATAATTCAAATTTTATTCAATAAATCAAATAAACATTCATTTACATAAACGTTCGATTTTCTCGGGCGTTACATTCTCTCCTTCTTATAAGAATTCTGTCCCCAGAATTACCAGACAAGTTAATCAAACAAATAAGGGTAAGCCTTCCTCATCTTGTCCTCGAGTTCTCACGTTGCTTCTTCGGCATTGTGGTTCCTCCATATCACCTTCACCGAAGGTATAATGTTACTTCTTAACGCTTGTTCCTTCCTATCAACTATTTGAATAGGAATGTCTTTATAAGTTAAGTCTTTCTCGACTTGAATTGGTTCATACTCGATTATGTGCTTGTAATCCGGCTTATAGGGAAGTAATACCGAAACGTGAAACACGTTATGGATATGCCCCAACTCTGGAGGTAATGCTATCTCATATGCAACCTCTCCTACCCTTCGCAAAATTTCAAACGGTCCTATGAACCTAGGGCTTAACTTCCCCTTTTCCCCAAAATGCATCTTCCTCTTCCAAGGTGACACCTTCAGGAATGCATACAAACCGACTTCAAACTCCCTGTTCTTCCGATGTGGATCGGCATACTTTTTCTGTCTGTCTTGAGCTGCTACCAGCCGCGTTCATATTAACTTAACTACTTCCGCCGTTTGTTGTACCATCTCAAGTCCTAACATTCGACGCTCTCCCACTTCATCCCAACAAAGTGGCGTTCGACACTTACGTCCATATAACGCTTCGTAAGGAGGCATGCCTATACTAGCGTGATAACTGTTGTTGTAGGCGAACTCTACTAATGGTAGATGATCGTCCCAACTCCCCTTGAAATCCATAACGCAAGACCTTAGCATGTCTTTTAACGTCTGAATTGTTCTTTCGCTTTGTCCATCTGTCTGTGGATGGTACGCCGTACTCAACCTCAATTGTGTTCCCATCTGCTCTTGCAAACTCTTCCAGAAATTTGAAGTGAATTGCGGGTCGTGATCTGACACGATCGAAACTGGCACTCCATGTCTCGAGACAATCTTTTTAACATAAAGCTTAGCTAACTGGTCTAAATTGTATCCGACTCTTATTGGCAAGAAATGAGCCGACTTCGTCAAACGATCCACTATTACCCAAATAGCGTCTTATCTTTTCTGCGTCGTTGGAAGTCCCACCACAAAGTCCATCATGATATGCTCCCATTTTCACTCCGAAATCTCCAATGATTGTAACAAACCACTGGGTCATTGATGTTCGGCCTTAACGTTTTGACAAGTTAAGCACCTACTGACGTACTCTGCTATCTCCCTCTTCATATTTGACCACCAAAAATTGGTTCGAAGGTCTTGATACATCTTGGTACTACCAGGATGAATCGAGTACCTCGAGTGATGAGCTTCATCCATTATCTCCTCTTTTAACTCTGGCTCACACGGATCCCAAATTCTTCCTTTAAATCTCAATAACCCTTCGTTATCAAGACTGTACGCTATTTCAGTACCGTCTAAATCTTCTTCCTTGTCCGCTCGCATTCATCAGCTCTGGGTTGCACTTCCTTCACCTTTTCCACTATTGTGGGTTGAACTTCAATTGCAAACAGTTTCTCCCCTTCTTTGATTGGACATTGTACTTCTAATTCCATTCTTGCCATCTCTGTAACCAACTCATCTTGAGATGTTAACATCGATAGCTTCTCCCGACCCTTCCTACTTAAGGCGTCGGCCACCACATTCGCCTTCCCTGGGTGATGCAGGATTTCACAATCGTAATCCTTTATAAACTCCAACCATCTCCGCTGTCTCATATTCAACTCCTTCTAAGTGAAGATATACTTCAGACTTTTATGGTCTGTGTAGATCTCACACTTCTCCCCATATAGGTAATGCCTCCAAATCTTTAAGGCGAAAACCACTGCGACAAGTTCAAGGTCATGAGTAGGATAATTCCCCTCATACTCCTTCAACTGCCTCGATGCATACGCAATGACCTTGCCATACTGCATGAGCACGCAACCCAATCCTTTATGCGAAGCATCGCTATACACTACAAAATTCCCCGTCTCTTTCGGTAACGATAATACAAGGGCTTGACTCAACCTCTTCTTCAGCTCTTGAAAGCTGTCTTCACACTTTTCCGTCCATACGTATTTCACCATCTTCCTGGTTAAGTTGGTTAACGGAGTAGCTATCTTCGAGAAGTCCTGAATAAACCTCCGATAGTAACCTGTTAACCCTAGGAAATTCCGCACCTCAGTCGGCATTTTTGGTTGTTCCCAGTTCATCACTGATTCCACCTTCGCTGGATCCACTGAAACTCCTTCCTTGTCAATGATGTGCCCTAAAAACTGCACCCTCTCTAACCAAAATTCACACTTTATGAATTTCGCATACAACCTCTCTTTTCTGAGTGCCTCCAACACTAATCTCAAATGTTCAGCATGATTCTCCTTCATCTTGGAATAGACTAGGATATCATCAATGAACACCACGACGAACTTGTCCAAATATTGTTTGAACACTTGGTTCATCATGTTCATGAATGCGGCTGGCGCATTCGTCAACCCAAAAGACATCACTAAGAACTCGTAATGGCTATAACGAGTCCTAAATGCTGTCTTAGGTACATCCTCCGCCCTCACCTTCAACTGGTGATACCCCATACGTAAATCTATCTTCGAAAAATATTTTGCCCCTCTCAACTGATCAAAGAGATCATCGATCCTGGGCAATGGGTACTTATTCTTTATTGTTAGTTTGTTCAACTCTCGGTAGTCGATATAAAGCCTCCACGATCCATCCTTCTTCTTTACAAACAATACCGGTGCTCCCCATGGAGAAACACTCGGTTGAATATACTTCTTGTCTAATAGTTCTTGCAACTGAATCATCAACTCCTTTAACTCCACTGCCGCCATATGATATGGTGCCTTCGAAACTGGTGCCGTCCCTAGCACAAGGTTTATAACAAATTTAGTCTCCCTATTTGGTGGAAGACCTGGCAAGTCACTCGAAAATACATCCGTATACTCGTTGACTATAGGCATCTGTTCCAACGTTGCTCCCAACTGTTGGGTATCAACAATATGGCACAGGTAACCTTCGCATCCCTTCTTCAACAATTTTCTAGCTTGTGTCATGGTTAGACAATAAGAGCGTCCCGGATATTTACTACCGTAGAACACTACCTTGGGTTTCTTAGAAATCCGAAGATTCACACTCTTATTTTGGCAATCTATCATCGCCCCATGGTTAATTAACCAGTCCATCCCGAGAATTATATCGAATTCTCCCAACTTTATCGGTATAAGATCTAATGACAATTTGTTACCTCTAATATCCACACAACAACTCCTATAAATCGAGTCCACGGGAATTACTTTGTCATTAGCTACCTTAATTTTTAAAGGTATTACAAGTTTTTCAGGGAGTAATCCTAATCGTTTAGCAAACTCACATGCTATGAACGAACACGTTGCACCTGAATCAAACAATACATATGCATTAATGTCGTTGACCGGAATGATACATGCTACGACGTCGCTTGATGCTATCGCATCTTGGACCGTCATATTAAAAGTACGAGCAGTTAGTCTACCCTGTGGTATTGCACCACTAATCGCCAGCTTATTACCGCTAGCTCCCTTTCCACCATCCGAACCCTTCTTCGGACAGTTACGCGCCATGTGATCAGTAGGTCCCCATACAAAACAACCGCGACTCTTCTTGGGACTAGGACAGTTAGGCAAAATATGCCTCTCCTGTCCACAGTTATAACAGGCCGCCTTACCCTTGAGGCAGAATCCCAGATGAGTCATACCGCAATTCTTGCACGCTTCCATCTTTCTCTTGGAAAACTCCTGTTTTACTCTGGTATTCCCGGAGCTAAAATATTTCCTCTTCTGGCCACTTCCACTGGCTCCCTTGATCTTGACTGATACCTCAGTCTTGGTTTTATTCTTCTTCTCTTTGTGGTATAAGGTCAACGCTTCACTACCACCCTTGGCAATAATCGCCTTTTCTAACACCGCTCCAAAGGTAACACTTTGGAAAACCGATATCCGGTTGTAGAGCTAGGGTTTCAATCCTTGCTCGAATCGTCAAGCCTTTCGTAACTCTGTGTCCACTTGGTGTGGAGCAAACCTTGCCAATTTATTGAACCTGGCTGCATATTGGGGTACCGTCATGTCCCCCTGCTTCAGTTCTAGGAATTGAATCTCCATTCTCCCATGCATGCTCGTGGGGAAGTAGTTCTCAAAGAATAACTCCTTGAACCGCTCCCACGTAACCACTTCTGTTCCGTCCCTACCCTAGTTGGCTTCCCACCAGTAGTTGGCCTCCCCCTTCATCACGTAAGTCGCAAAAGAAGTCTTCTGCGCCTCACCGACATTTGCTATAACAAATGCCTTCTCTATTTCTTTCACCCAAACTTGGGCAGCTATTGGGTCCGTAGTTCCATAGAACTCAAGCGGACCTATTATCTTGAACTCCTTAAAGGTAGTCCCCCGACCTATCCCAGGATTAGTGCGTACGGTACCTCTTGTTTGATTGAGAGCCGTAGCTAAAAGATTCATAAATTCCTGCATCGGGTTATTATTCCTTTGCTCCTCCTCATTACGAGGTTCTTCTTCATGATTTCTGGCACGTCTTCTTGGCGGCATTTTCTGTTAATACGAAAACATTTCGTTATTCTTTATTTCTTCATTTGGTTATTATTAACAATCAAATAATAACTCAATCACATTGCCAAGTATTTTAAATAAAACCTTTATATTAAAATACTTCCTTGTAGTATAACACTACACTTTACATTACATGGCTTCAGCCATTTACATTACTATACCGCAATTACTTTCCAAAAGTTGGGATTTACAAAAGACTACCCTTATCTATACAAAAGAGGGTTTTACGTCATCACTAGTAATACACACATTTACATAGCTATTTACATCGCTATCTTTTCTATACATATTACGGAACTACATCTGCAACACGGTATTCATGTAATCCGCATCGGCCATACTGGCCACAATGTCCCGGCTAATAGTATGGCGAGTCTGTCCTTCCTCCACAGGATACTCAGCCATCTATTGCTGGTAATCCTCGTGCGAGCACCTATGAATATAGCACATTTTACCTATCTTCTGCTTCATGTTCAGAAGTTCAGCCTTCAATTCCTGGACTTCTAGTTTCAAGTCTCGGACTTTTAGCTTCAAGTCTCGGACTTTATCCTTAGCCAGCACTTTCTCATCGTGCTCGGCCTCCCAGAAGATCTCCATATTCTCTCTATCTTCTACCACATCATCCACCACTTTCTTGAGGTCACGGACCTCCTTACTTAGTTGGACATTTCTGTCTAGTATTGCCAGAAATAGTAGTTTCATGGACTCTCCCAGTGTAGAATCCTCCACATCTACCTCCGTAGGCAATATCGTATTAATCGGCATTGTCTCCTCCTCCTCAGTAGTCAGTACCGTATTAATCAGCACCGACTCAACCTTCTCCTTCGACATACCCTCAAACAATAACGCGTAGTCAAAGTTATCAGAGTACTCGGACGGGTCCTCTTCCTCTATATCAGTCCCCTCTAGAATCACTAATGGTACCTCCGCCACCGGCATTGGTACAACTTCTACCAAGTTGACTGAATCCTCGCTAACCTCATGCATTTCATTATACATGTTCATTATTCCTGTTATCTACATAAAACATAAATAACTGGATTAGTATACAATCAAATTCATTTAATATGTTTAACGTTACTTTCTTCTTTCAAAACTTTACCCGAGTTTGTTGACTTCTAACTTCTACTTCACTTCTCCAGGTTATAGCCTAAGATTTTTTTTTACCCCTTAAGTTTTATAGCCTACGGCTCTGATACAAACCTGTGACGCCCCCAAATTCGAGTATCTTCAAACCCAAGACATGGTGCTACACGGTGCTACAATCTACTCATATATTCAATTAAGGACATCAATATCAATGCATAAGTTTACTAATTATTACATTCTATTAAATTTCTTCCCAAGTATTCGTAACCAATACATTGTTCTGTGTCATAATATCAGTACATAAAATACTAATACTATACTATTACAAAGGTCACTACTGGTCCAGCTTGGAGTTGCCTTTGTCTTTACCGGATCCTTCAGTCCGTTCGTTCTTAGCTGAAATCATTTAGTTTTAAGCAGGAATGAGCATAAACAGCTCAGCAAGTTAAACAGTATATCTTGAAACCACAAAATCAAGAATCATATTCCTTGGTCTTCAATAACTGTACACTAGTTATGAAGTACTTAAGAATAATCAAAATATCGTTTTGATTCCTTTAAAACCATTCCCAAGGACTTTATAGCCTCTTCGGAATCCATCTTGGTCAACGATCATGAACCATATTTTAGTTCTCATTCATGAAAGGAACAACCCGGCACGAAGGCTGTAAGTTCGATATAGCGTACAAGCACATCCAGGTGATCAGCCTGTAGTACTCTATGTTGATCAACACTTATACATTAAACGTGTTTACGTTTAATTGTTGGCAACCTCACGTGCCTGTTGAATTAACGACGTTTAAAACCTTTGTTTTATTCATACTCAGGTTTACCTGAGAATCCGTACCAGGCAATTGGCATAGGATCATAATATTATATATATTTTGTAAAGATTTGTGGAAAAACCCACCAAAATATGCTAAATCTCAGTCTAGCCGAATCAAATGGCATCGACTGTTCAATAACAGTTCATGCATAAGCAATTATGCACAATGACCTCTTGTACAACCATAATGTATAGACAAGAGTTTAGAAAACTTGCATTCATAGTAAAATATGAACGAAGTTAGAAAACTTGCCTTTGCGTCTTCTAAACCTTTACACGTAGTCTATTCAGTCTTTACAATGTCTACAAAGCATAACACAAAGCATACCTATGAGAACTCATCATCGATATACCAAGTATAGCCTAACTTCTCCTTCTTGTATAACTTAATCGAAATGTTAAATTAATAACACTTATTTAAGTTATTTAATGTTCATTACGGTTTATTTAACATTTAATTTTCATAAACTCTTACTTAAACATGTTGTTTAAGGTTTACATTACATCATTTACTAGCCCCTTAATGATATGCAAAAGGTTAAGTAATTATTAACAATGTCAACTTTTCTCACATGCTGGCGCTGCGGCACCAGATATTGCTCTTGGAGTGGCACTGCAGCGCTACTCTCCAGAGTTTTCTCCCGGGTGTGGTGCTGCGGTGCCGGCTTAAGCCTATTGGCTGGCGCTGCGGCGCTAGCTCTACAACTTAGAAAAAATTTCTAAGTCTTTGAAAATTTTGAAATTTCGGAGTCCGTAACTTGATCGTTATAACTCGGAATTGGTTCGTTCCAAAGCCAAAAGTTCATAAACGACATGCTCTACCATTCTATCAAGTCAAAATTCATTTTTGAATCCGTCAGCTAGAAATTCGCCAATTAGTCCATTTTTACATTTTCGTTAAACGTTTGTGAACATTCGACGCTCAAATATTCGTTTTAAGTCGGAATTAATCTGTTCTTTCCCTCGCAAGTCTTATTTACCTAAATTCATGTGTTGCAATCGAAAACCATCGTTTCTGATGCTCACGACGACTTTTGACTTCTAATCCGAGAAATTTATATTTTCGACGATTATCGTCTAATCACGTAACTTTCGCTGAATCTTCGTTCTTCATTATTATTACTCCAAACTACTTGGAATCAATCCCATGGTTGATTATTACTAATTCTAATCATTCAAAACATTTAAGTTTTTATGGTTTCACATGTTCATTAGTCCATTTCCTATAAATTCATTAAGTCCATTATTAGTACCTAATCAATTCTCAGTCTTCCATCATGCATGGCTTGTTAAGGTTCTTAGTTCACTATTAAGCCATCCTTATAACTTTTTAGGGTTCATGCTTTCTCTAACACTTCTCTATCAAAATTGTTATTGAAAGAAAAGATGATGTTTATATACTTTCTTATGGTTATACCTTTTGTGTTCTTTGTGGAGTGAGTATGGAGACTCAATGGTTTTCTTCCTTCTTGATTGATGAGTTAACTAGGCAAAGCTCAATCTAGCTTCTTCTTCTTCTTCTTCTTCTCTCTCTCTCTATCTCTTTGTTGGAGGAATTGTCAAACAACCAAATAATGAAGAACAAGCTCTATATTTATAGAAGTTGGCAAGACTTAGGGTAAATTAGTCTTTTAGGCCCAACCTCCTCAACTATTCCCACCTCCTCAATTACTTTCCCACCAAGTTTGTGCCTGCTAGCACATGGCCAACTATGTCCCCCCCTTTGTGCTCCCACATGCTCCCATGTGGCCTTGTTCCCCCATGTCCAACATGGATTATGGGTTGAACCATGGGTTAAAACCACCCGTTTACCCAATGGTTCGACCCACGGGTCAAACTTATCAACTTTTAATTCCAATTCAATTCGTTTTAATGTATTTACTGCGTATAAAAATTTGTATTGTACGTTGTATAATTCTCATATTCTCTCCGTATTATTCTTTTGTAATACCTCGTATTATACACGTATTCTTTCTGTACCGTAATCATTTATTATTATACGTAAATAATTATTTCATTAGATCGCTTTCCTTAACCGTTAGCATTTTAAGTCCCTACGCGAAAATTTCATGAGTCATAAATAAAATATTATTACATATTCCATCTCGTATCGAAATCCTATCATTACGCGTTTCTCAAAATTTCAAAATAAATTCCTGAGCAGAAACGGATAAATAGTGATTCCCGTACTTTTTCTCCCGAAAAAACTTTTCTCGGCTAACTTAACTTTTCACAGTATATTATTGTCAAATTTTTCGACAGAACGTCATTCTGACATTCCGAACTCTCGGAATGACCTAGGGTCTCAAACCCTAACCCTTAGGGTCAAACCCTAACTTTTAGGGTTGAATAGTGTCTATTTCGCCTTTTCCCAAAAATATTTTTATTCTCGGAAACCTTTTTTTTTCGTCTTATAAATTCATATCATTTATTCCTAGCACGTAGCCAGATTCCTACTCATTTCTGCATTCTCTAGGTCATAAAATGACCTACAATTTACTTACTCAGTTGAATAAACAAATAATCTAAAATTTATTCAATAAATCAAATAAAAATTCATTTACATAAACGTTCGATTTTCTCGGGCGTTACAGGGGTGCTCCTATGTTATTCGCAAAGAAGAAAGACGGTATTATTCGACTATGTATTGACTATCGGGAGTTGAACCATGTCACCATCAAGAATAGGAATCTATTACCTCGCAATGATGACCTGTTCGACTAGTTGCAAGGTGTGCAATTCTTCTCAAAGATCGATCTCCGTTCTGGATATCATCAATTAAAGATTAGAACTGATGACGTTTCAAAGACTGCCTTTAGAACTCGATATGCGCATTACGAATTTCTAGTTATATCTTTCAGATTGACCAATGTCCATGCTGCGTTCATGGACTTGATGAACCAAATATTTAAGAAATATTTGGATCATTTCGTGGTTGTCATTATTGATGACATCCTAAAGCCTCAAATATTTCTTACTTAGAAAGAACTCAACATGCGAAAACGACGTTAGCTTGAGCTGTTGAAAGATTACGACCATACCATCCAATACCATCCTAGAAAAGCGAACGTGGTAGCGGACGCGTTAAGTAGAAGATCTTATGCGGGAATGAGTGCGATACTGTCAACACAAAGGCCCATTTTGTGTGACTTACAAAGGATGGAGATAGAGTTCAAGACTCTGGAGACCCACATGATGATGTCAAGTATACGCGTAGAACCAGCTTTGATTGATAAAGTTAAAGCTGCTCAAGCTATAGACACGGAACTGATGAAGATGAAGAAGAAAGTGCAAGAAGGTGTTATTCCAGAAGCAAGAATCAATGAAGAAGGAATACTTCGAGTTAACTCCAAACTTTGTGTTCTAACAATTCTAATTTGAAGTATAAAATTATGATAGCGGCACACAACACATCGTTTGTAATCCATCCTGGAAGTATCAAATTGTGTCGTGATCTTCGACATACATTTTGGTGGAGCAATATAAAGAGAGAGATCTCCGAGTTTATCTCGAGGTGTTTAACGTGTAAACGTATCAATGCGGAGCATCAAGTGCCAAAGGGTCAGCTTGCAGAAAGCTATGGGCACCGATTTACAATTTATTGGTCCATTTGAAATCCTTGACCTAGTAGGAACTGTGGCCTATAGACTAGCTTTACCGCCAAACATGTCTCGTGTTCATAACATTTTTCACATATCCATGCTACGTAAATATGTGAAAGAGCCAAACCACATTATTGAATTAGAACTAGACGAGATAGCTAAAGATTTAACGTATGAGAAGGTACCTGTCAAGATCTTGGATAAGAAGGAACATATTCTACGCTCAAAGATTATACCTCAAGTCAAAGTTTTGTGGAGGAACCATGATGTTGAGGAAATGACCTGGGAGTTAGAATCAGAAATGAAAGCGAGGTATCCTCACCTTTTCGACATACCAGGTATGTACGTCAATTTTAAGGATGAAATTTCATAACAAGGGGAGGTTGTAAGACCCCAACATTTATGAATAAAGATTTAATTTTCTTTATACATTATTTTAAAATAGTAAAGTGTTGATTTGATAAATATGGTAAGTTATGGGTGGAACGTGCAAATTTTACAAAGTAAGCAAGTGGTCATAAAATATTCGTTGTGTCGGGGAATATTATTTTATCAGAGAATATTCGTACAACGGCGCAGTCATTGGTGGACCCCTCAACGGAATAATTATCGGATATAAAAAGCGACAGAAAATAACATTTTCAAGGCAAAACTTATACAGTTAAACTGTTAAAATACCTGGTGATAAAAATACAGTAATACGCGTTGTTGTATAGTAGTACACGATTTTGCACAGTATTTTAAATTATTGGTTCTTACGAAAGAAGTCACTTAGTATTCAATAATTGCTACAGTAGTTGCTGCATAGTATCTCATATTATTGATTCAATTATTATCACAGTATCATCTACACAATACTTTAAAATATTAAATCAATAATTGACACAACACAGTTACTCATGTTATTATTATTAGCATTATTGACAATGTCTAGAAAGTTCTGTCAAGGAAAGGGGTTAGGTTATTTAATTGTGCGCCAGTAAGGAGAAATCCTTATCGGAAAACCCCCCCTTTCCTGGTAATAATCTAGTTGTCAATATTGTGAATTATAATGATCAATGGTTGATAAAAATATTTTCATTGTGTTGGGAATATTAATGTTAGTGGAAATCGACATTTATTCCGATAATAGTTGATTTTCGGATGTTAAATTGACCAAACGGGGAATTAATCGGATAAATGAGCAATTAATGGGTGGTTAACATGTGGGACCCACTTATTGGTGGATAATAAATAGTTGGTGGGTGGTTGCAGGGGTGGAGGTGCAAGATTTATAAACTTGAGGGACTAAATTAAAAATTGAGGCAAAGATGAAGGTACTAAAGTGTAATTAACCAATATTATTTTAGCCTATAAATAGCAAGTTAATTTCATTCATTTCTCACCATTCTTGAAGAGCAAAGTTATAATAGTGAGAGAAAAAGAAGAAGAGTATTCCGCTACTATACTATTCCAGTATCCAATCCTTCTACTGAGGTAAGGGGTATTATTTCTTTTGTATTCATAAAGAATGCTATTTTCTTTCAATACTCGTAAGGGTTGTTACTCTATTCTATATTGATATGTGGGAGTAACCTGTATACGCGGACTACCGCATGCATGGTGAATAACCCTTCGTATTCATTCTTTATTGATTTGTGGGAATAACCTGTCTACGCGGACTACCGCATGCCTGGTGAAATCCTTTCGTATTCATTCTATTCCTTATTAATCTGTGGGAATAACCTGTCTACGCGGACTACAGCATGCGTGGTGAATCACCCTTCGTATTTATTTCTATTAAATTGTGGAAATGATCTGTCTACGCGAATTACCGCGTGACGGGTGAAAATCCAATTACAGTTTCGTATATTCATTCATACTCATACGAAATATTATTTCACTGGAATATTGTTCTGAACTTTTTATGAAATTTTCATCTTTTCATTACAAGTTACTATTCACGAGTTATTATTCACGGTAAAAAAAATATTTTTTTTTTATCTTTGATTGGATCCAAGTTTTGAACTTCATTCTTGAATTTTGCTCCACAATTGATTATTACGGAGTATTCTTGAACTCTGATAAACTAAATTACGAATCCCTAATCTTTGTCCTTTATCTCACTGGATTCATTTTTTATATTATTTTTCATCATCCTCAGTCTTAAATGATGATACAAATGAGTATTTTTGGCCTATAGTGCAAAGATGAATGATTATTTGATGAATATCTTTGGCCTGTAGTGCAAAGATGATTACCTGATGAATATCTTTGGCCCGTAGTGCAAAGATGGACAAGTGTTGAGATGAACATCACCACTGGTGATACAAATGAATATCTTTGGCCCGTAGTACAAAGATGAATATTTGATTCGAGATATATATTGATTGATGTTACAGGAATAAAATATTGATGATGGACTTTTAAATCATAGAAGATAGTAGACATCATTCTCTACTTAACTCTTCTAATGAATTGTTATTTTCGCTGCAGTTGTTTATCTAAAACTTGTTGTCCATAATATTTTATCTGATTTGTTGAAGACTAACGATAATTTATTCTTCATTATCTTAGTCATAATATTCTTTACTGGGCTAGTTGAGCTCACCCTTTTCTTTCATTATTCTCTTCAGGAAATGAGAATATTGCGGGTACTAGTCGGGGAATGGAGTGATGGTCCGAGTTAGAGCTGTAGAAGCCCTTACTATTTTTTTGTAAAATAGTGTAATAATAAATGTAATGAGGACATATTTTGAATGTTTATATTACAAGCCTGTATTGACACTCACAGTTGTGTGGCCGTATTTTGCACGACCGTTTGATATAAAAGATTGTATTTGGATTTTGTTGAGTGTATTTGGCTACTCAGAATGGGTTGGGTAGATTGGACCAATTCTGGGGGCATCACAGTTGGTATCAGAGCTTAGGAATATGATCTCTGGCGGAGATCTGGGAATAGAACTAGGATGGGAGAGACGAGTAAAACCTTCGCTAGTGTGCCCTACCTGTTGGGTTTGTATGTAACGCAATCATGCAATCAAATCACATAAATAGGGTGGAAGCGTAAAAACTAGGTTTTCAAAATTTATACAAACCCATAACCATGATCATGCTTTGTGCTTGTTATCAATAACAGAAAAGAGAGAACATGGAATTATACCTTTGAAGATCTAAGCTTCCTCAGGTACAAGTTCTACTCCTTTGATTCCTTTGATTCCTCTGATAGTGGCTCCTTCCCTTGAATAATGTCAGTCACCCAAATGTTTGGCCTCTAACGGTGATCCACCAAGGAAGATGAAGAACTCAAGAAGATGGGTTATTGGCTTAACCCTTGTTTCTATCTCTATAGAATATGTGTACTCCCAACTCTTGGAAAATTTCACATTTTTTTTATTTCTAATATAAGACTCTCTTATATAGATATTAGGTTAACCCTCCTAATCCAATTAGAATAGGGTTTTATTTAATTAATTTATATCCTAATCTTTATTAGGATTGTGAGAGAGTACTGATATTATATTAATTCCTAAACTCCTTTAGAATTAAAATAATAATAATAATAATAATATTAATAAGACTCCTCTTATTAATTTATATTTAATATTTCTAAAATATTAAATAATAAACATTAAGCTATTTAATTTATTCTATCATCATAGATTAAATTAATTATACTTAATGCATTATTACTATCATGCCATTTTCTTCTTAAATAATTCTTCTTCCTTTTATGGTGTGACCCTTTAGGTTCTCCATATTAAACCGGTTGTGAATAAATCAATTAGAACAATTCTAATCTTATTTAAATAAACAAATTAAACTAATAATCTATTTAAATAAATAACATTTATTCTATAATAGGGATAAGCCTCCCTAGCGATCAACGACTTTCCAGATAATATAGATTTCAACATTAATCATAAAAGAACCTGTGAGTTAATAGTTACCGTACAATTCAATCCTTCCACCATACAATGTCCCAATTAAATATAAGACATGGATTTACTGTCAAGTCTTAATTTATTTAATCATATGTATTTCGATTAGAAAATGCACAACTCCAAATAATGCAAATTAGAAACCTCTTTCTAATTTCATTCTACCTTGGCCAAGGATTCCTGGGTTGTCATTTAACGAATCACATAGGACATATCTCCTCTTTTACTAGAGGTGGTAGATTCTTTATTGATCATTCATTATCTCTATATGTAACTCATTACACCCAAGCATACCCTATATATGCCTTAAAAGGCCTTAAGGAATTAGTCAAAGTATAATTTGTTACATACAAGATACTATGATGATCTCAAGTTCAAGGATCACATGTACTACTATCACATTAGGAATTCCTATTGACAGGCGAGTAAAACTCCATTAGGTATTCCATAGCGAGTCACGTTCAGTGAACTTATTCTCCAATAAGCACCTACATACTTGCTTTAGTGTCTCCACACAAATGACCATGAGATCAGTCATCCTCATCCAATGAGCAAGCAACATATGTACCAATCTATCCGGATTTACTAATCCCCTTTTTAGTAATCCCACGATTGGGAACTATTTTAGTTTTAAAGCTTTCTAAGAATTTAGATCTCATTAGCATGATCAACATCATGATTCTAAAAGCATTGCTTAAAACTATGGGTTATTTACATATTATAAAAACAGCACCATGTAGATAATTAAATGCCTTTAATAAATAAATATTTTATTAATAAATAAATAAGATTGTTTACAAAGTATGTGCTTTATCATCATACATGATTGGCTTGTATGCACACTACTATCAATCTCCCACTTGCACTAAAGCCAATCGCCATGGTATCTCATACCCATCTTCTCTAAGTGACGATCAAACTGCTGTTGTGTTAAAGCTTTAGTAAATGGATCTGCAATGTTGTCTTGAGAGTCTACACGCTCCAAGGTGACGTCTCCTCTTTCAATGATCTCCCTGATCAAGTGAAATCGCCGCAACACGTGTTTAGATTTCTGATGAGACCTGGGTTCCTTAGCCTGTGCAACCGCTCTGGTGTTGTCACAGTATACGGGAACTGCTTCTCCAATGCTAGGAACCACACCAAGTTCAGTTATGAACTTCTTCATCCAAACAGCTTCCTTTGCAGCTTCACTTGCAGCTATATACTTTGTCTCTGTCACTGAATCAGCAACCGTTTGCTGCTTGGAACTCTTCCAACTCACTGCACCTCCGTTCAAGGTAAACACATACCCTGAAATAGATTTACTGTCATCTTGGTCTGTTTGAAAACTTGAGTCCGTGAATCCCTCGAGTTTTAATTCAGACCCACCGTAGACAAGAAAAATATCTTTAGTCCTTCTCAAGTACTTTAGGATATTTTTCACTACCTTCCAGTGCTCTTCTCCTAGATTCGACTGGTATCTGCTTGTTACACTAAGTGCGTGAGCAACATCCGGTCTAGTACATATCATACCGTACATGATAGATCCTATTGCAGAAGCATAAGGGATCTTACTCATACGATCTCTCTCCTCAGGTGTCTTTGGGGCCTGTTTCTTGGAGAGATTTATTCCATGGCTCATCGGCATGAGACCTCTTTTGGAATCTTCCATGCTAAACCTCTTTAGCATCGTATCAATGTACGTTCCTTGGGATAAGCCGAGCATCCTTTTAGATCTATCTCTATAGATCTTTATCCCCAAAATATAGGATGCTTCACCCAAGTCCTTCATGGAGAAGTTTTTAGATAACCAGATTTTAATGGATTGTAACATAGGAATGTCATTCCCTATCAGTAATATATCATCAACATATAATACAAGGAATGATACTGCGCTCCCACTAACCTTCTTGTATACACATGGTTCATCCTCGTTTTTGATAAAATCAAACTCTTTGATTGTCTCATCAAAACTGAATGTTCCATCTACGAGAAGCTTGCTTCAACCCATAAATGGATCGTTGTAGCTTACAGACTTGATTTGTTCCAACTTTTGAAATAAATCCCTCTGGCTGTGTCATATACACATCCTCCTCAAGTTTCCCATTGAGGAAGGCCGTTTTCACGTCCATCTGCCAGATCTCATAGTCGTTGTAAGCTGCAATCGCAAGCAAAATCCGAATGGACTTGAGCATGGCTACTGGTGAGAAGGTTTCATCATAGTCAACTCCTTGTCTTTGTTTGAAACCTTTTGCAACCAGTCGGGCCTTATAGGTCTCTACCTTTCCGTCTGCTCCAGTCTTTTTCTTAAAAATCCATTTACACCCAATAGGTTTAATACCTTCAGGTGGTGAAACCAAAGACCATACTTTGTTTTCATACATGGAGTCCATTTCAGATTTCATGGCTTCAAGCCATTTCCCTGAGTCTTTATTACTCATAGCCTGTTCGTAATTCAATGGATCATCATCATTCATGATGTGTACCTCATCGTCATCTTCTATAACGAATCCATACCTCTCAGGTATCTTCGGTACTCTTTCAGATTTACGAACATGGTGTGGTACAGTAGGTTCTTCTACTTGGTTAGGTACCTGACTTTGGTCCATGGTAACTTGTGGTTCTTGAACTTCTTCAAGATATATCTTACTCCCACTGACCCCTTCATGGATAAACTCTTTCTCCAAGAAGGTAGCATGTTTCGCAACAAACACCTTTTGATCAGTTGGATGATAGAAATAATAACCTACGGTTTCTTTAGGGTATCCCACAAATCTACACTTATCGGATTTAGTCTGTAGCTTATCATTTTCAAACTTTTTGACATAAGCTGGACAACCCCAAGTCTTAACATGCTTAAGATTTGGTTTCCTCCCTTTCCACATCTCATATGGAGTCTTTGGGGCGGATTTGGTAGGTACCTTGTTAAGTAGGTATGCAGCCGTTTCTAGGGCATATCCCCAGAAGGAAATTGGAAGGTCGGTAAAACTCATCATGGATCAAACCATGTCCAACAGTGTTCGATTTCTCCTTTCAGATACTCCATTTAACTGTGGTGTACCTAGAGGAGTCCATTGTGATATTATACCATTTTCTTTGAGATAATTGAGAAACTCACCGCTTAAGTATTCTCCACCTCAATCTGATCGAAGTATCTTTATACTCTTGCCCGTTTGTTTCTCTACTTCACTTCTGAACTCTTTGAACTTTTCAAATGATTCTGACTTGTATTTCAATAAATACACATATCCAAATCTTGAGTGATCATCAGTGAAAGTAATAAAATAAGAATACCCACCCCGTGCACTTGTTGTCATAGGTCCACAAACGTCTGTGTGAATCAATGCCAACAACTCTGTAACTCTCTCTCCTTTTCCACTAAAAGGAGATTTAGTCATTTTACCCATGAGACAAGATTCACAAGTTGGATATGATTCATAATCAGATAGCTCGTGGAGCCCATCTTTATGCAACTTGGATAATCTTGTTTCATTGATATGACCGAGTCTACAGTGCCACATATAGGTATAATTAATATCATCTCTTTTCCTTTTCTTAATTTGTTGAATTTGAAATATATTTTCTTGTAAGTCAAGTGTATAAAGTCCATTTCGCAAATTTCCAATACCATATAAAACATCGTCTTTATAAATAGAACAACTATTGTTCTTTATAACAACGTTAAATCCTTCCATATCCAATACAGAAATTGAAATAATGTTTTTAATAATATTCGGAACATAATAACAATTATTAAGATAAATGGACTTGCCCGAAGGCATTGCTAAACAATAAGTTCCTACAGCTAATGCAGCAACCTTTGCTCCATTCCCCACTCGTAGGATCACCTCATCATTGTTCAGCTTTCTACTTCTGACCAGTCCCTTCACATTATTACATATGTGTGAACCACAGCCGGTATCCAATACCCAAGTAGAATTATGACTTTCAAAAAATTAATTTCAATCATAAACAAACCTTGATTGGAAGTCGAAGCTTCTCCAAGCTTCTTCTCTGCTAGAAACTTCTTGCAGTTCCTCTTCTAATGTCCCGGCTCATTGCAATGAAAGCACATTCCTTTAGCTGGTTCAGGTTTCTTTTGCTCCTTTTCTTTCCCTTTTCCCTTAGCCTTCTTAGATTTCTTCTTTTCAGAAGACACCTTGGGCCTCTTCCTTTTATTGGAAGAATCCACCATCAAGACATGGTTCTTCTTGGATGAGAAGTGACCTTCTGCAGTTTTCAGCATGTTAAGCAGCTCAGGTAAGCTGACATCTAGCTTATTCATGTGAAAATTAACCACAAACTGCGAGAAGGTCTCAGGGAGTGACTGCAAGACCAAGTCTTGACTCAACTCCCCATCCATGATGAACCCAAGCAGTCCAAGGCGTTCAATCAAATTGATTACCTTCAGAACATGAGTCTCGACGGTAGTGCCCTCGGTCATCCGAGATCGGAAGAGCTCCTTAGATATCTCATATCTAGCAGTCCTACTCTGTTCACCATACAACTCCTTGAGGTGAAGCAGCATAGCAGGAGCATCCATTTTTTCGTGCTAACGCTGAAGCTCGTTATTCATGGATGCGAGCATGATGCATTGAGCCACAGATGTATATAAAACTATATTATCCTCACTCATATAGTTCGGCAACATCTAATTAAAGATTTGCTAGTGAGATTAAGGATCCCATTTCAAATGTATATAACCTTGTGGATAGCACAACAAGCGATATACAAATAAATAGGTAGACAACTCTTGTCAATTACATCACCATGTAACTCCTTTTATTTTGCCTCTTAAATCATAATGGTCATGTGTGTGCACATCCGAACTAAAATGATTTAAGTTAAGTCCAGCCTAGCACTTCCATAAATTCAAAAAGAAAAATTTTTGTCCTTGTGGATAGCACAACAAGACTAGATCGTTCAATTTTCTTGATAAGCATCAAATGTGATTAATTAACATCTTAAATATTCAATACTCGCCTTGTGGATAGCACAACAAACTCATATTAAATATTTAATACTCTATTAACTAATCATGCTAGAAGGCGACGTTCGATATTCCAAATATCATTTGAACGCTTCAGACTTAATATTATTTCTTTGAGGGGTTTGTTATTATTTGTCTCATCTTTTAAGCGCGTATGCACATATATATATAAAATACGCGTCATTTTATTAAACATGCGAAGCATGTTTGTATAAAATATAATATATATATATATATAATATTTAGCATGCGATATAGAATACTATATTCTACCCGGATTGATTATGGACTTTTATTCTAGTTTGGTTCACTAGAGCCACCAAGTGAACCAAAAGGTCAAACCTAGGAGTGCAAGAATTTAAATTTTAAATGTAACTATTACATTTAAACCCGGGCTCCATACAAACGGGTCTTCACGCGCTCCTCGCTCCTTGGTCTCCAATTTCTTCAAAATAATTCTAACTATCTCTATTACATTAACTTATTTTAAAATTAAATAGAAACCTTGATCAGCAGTCAAGGGGAAGTACATAGAAAGGAGATAGAATTTACATCGAGAATAAAACTAGAGAAGACGAGGTACGCAGACCCCATTTTATAAAACCCATACATTCAAGCATTCATCCAAAATAAAATCCAATCACATTGGTCATTGTCCATAATCAATCCCATTTATTATCATACACATCAACATATGCATCAATAAATATCCATTCATCTCATGAATAATAATGCTATTCCATATATGGATCGATGTTATTTAATGGACAAAAGTTTTGCTAAATTTTATTTTTGAAACAAAATAAACTCTTTTATTTTAATCAAAAATAAATCCAAATTAAACTCCTTTAATTTTAGCATTCTGAAATCATATTTCAGATAAAATAAACTTCTTTATTTTAAAACTTTATTAATTAAATAAACAGTTTACTTAATTAATTAAAATTAATTTTCAGGGTCTGTCCAGGTACCGGCGCAGCTGTGCCAGTAATGAACTGGGCATCTGCGCAGCTGCGCAGGTAGACGGAAGCAGCAGTTTTTGCAGACAGGCGCAGCTGCGCCAGTAATGAACTGGGAGGCTGCGCAGCTGCGCCGTTCGCCGCAGAAACTTACAGAAAATGATTTTTGTCCAGAAAAACGATCCAATTCTCACATCAATTCATACATGGAATTATAAAATTGATAATTAGCACAAAGTTAGGCTCTGATACCACTGTTGGGTTTGTATGTAACGCAATCATGCAATCAAATCACATAAATAGGGCGGAAGCGTAAAAACTAGGTTTTCAAAATTTATACAAACCCATAACCATGATCATGCTTTGTGCTTGTTATCAATAACAGAAAAGAGAGAACATGGAATTATACCTTTGAAGATCTAAGCTTCCTCAGGTACAAGTTCTACTCCTTTGATTCCTTTGATTCCTCTGATAGTGGCTCCTTCCCTTGAATAATGTCAGCCACCCAAATGTTTGGCCTCTAACGGTAATCCACCAAGGAAGATGAAGAACTCAAGAAGATGGGTTATTGTCTTAACCCTTGTTTCTATCTCTATAGAATATGTGTACTCCCAACTCTTGGAAAATTTCACATTTTTTTTATTTCTAATATAAGACTCTCTTATATAGATATTAGGTTAACCCTCCTAATCCAATTAGAATAGGGTTTTATTTAATTAATTTATATCCTAATCTTTATTAGGATTGAGAGAGAGTACTGATATTATATTAATTCCTAAACTCCTTTAGAATTAAAATAATAATAATAATAATAATATTAATAAGACTCCTCTTATTAATTTATATTTAATATTTCTAAAATATTAAATAATAAACATTAAGCTATTTAATTTATTCTATCATCATATATTAAATTAATTATACTTAATGCATTATTACTATCATGCCATTTTCTTCTTAAATAATTCTTCTTCCTTTTATGGTGTGACCCTTTAGGTTCTCCATATTAAACCGGTTGTGAATAAATCAATTAGAACAATTCTAATCTTATTTAAATAAACAAATTAAACTAATAATCTATTTAAATAAATAACATTTATTCTACAATAGGGATAAGCCTCCCTAGCGATCAACGACTTTCCAGATAATATAGATTTCAACATTAATCATAAAAGAACCTGTGAGTTAATAGTTACCGTACAATTCAATCCTTCCACCATACAATGTCCCAATTAAATATAAGACATGGATTTACTGTCAAGTCTTAATTTATTTAATCATATGTATTTCGATTAGAAAATGCACAACTCCAAATAATGCAAATTAGAAACCTCTTTCTAATTTCATTCTACCTTGGCCAAGGATTCCTGGGTTGTCATTTAACGAATCACATAGGACATATCTCCTCTTTTACTAGAGGTGGTAGATTCTTTATTGATCATTCATTATCTCTATATGTAACTCATTACACCCAAGCATACCCTATATATGCCTTAAAAGGCCTTAAGGAATTAGTCAAAGTATAATTTGTTACATACAAGATACTATGATGATCTCAAGTCCAAGGATCACATGTACTACTATCACATTAGGAATTCCTGTTGACAGGCGAGTAAAACTCCATTAGGTATTCCATAGCGAGTCACGTTCAGTGAACTTATTCTCCAATAAGCACCTACATACTTGCTTTAGTGTCTCCACACAAATGACCATGAGATCAGTCATCCTCATCCAATGAGCAAGCAACATATGTACCAATCTATCCGGATTTACTAATCCCCTTTTTAGTAATCCCACGATTGGAAACTATTTTAGTTTTAAAGCTTTCTAAGAATTTAGATCTCATTAGCATGATCAACATCATGATTCTAAAAGCATTGCTTAAAACTATGGGTTATTTACATATTATAAAAACAGCACCATGTAGATAATTAAATGCCTTTAATAAATAAATATTTTATTAATAAATAAATAAGATTGTTTACAAAGTATGTGCTTTATCATCATACATGATTGGCTTGTATGCACACTACTATCACTACCTAAGCTTAATTGTTATTTGATTGGTCGGTTGGAACATAGGGTTAATATGTGACATGTTAATTTATTTGATTAACCCTTGTTTTGTGGCAGTATTTGAGAATGGCAGCTGAAAATCTAAACAATGGAGTGAGTGAGACCGTTGAGACACCTTTAATCACCAAACAGGAGAACGAGCAACAGGAAGGCAATATTCCTCTTGTAAACGACACCACCGATCAAACGATGAATGATGGGATATTTAGAAGTTTTTTGCAATTCATGCAAAACCAGACGAGGGAGACTCGTGTTCATAATACAGGTGGAAATAATAACGACTCGTGGCTTGTCACTGCCAAGCAGTTCAAAGAGTTGGGACCACCAGAGTTTTTGGGAAAGCCAGATCCAATCAAGGTAGAAACATGGGTTAAGCAAATTACCAAGATATTTGATGTCTTGGGATGCACGGTGGAGCAAAAGGTTCCATTCGTCACGTTTATGTTCTGTGGAGAGGCAGATTGCTGGTGGGAATCTACGAAGCGTACCCAGCTTGCTGCACTCAAGATGTCTTGGGAAGAGTTCCAGAAACTATTCAATGACAAGTACTTTCCAAAAAGTATTCGTCATATGAAGGAGGTAGAGTTTATCAAACTGGAACAGAATAACGTGACTGTGTCCCAGTATGAGGCTAAGTTCGCGAAGTTATCCCAGTTCGCATCTCATTTGGTTGATAATGAGGAACGTATGACGCGGATGTTTCTGAGAGGTTTGAAACCCAAAATTCGTCAGTACTTTATTTCTCACAAACTTTCTTTATATTCAGATGTGGTGAACAGGACCACATTGTTAGAACGAGGTAATGATTATGTTCAACCAAGGGACAACAACCAAGGTCGTACCGGTGGAAACAGCCATCGGAACAATGAAAATCAGCATGGAGAAAATTATCAGGCCAGAAGAAGTAACCACTTCGGTGGTAATCGTGGCCATGATAATAGAAGAAGTGAGTCGGGGAGAGATTTCAAGAAAAGAAGGTACAACAATGAGAACGTGAAAACGTCGACAGCAGCACCAGCATCAACTGTTTCTAGGGGAGGAGAACGACCGTCGGTCGTATGCTATAAATGCGGGCAAGAGGGATACATCAGTCCCAACTGCACACAATAATCTAAGGTGTGTTATAACTGTGGAAAGGAAGGACATATAGCTCGAGTGTGTCCTTAGCGAAACCAAGTCCAGCAGGCGTGGTGATTCCTAAGGCTGTTCCGAACAAGTCAAAGTCGGTGGTTCCTGGAAGAGCTTTTGTCGTAACTGCCCAACAAGCAAAGATCCCGAACGAGGTTATTAAAAAACTAATAATAAACTCTTGCGAAGTTTACACCTTATTAGATACCGATTGTAATACTCGTGAATTTTCATATATTATTAAATAAATATATTAATGGAAACGAGAATTTATTTGAATATAAATGATTTTGTGTTATGAGAATGATTAATTCAATTATATAAAATTGAATAATTATAATAATTGAGAAATTATGGAGTTTGCGATAAACTCGTTGGGAGCCTTGTGTGGCACAGTGACGTAATATGAGAATGATTATATTAGTTTAAGCAAACAGTTAATCTATATTAATTGTAGAATATTAATTAATTATTGTGGAATATTAACTGTGATTGATTAATAATATGTGATTATTATTATTGCAAGAAATATAATAATAATAATGAGCAACGTGTTTATAAATATAATAAGATTTATATTAAAGTGATAATTAATCATATAAGGGTTAATTAAATTTTATGGAGATTAACAATTATATTGATTGAAATATATAAGCTACATGTTTATGCCTATGTGACAATATGTAGGTAAGTATACATTAAAATAGTACATCATGAATATATGATAAACAATTATTGATTAGTAGAATTTAATAATAAAGGATACAGTGTGATGTGATTATATCCGAGAAAATTATACCAGTATGATAAAAATGTACCTGGATTATATGTGTATAAGTCACACTTACTACATTATGTGAATTATAGTATGACATTTCAATTAAAGACATATGTGCAAAATATATAAATATATATATATATATATATATATGTGTGTGTGTGTAGATAGCCTAAGTATTTAATACATATGTGTATAATGATTTAAGTGTAGTATAGAAGACTGAGTTTGCTTTGCTGGGAGAGTCACTGTCTCCTTCACGTGAAATACACAAGCTATCCTACTCCCCTATTCTTCCTTAAACTCAATAACATAGGCTAGCAAATGATGAAGAAGGGTGTGGCTATCATGATGGATTTCAACCACCATTACCAACCCCCTAATAACCTCCATGCAATTCAAATTTCTGTTAGTTTGAAATGGTAGGCAATAACATTGTCTGGATTATAAGTTCTTCTATAAATATAACCCATCCTCTTCCTAATTCATTTGCTAAGAATTTTGGGCTAAGTAAGTTAAGAGTTATATATATATATATCAGTGTCCTTGAGTAGCAGCAAGTTTAGATTCTAGCAGAAGGTATATTACAGTTTCTTTGTTATTCATTTTCGTTTTCTGTCAAAAGTTCAAATTCTTGATTATGCCAAATTGGTTCGTAATTGGTTTGTAGAACCCTTATATTGTTGTTATATGAACATACATACATGATGAAACCACTATATAGCTTTCTTGACTTTCATTTCCATTTTTGCTCTGCAATTTCTGTAAAACATCAAATTCGTGAAATTGGGAATTGATAAATGGCGATTGACTGTTATATAAGCACATATATATGTGTGTTAGTAAGTTAAAGAAGTCTAATAGCATCTGGGTATGTTGAAATCGATGAAATGGGAAGTTTGGGGACGGTTTTGGCTGCAGCGAACTGAGTCTGCAATGCTGCGCCGCAGCGCCGATGCACAGCGTTAGCTGCGCGCTGCAGCGCCACAACGCGTCAGTACCAGCGTCTCCCACGCCGCAGCGCCAATCCCAGGGCATTATGCCCGCACCGCAGCGCCAGATTGTGCCTGTTGTTGCCGCGCCGCAGCGCCGGCCTCTGTGTGCAGTTTTCTACATTCTGCAACAAAACTGTTATGTACTAATTGTTTGATTTTTGTTTAAATAAGCATGGAAGCATGATTAATACATATATATAAACCTAATGAGGTAATGTAAGCATGTTTTAGTATATTAGCATGCATGGTTAACCAAACGACATATAGTTTGGAAACGAACTTAAAGTTTCCTAAACGAACGTTAACATATATGAAGCATGTTAATATTCTGATTTTTCAAGGCATGTCGGTATGAGGTAGAGATGCATAAAAGACATATTAACTTATGTATATATGGCTCGTAGTATGACAAGAGCATGTTAGACCTCACTATTGAACATATCTAACAAAAACACAAGTTTTGAAGGTTGATATTGACATGTAAAGACCATGTATACATTCTGACTTTTCGAGCATGTTTATAGGGCCTTGAAATGCATGAAAAGCATGTTAACTTATATATATAGGTTTCATAAGGAAGCATGGACATGATAGACCTTATTAATGAACTAAACTAACAAAGTATAAGCTTTGAACGTAAACTTTGGTATGTTATGACGAGAGTTAGAATCTGATAATTTGGACACATGTGATAGTATTCTTAGACTCATTCATGTGTCATGCATGTATATATACCATGATTTGTTGCCGTGATTAAAGTTTAGCATAAACGAAGCTTGTTTTCAAGATAATAACAATGCTAGCTACATATATGCGATACGAGTACTCATGAGCATGCCTAACACAAGTTATATGAAAATCTTATGTGTTTAAAAAGCGAGCATGTTAGACCATATGAGTTCGTGTCCTTGAATGGCTTTTAAGTATTAACTTAAGAACCTATACCATGTACGATTGGATTTGAAAACGTTATACAAGCATGAAAGTATCCTTTAAATATGAATACATGCTACGTGATATTATAGGATGTTACTTGAACCCGATTTTGACGGTTAACTTAAGGGGATGCCGTAACTTGCTAAAATGAAATATATTTAGCATTGATTACGATCTTATAAGATATGAGAATGTGTTTAAACTCTAAAGGAGGAACGTTAAGGATAGAAATTATATTCTATATAACTGTGTAGCTAGGTAAAACCTAGCTTATGTGTTGATCGTATATTCGAAGATAAAATGTGAAGTTTAATTATATGACTAATGAATATCATATATACGTAACTGTATTACGATAGGAATTCGAAAGTGTTGATTTGCTTTCGTGGATAAACTACGCTAAAGGCAAGTTCTCTTACTTACACTCTTTTAAAGTGCAAGTATCCTAACCGACGCATTTACTTTATGCAAGGAAATCTATGATTGTGCAAGTTTCCTAACTTACACTCTTTTACTGTGCAAGTATTCTATCCTTGTATATTGCGAACTAGTTTTCTACTTAATCGGTTGAATTGAATTAGCATACTTGAACTCTTATTTTATTAAAGCTATTATTCATGTTGAACTTAGTATTGTTCTTGAATATTGTGAAAGTGTTTATGTCATTTGATTCGGCTAGACTTATATTATTGAAAAGCAACCCAAACTAATTGATTGGTGCGGGATCTTGTATTTGATTGAGAAGAACAACCTTCTTTGAAGGGAATATATAATTGTCGGAGGACCGACGTGCACACTTGAGTATGATTGATTGTTATGCATAACGATGGTACTTTAGGCTGATCACCTGTTGTACCTGTTTTTATTGGATTTTCAGTTTATTACTGTCAATTCTAGTAGAAGTTCATAGTCCTTAGTGACTGCTCAGTATTCAATTATTTAAAATCTTGAATTGACGTATTATTGAATCATATTGATGATAGTAGTGTGCATACAAGCCAATCATGTATGATGATAAAGCACATACTTTGTAAACAATCTTATTTATTTATTAATAAAATATTCATTTAAGGCATATAATTATCTACATGGTGCTGTTTTTATAATATGTAAATAACCCATAGTTTTAAGCAATGCTTTTAGAATCATGATGAGATCATGATAATGAGATCTAAATTCTTAGAAAGCTTAAAAACTAAAATAGTTCCCAATTGTGGGATTACTAAAATGGGGATTAGTAAATCCGGATAGATTGGTACATATTTTGCTTGCTCATTGGATGAGGATGACTGATCTCATGGTCATTTGTATGGAGACACTAAAGCAAGTATGTAGGTGCTTATTGGAGAATAAGTTCACTGAACGTGACTCGCTATGGAATACCTAATGGAGTTTTACTCGCCTGTCAATAGGAATTCCTAATGTGATAGTAGTACATGTGATCCTTGGACTTGAGATCATCATAGTATCTTGTATGTAACAAATTATACTTTGACTAATTCCTTAAGGCCTTTTAAGGCATATATAGGGTATGCTTGGGTATAATGAGTTACATATGGAGATAATGAAAGATCAATAAAAAATCTACCACCTCTAGTAAAAGAGGAGATATGTCCTATGTGATTCGTTAAATGACAACCCAGGAATCCTTGGCCAAGGTAGAATGAAATTAGAAAGAGATTTCTAATTTGCATTATTTGGAGTTGTGCATTTTCTAATCGAAATACATATGATTAAATAAATTAAGACTTGACAGTAAATCCATGTCTTATATTTAATTGGGACATTGTATGGTGGAAGGATTGAATTGTACGGTAACTATTAACTCACAGGTTCTTTTATGATTAATGTTAAAATCTATATTATCTGGAAAGTCGTTGATCGCTAGGGAGGCTTATCCCTATTGTAGAATAAATGTTATTTATTTAAATAGATTATTAGTTTAATTTGTTTATTTAAATAAGATTAGAATTGTTCTAATTGATTTATTCACAACCGGTTTAATATGGAGAACCTAAAGGGTCACACCATAAAAGGAAGAAGAATTATTTAAGAAGAAAATGACATGATAGTAATAATGCATTAAGTATAATTAATTTAATCTATGATGATAGAATAAATTAAATAGCTTAATGTTTATTATTTAATATTTTAGAAATATTAAATATAAATTAATAAGAGGAGTCTTATTAATATTATTATTATTATTATTTTAATTCTAAAGGAGTTTAGAAATTAATATAATATAATTACTCTCTCTCAATCCTAATAAAGATTAGGATATAAATTAATTAAAAGTATTTAATTAATTAATTAAATAAAACCCTATTCTAATTGGATTAGGAGGGTTAACCTAATATCTATATAAGAGAGTCTTATATCAGAAATAAGGTACGTGAATTTTTCAAGAGTTGGGAGTACACATATTCTATAGAGATAGAAACAAGGGTTAAGCCAATAACCCATCTTACTGAGTTCTTCATCTTCCTTGGTGGATCACCGTTAGAGGCCAAACATTTGGGTGGCTGACATTGATCAAGGGAAGGAGCCACTACAGAGGAATCAAAGGAGTACAGAGTAGAACTTGTACCTGAGGAAGCTTAGATCTTCAAAGGTATAATTCTGTTTTTCTCCCTCTTCATTCACTGATAATTGATGCATAAGAATGATCATGGTAATGGGTTTGTATAAATTTTTGAAAACCTAGTTTTTTACGCTTCCGCCCTATTTATGTGATTTGATTGCATGATTGCGTTACGTACAAACCCAACAGTGGTATCAGAGCCAATCTTGTGCTAATTATCAGTCTATGTGATTCCATACATGTATGATATGCGATTGGATCGAGTTCTGGGCAACAAAATTTTTTCAGATTCTGCGAAGCTGCGCAGCTGCGCCGGTACAAGGCAATATTGCTGCGCAGCTGCGCCGGGTGCTGTTCCTGGTTTTCATGCTGCGCCGGTTCCCTTTACATTCTTGGCGCAGCTGCGCCACTGGACAGGAACTGAATTTTTTTTTTGTTTTATTTAATTAAATGAATGGTTTATTTAATTAATAAAGGTTTAAAATAAAGATGTTTATTTTATATGAAATGAGATTTCAGAATTACTAAAATTAAAGAGTTTAATTTGGAATTGTTTTTGAATGAAATAAAGGAGTTTATTTTTCCAAAAACAAAGTTTAGCAAACTTTTGCCCATTAACTGATATTAATACATATATGGAATGAATTTATTTTCATGAGATGAATAAGTTTTATTGATACGTATGATGATATGTATGGTAATAAAAGGGATTGATTATGGACAATGATCAATGTGATTGGATTTTATTTTGGTTGAATGCTTGAATGAATGAGTTTTATAAAATGGGGTCTGCGTACCTCGTCTTCTCTGATTTTATTCTCGGTGTAAAATTCTATCTCCTTTCTATGTACTTCCCCTTGACTGCTGATCAAGGTTTCTATTTAATTTTAAATAGTTAATGTAATAGAGATAGTTAGAATTATTTTGAAGAAATTGGAGACCAAGGAGCAAGGAACGTGTGAAGACTCATTTGTATGGAGCCAGGGTTTAAATGTAATAGTTATATTTAAATTTAAATTCTTGCACTCCTAGGTTTGATCTTTTGGTTCACTTGGTGGCTCTAGTGAACCAAACTAGAATAAAAGTCCATAATAAATCCGGGTAGAATATAGTATTCTATATTGCATGCTAAATATTATATATATTATATTTTATACAAACATGCTTCGCATGTTTAATAAAATGACGCGTATTTTATATATATATGTGCATGCGCGCTTAAAAAGATGAGACAAATAATAACAAACCCCTCAAAGAAATATTATTAAGTCTGAAGCGTTCAAATGATATTTGGAATATCGAACGTCGCCTTCTAGCATGATTAGTTAATAGAGTATTAAATATTTAATATGAGTTTGTTGTGCTATCCACAAGGCGAGTATTGAATATTTAAGATGTTAATTAATCACATTTGATGCTTATCAAGAAAATTGAACGATCTAGTCTTGTTGTGCTATCCACAAGGACAAAAAATTTTCTTTTTTGAATTTATGGAAGTGCTAGGCTGGACTTAACTTAAATCATTTTAGTTCGGATGTGCACACACATGACCATTATGATTTAAGAGGCAAAATAAAAGGAGTTACATGGTGATGTAATTGACAAGAGTTGTCTACCTATTTATTTGTATATCGCTTGTTGGGCTATCCACAAGGTTATATACATTTGAAATGGGATCCTTAATCTCACTAGCAAATCTTTAATTAGATGTTGCCGAACGTTATGAGTGAGGGTAATATAGTTTGATGAAAATAGTGGGAGATACCAATTTAAAATAAAGACCTAAATTTATTTTGGTATGCAAAGTTAATAAAATGAATGTTTGCTAAAATGTTGTCTTTTCACATGCAGAATTTTAAAAATATCAAAATCACTAATCTCACTACGAAGCATACTTGATGCAAATAAGCTTACCGGCCCGAATTATGAGGACTGGCTAAGAAATCTGAGAATTGTTCTCACTGCTGAAAAGATTTCTTATGTCCTAAATTCCACTATCCCTGAATCTGTTTCAGAAATAGCCTCTGAGGAAGAGATTGCCACTTTCAATAAGTGGCAAAATGATGCATCTGTGGCTCAATGCATCATGCTCGCATCCATGAATAACGAGCTTCAGCGTTAGCACGAAAAAATGGATGCTCCTGCTATGCTGCTTCACCTCAAGGAGTTGTATGGTGAACAGAGTAGGACTGCTAGATATGAGATATCTAAGGAGCTCTTCCGATCTCGGATGACCGAGGGCACTGCCGTCGAGACTCATGTTCTGAAGGTAATCAATTTGATTGAACGCCTTGGACAGCTTGGGTTCGTCATGGATGGGGAGTTGAGTCAAGACTTGGTTTTGCAGTCACTCCCTGAGACCTTCTCGCAGTTTGTGGTTAATTTTCACATGAATAAGCTAGATGTCAGCTTACCTGAGCTGCTTAACATGCTGAAAACTGCAGAAGGTCACTTCTCATCCAAGAAGAACCATGTCTTGATGGTGGATTCTTCCAATAAAAGGAAGAGGCCCAAGGTGTCTTCTGAAAAGAAGAAATCTAAGAAGGCTAAGGGAAAAGGGAAAGAAAAGGAGCAAAAGAAACCTGAACCAGCTAAAGGAATGTGCTTTCATTGCAATGAGCCGGGACATTGGAAGAGGAACTGCAAGAAGTTTTTAGCAGAGAAGAAGCTTGGAGAAGCTTCGACTTCCAATCAAGGTTTGTTTATGATTGAAATTAATTTTTCTGAAAGTCATAATTCTACTTGGGTATTGGATACCGGCTGTGGTTCTCACATATGTAATACTGTGCAGGGACTGGTCAGAAGTAGAAAGCTGAACAAAGATGAGGTGATCCTACGAGTGGGAAATGGAGCAAAAGTTGCTGCATTAGCTGTAGGAACTTATTGTTTAGCAATGCCTTCGGGCAAATCCATTTATCTTAATAATTGTTATTATGTTCCGAATATTATTAAAAATATTATTTCAATTTCTGTATTGGATATGGAAGGTTTTGACGTTATTATAAAGAACAATGGTTGTTCTATTTATAAAGACGATGTTTTATATGGTATTGGAAATTTGCGAAATGGACTTTATACACTTGACTTACAAGAAAATATATTTCAAATTGAACAAATTAAGAAAAGGAAAAGAGATGATATTAATTATACCTATATGTGGCACTGTAGACTCGGTCATATCAATGAAACAAGATTATCCAAGTTGCATAAAGATGGGCTCCACGAGCTATCTGATTATGAATCATATCCAACTTGTGAATCTTGTCTCATGGGTAAAATGACTAAATCTCCTTTTAGTGGAAAAGGAGAGAGAGTTACAGAGTTGTTGGCATTGATTCACACAGACGTTTGTGGACCTATGACAACAAGTGCACGGGGTGGGTATTCTTATTTTATTACTTTCACTGATGATCACTCAAGATTTGGATATGTGTATTTAATGAAATACAAATCAGAATCATTTAAAAAGTTCAAAGAGTTCAGAAGTGAAGTAGAGAAACAAACGGGCAAGAGTATTAAGATACTTTGATCAGATCGAGGTGGAGAATACTTAAGCAGTGAGTTTCTCAATTATCTCAGAAAAAATGGTATAATCTCACAATGGACTCCTCCAGGTACACCACAGTTAAATGGAGTATCTGAAAGGAGAAATCGAACACTGTTGGACATGGTTCGATCCATGATGAGTTTTACCGACCTTCCAATTTCCTTCTGGGGATATGCCCTAGAAACGGCTGCATACCTACTTAACAAGGTACCTACCAAATTCGCCCCAAAGACTCCATATGAGATGTGGAAAGGGAGGAAACCAAATCTTAAGCATGTTAAGACTTGGGGTTGTCCAGCTTATGTCAAAAAGTTTGAAAATGATAAGCTACAGACTAAATCCGATAAGTGTAGATTTGTGGGATACCCTAAAGAAACCGTAGGGTATTATTTCTATCATCCAACTGATCAAAAGGTGTTTGTTGCGAAACATGCTACCTTCTTGGAGAAAGAGTTTATCCATGAAGAAGTTCAAGAACCACAAGTTACCACGGACCAAAGTCAGGTACCTAACCAAGTAGAAGAACCTACTGTACCACACCCTGTTCGTAAATCTGGAAGAGTACCGAAGATACCTGAGAGGTATGGATTCTTTATAAAGGATAACGATGAGGTGCACATCATGAATGATGATGATCCATTGAATTACGAACAGGCTATGAGTAATAAAGACTCAGGGAAATGGCTTGAAGCCATGAAATCCGAAATGGACTCCATGTATGAAAATAAAGTATGGTCTTTGGTTTCACCACCTGAAGGTATTAAACCTATTGGGTGTAAATGGATTTTTAAGAAAAAGACTGGAGCAGACGGAAAGGTAGAGACCTATAAGGCCCGACTGGTTGCAAAAGGTTTTAAACAAAGACAAGGAGTTGACTATGATGAAACCTTCTCACCAGTAGCCATGCTCAAGTCCATTCGGATTTTGCTTGCGATTGCAGCTTACAACGACTATGAGATCTGGCAGATGGACGTGAAAACGGCCTTCCTCAATGGGAAACTTGAGGAGGATGTGTATATGACACAGCCAGAGGGATTTATTTCAAAAGTTGGAACAAATCAAGTCTGTAAGCTACAACGATCCATTTATGGGTTGAAGCAAGCTTCTCATAGATGGAACATTCGTTTTGATGAGACAATCAAAGAGTTTGATTTTATCAAAAACAAGGATGAACCATGTGTATACATGAAGGTTAGTGGGAGCGCAGTATCATTCCTTGTATTATATGTTGATGATATATTACTGATAGGGAATGACATTCCTATGTTACAATCCATTAAAATCTGGTTATCTAAAAACTTCTCCATGAAGGACTTGGGTGAAGCATCCTATATTTTGGGGATAAAGATCTATAGAGATAGATCTAAAAGGATGCTCGGCTTATCCCAAGGAACGTACATTGATACGATGCTAAAGAGGTTTAGCATGGAAGATTCCAAAAGAGGTCTCATGCCGATGAGCCATGGAATAAATCTCTCCAAGAAACAGGCCCCAAAGACACCTGAGGAGAGAGACCGTATGAGTAAGATCCCTTATGCTTCTGCAATAGGATCTATCATGTACGGTATAATATGTACTAGACCGGATGTTGCTCACGCACTTAGTGTAACAAGCAGATACCAGTCGAATCCAGGAGAAGAGCACTGGAAGGCAGTGAAAAATATCCTAAAGTACTTGAGAAGGACTAAAGATATTTTTCTTGTCTACGGTGGGTCTGAATTAAAACTCGAGGGATTCACGGACTCAAGTTTTCAAACAGACCAAGATGACAGTAAATCTGTTTCAGGGTATGTGTTTACCTTGAACGGAGGTACAGTGAGTTGGAAGAGTTCCAAGCAGCAAAAGGTTGCTGATTCAGTGACAGAGGCAGAGTATATAGCTGCAAGTGAAGCTGCAAAGGAAGCTGTTTGGATGAAGAAGTTCATAACTGAACTTGGTGTGGTTTCTAGCATTGGAGAAGCAGTTCCCGTATACTGTGACAACACCGGAGCGGTTGCACAGGCTAAGGAACCCAGGTCTCATCAGAAATCTAAACACGTGTTGCGGCGATTTCACTTGATCAGGGAGATCATTGAAAGAGGAGACGTCACCTTGGAGCGTGTAGACTCTCAAGACAACATTGCAGATCCATTTACTAAAGCTTTAACACAACAGCAGTTTGATCATCACTTAGAGAAGATGGGTATGAGATACCATAGCGATTGGCTTTAGTGCAAGTGGGAGATTGATAGTAGTGTGCATACAAGCCAATCATGTATGATGATAAAGCACATACTTTGTAAACAATCTTATTTATTTATTAATAAAATATTCATTTAAGGCATATAATTATCTACATGGTGCTGTTTTTATAATATGTAAATAACCCATAGTTTTAAGCAATGCTTTTAGAATCATGATGAGATCATGATAATGAGATCTAAATTCTTAGAAAGCTTAAAAACTAAAATAGTTCCCAATTGTGGGATTACTAAAATGGGGATTAGTAAATTCGGATAGATTGGTACATATGTTGCTTGCTCATTGGATGAAGATGACTGATCTCATGGTCATTTGTGTGGAGACACTAAAGCAAGTATGTAGGTGCTTATTGGAGAATAAGTTCACTGAACGTGACTCGCTATGGAATACCTAATGGAGTTTTACTCGCCTGTCAATAGGAATTCCTAATGTGATAGTAGTACATGTGATCCTTGGACTTGAGATCATCATAGTATCTTGTATGTAACAAATTATACTTTGACTAATTCCTTAAGGCCTTTTAAGGCATATATAGGGTATGCTTGGGTATAATGAGTTACATATGGAGATAATGAATGATCAATAAAGAATCTACCACCTCTAGTAAAAGAGGAGATATGTCCTATGTGATTCGTTAAATGACAACCCAGGAATCCTTGGCCAAGGTAGAATGAAATTAGAAAGAGGTTTTTAATTTGCATTATTTGGAGTTGTGCATTTTCTAATCGAAATACATATGATTAAATAAATTAAGACTTGACAGTAAATCCATGTCTTATATTTAATTGGGACATTGTATGGTGGAAGGATTGAATTGTACGGTAACTATTAACTCACAGGTTCTTTTATGATTAATGTTGAAATCTATATTATCTGGAAAGTCGTTGATCGCTAGGGAGGCTTATCCCTATTGTAGAATAAATGTTATTTATTTAAATAGATTATTAGTTTAATTTGTTTATTTAAATAAGATTAGAATTGTTCTAATTGATTTATTCACAACCGGTTTAATATGGAGAACCTAAAGGGTCACACCATAAAAGGAAGAAGAATTATTTAAGAAGAAAATGGCATGATAGTAATAATGCATTAAGTATAATTAATTTAATCTATGATGATAGAATAAATTAAATAGCTTAATGTTTATTATTTAATATTTTAGAAATATTAAATATAAATTAATAAGAGGAGTCTTATTAATATTATTATTATTATTATTATTTTAATTCTAAAGGAGTTTAGGAATTAATATAATATAAGTACTCTCTCTCAATCCTAATAAAGATTAGGATATAAATTAATTAAAAGTATTTAATTAATTAATTAAATAAAACCCTATTCTAATTGGATTAGGAGGGTTAACCTAATATCTATATAAGAGAGTCTTATATCAGAAATAAGGTACGTGAATTTTTCAAGAGTTGGGAGTACACATATTCTATAGAGATAGAAACAACGGTTACGCCAATAACCCATCTTACTGAGTTCTTCATCTTCCTTGGTGGATCACCGTTAGAGGCCAAACATTTGGGTGGCTGACATTGATCAAGGGAAGGAGCCACTACAGAGGAATCAAAGGAGTAGAACTTGTACCTGAGGAAGCTTGGATCTTCAAAGGTATAATTCTATTTTTCTCCTTCTTCATTCACTGATAATTGATGCATAAGAATGATCATGGTAATGGGTTTGTATAAATTTTTGAAAACCTAGTTTTTTACGCTTCCGCCCTATTTATGTGATTTGATTGCATGATTGCGTTACGTACAAACCCAACAATTGATATTATTCTGTCCTTAGCGACTGTTATTGAGAACTGTTGATATTCTTGTTATCCTTGAACTATCAAACCTTGTTATACCTTTTCGAGAATTGGGAATCTTATTACTCACCCTTATTATATATTACTTGCTGGGCAATTTGTGCTCATTCTTGTTTTCCCTAAAACATTTCAGTTAAGGCAGAGCATGGCGAACCTTCGGGCGTTAATAAGGGCAAGGGCAAGGCTACCAATTAGCTTGTCTCTTATATGTTTTAAATATTTTAATGTTGTATTAAGATGATGTAGTAAGACTGGTTTTGATTATGTTTAAGCTTAAGTTAGGTTATGTAATAAGTCGTTAATTGATATTATTATGTAATCTATTAAGTACTGTAGGTTGCGAGACTTGGGGAAATAATTATAATAAATCATTGTAAATTATTCTAGAATAGATTTTTCGCTGTGATCGTGTGATATTTAGTTATTATTATCGTAATGCATTACCATGAGCACGTGATGAACCGAATTAGAGAGACCCCGTGACGGTCCTTGAATTTGGGGGAGTCACAGGTTGGTATCAAAATTGTAGTTATAAACCTTAGGAACGAGTGTCCTTAGACTATAACTTAGGTGAACTTGGAAGTTAGGAAGGAGATAAAACTCATGTAGAGTTTTCCTTGAGAGGCTTAGTCTGTTATGAAATGTAACTTCATTCTATACAATGAACTTATGTTTTATTTAACATTCTAATGGAGTTGTTGTTTGTTTATCTTGTGTTTGTGATTGTAGGATGACAGACACAGGTGTACCTAGTAGAGTGACAGAGGAGGAGCCCAGGGATATACATGTAGTATACGAGGCACCTATAGAGGCTGTGCCAGTACAGGCAGTTGTACCGTTCGAGTCTGACGACGAGGACGAGATTGAGATAGAGTCTGATCCAGAGGAGGAGCCGATGGAGGACGAGCCGATAGAGGATGAGCCAGTAGAGGACTCTGATGAGGCTACTATAGAGGAGTAGATGCTAGGAGAGTATGAGGAGCGGATCCTAGAGTTAGACTGCAGAGTTCAGGAGCTGGAGGCAGAGGCCCAAGAGAGAGAGTCTGAGTTCCAAAAACTGCGGGACGAGGACCACCTGAGGAAGCTGGCTATGCAAGAGTTAGAGGTGGAGATTGCCTACCGTAGGGAGGCAGGGATCCAGATGGGGACTCTGTTTCACAGGTCAGTGGCTAGGAATGTAGATTTGGCAGAGAAGCTAGAAGAGGTTGAGCAGAGGGAACTGAGTGAGAAGACTGAGAAAGAGGCACTCCGTACTCAGCTAGAGTTGGAGGTGATGGATAGGTTACACTTCGAGGAGAAGTGGGAAGCGTCCAATGAGAGAGTTGACGACCTTGAGGACGAGGTCAGGTGCAAGAAGAGAAAGATGAACAAGATGGGGTATGTGTTCCGTTCAGCTTTTGAAAGGGTGATTGATGGTGTGTACCACTACCTGGCAGAACAGGGACAGACTCTACATACCTTGAGCCGAGAGCTGGTTGTGTATATAGCACAGTTGGAGTACAAGAGCGCAGTGGAGCGCGGGATGATGTGATGAGATTTCCTTAGTCAGTCTAGTGGTAGTACTAGTTGTGTCTTTATGTATTGTATATACTATGTTGTAATCCCAATCTTTTGTGTAAGATGTGGGATAATGATGTGAATCCCGTGTTAGCTTTTGTTAGAGGGGTAGTATGGTAGTAGGTTGGTATATTCCCTGTCTTTTGTGATATTAGGGGATATATGTGATAACATTTATAGCAGTATGCTAGGAAATCTTGTAATGAAACGATTTGGCATATGAATATAAATGAAGTTTATTTAGAAACGTGTTATAATTTATTCTTTTAGTATTAAAAGAAATACTTAAGTAATATACTTGAATAATATTAAAATGGAAACTTGTGATGCAGATAATGCCGCCCAGACATAGATTGACTGCACCCGAAGAATCTGTTAACAACGAGAGGGTACAAGTAGACCCGATCCAGAAACTGGTAGACTTGTTAGGAGAAGCCTTAAGGGGAAGGAACAATGAACCCGTTCGCCCGAACCCTCAGACTGTGCCAGTAACAACCTTTAAAGACTTTAAGAGTGTAGGACCCCCAGAGTTCGAGGGAAGTACCGACCCAATCGTCGCACAAACGTGGATCAAAGAGATCGAAAAAGCTTTCACTATAGCTAGCGTAGGCGAAGATCAGAAGACGGTGTTTGCCACGTACATGATGAGGGGAGAAGCGAACTACTGGTGGGAGGCTAATCAACAAAGAGCTGGAGAAGGGATAATAGCTTGGGACAAGTTTAAGATGCTGTTCTTCGAGAATTACTTCCCGAAGAGTATGAAGAATAGGATGGAGGTGAAATTCCTAGTGTTAAAATAATGTGAGATGACGGTGGCGCAATACGCGGCTAGGTTTAACGAACTAGCACGATTTGCGGAGCACCAAGTTGGTGATGAAGAGAGAAAGGCTAGACGTTTCGAATAAGGGTTGAAGCCGTGGCTGTTCAATAAGGTATCAGTTCTTCAAATTGATTCATTTGCAACATTACTAGAGAAGGCAATCATTGCGGAAGGTGGCAGTGAGGCCTTAAGTCTGTATAACAAAGAAAAGAAAGGAAAGAATGTTGGAGGAGAGAATCGTACGGGAGGAAGCAGTAGCGGAGGAAGCAACTTGGGAAAGAGAAAGTGGGAGAATAACAACAACAAAAACAACAATAATCAATCAGGGAATTTTTGTGGAGGTTTCAAGAAGAGGGCTGAAGGATGCCCGAAGTGTGGGAAGAATCACCAGGGCGAGTGCTGGAAGGGACGTGGCACTTGCTACAACTGCGGACAGGAAGGGCACATCTCGCCCAACTGTACGAAACCAAAGAAGATACAAGGATGCTTTGCGTGTCACTCGACGGAGCACCGAATTAAGGACTGCCCAAAGAAGGGAAGTGGCGGGGGTAGTAATCAGCAAGGAGGCAACAAGCTGATGATCGGTGGACCGGCACAATCCAACCGCCAGAACCTTTAACATGACCGTCCAAGACGCCGTGGCTGCGAAGGACGTGGTGTCAGGTATAATCCCAATCAATGATATAAATGCTTATGTATTATTTGATTCGGGTGCCACCTGTTCTTTTGTATCTGAAGAATTTGCTAGTAGACTTAGTACACCCCGAGAACGATTAGAAAATCCTTTGATCATAGAAGTTACTAATAAGGAAGTGATCCCTGTAGAATACATTTATCGAGATTGTCACGCAAACATTAGAGAACATGAACTGAGCGTAGACTTGATTCCTATTAGATTGGGAAAATTTGACGTAATACTGGGAATGGATTGGTTGTATAACCATGCTGCGATAATTGACTGTCAGAACAAATGTGTGAACCTTCAGACTCCGAGTAAGTCTAAGGTAGTGTTTTATGGTAGCTCATCGCTTAAGCAATCGTGTTGCGTTACGATGATGCAGGCCAAGAAATTGTTAAGGAAAGGATGCGTAGGATATTTAGCTTACATCGTTGATACTCAGAAAAAGGGAGTAGAAATTAAGGATATATCCGTAGTGAATGAATTTCTAGATGTGTTTCCGGACAATCTGCCTGGTCTTCCGCCAGACAGAGAAATCGAATTCATAATAGACTTAGCACCGGGAACAGCACCGATTTCGAAAGCTCCATATCGTATGGCGCCAGTAGAAATGAAGGAATTGATGATACAATTGCCAGAGTTGTTGGATAAGGGTTACATTCGACCGAGTGTTTCTCCTTGGGGAGCACCAGTACTATTCGTTAAAAAGAAGGACGGATCGATGAGGCTCTGTATCGATTATCGAGAATTGAACAGAGTAACGATCAAGAACCGATATCCGCTACCGAGGATAGACGACTTATTTGATCAACTGAAGGGAGCAAAGTGTTTCTCAAAGATCGACCTACGAACAGGATATCATCAACTGAAAGTGAGGGATGAGGACATACCAAAGACTGCGTTTCAAACCCGTTATGGACACTACGAGTTTTTGGTAATGTCATTTGGATTGACTAATGCTCTGGCAGCATTTATGGACTTGATGAACCGAGTTTTCAAGCCATACTTGGATAAATTTGTAGTGGTTTTTATCGACGACATTTTGATCTACTCGAAGACAGAGGAAGAACACGCCGAACATCTAAAGATTGTTTTGGAGGCACTAAGGAAGGAGAAGATGTATGCAAAATTTTCTAAGTGCGAATTTTGGATGGAGAAGGTTCAATTCTTAGGCCACGTGGTGGATAAGAATGGAATCTCTGTAGACCTTGCGAAGGTTGAAGCAGTAAGTAATTGGGAACAACCGAGAACACCGACGGAGGTGAGAAGCTTTTTAGGGTTAGCCGGATACTATCGAAGATTCATCCAAGATTTTTCTAAGATAGCAACCCCGCTGACCAATTTGACTAGAAAGACGGTGAAATTTGTATGGACTGACAAATGCGAGGAAAGTTTTCAAGAACTGAAAAGGAGACTGAGCAAAGCACCTGTGTTATCATTACCAGATGATGCGGGAAATTTTGTGGTGTATAGTGATGCATCGCACAAGGGGCTTGGCTGTGCGCTTATGCAGCACGGCAAGGTCATTGCATATGCATCACGACAATTGAAGGATTACGAAAAACGATACCCTACTCACGACTTAGAGTTAGCGGCAGTAGTTTTTGCGTTAAAGATATGGAGGCATTATTTGTACGGAGAAAAATGTGAGATATACACGGACCATAAAAGTCTAAAGTATATCTTCACACAGAAGGAGTTGAACATGCGGCAGAGGAGATGGTTAGAATTAATCAAAGACTATGATTGCGATATTCTTTATCACCCGGGAAAGGCGAATGTGGTTGCCGACGCTCTGAGCAGGAAAGGAAGGGAGAAGTTGTTTAATTTGACGACTCAGGAAAAATTGATAAGAGAGATGGAGAAATTGGAAATAGAAGTGAAAGAACCAAAGAAGCCTGGAGAGAAGTTATTTGTAGTGGGAGCTCATCCGACATTGTTGGATAGAGTAAAGGAAGCCCAGGAAAAGGATGAAGAGTGTGAGAAAATTCGAAAGAGGATCACGAAAAATGAGGAAGAAAAATTTCGAATGGATAAAGACGGTATTTTGAGATTTGAAGGAAGAGTGTGGGTACCAGCGGTAACCGAGTTGAGGGAAGAGATTTTGCACGAGGCACACAATACGACGTATTCCGTTCATCCGGGAGGCACTAAGATGTACCGAGATTTGAAGCAACATTTTTGGTGGCCCAATTTGAAACGGGAAGTCGTAGAGTGCGTCAGTAGATGTTTGACTTGCCAACGCGTTAAAGCAGAATATCAGCGGCCGAGTGGTTTACTACAACTGTTGGAAATACCAGAGTGGAAATGGGAGCATATTACGATGGACTTCGTGGTAGGACTTCTAGCTACGCAGAAAGGTTATGATGCCATTTGGGTTATCGTGGATCGACTAACCAAGACCGCACATTTTCTACCAATCAAGATCCGCTACAGTTTGAACCAATTAGCAAGTCTGTATGTAAAAGAGATTGTTTCACGACATGGAGTGCCGGTATCAATTGTCTCTGATCGAGATCCGCGCTTCACGTCCAATTTTTGGAAGAGTTTGGAAGAAAGAATGGGAACACAGTTGAGGTTGAGTACGGCTTACCATCCTCAGACAGACGGACAGAGTGAGCGAACAATACAAACGCTGGAGGATATGCTTAGGACTTGCGTGATGGATTTTAAGGGAAATTGGGACGACCACCTACCCTTAGTAGAATTCGCATATAATAATAGTTACCATGCAAGTATCGGCATGCCACCGTACGAAGCTCTTTACGGAAGAAAGTGCAGAACGCCATTATGTTGGGACGAAGTCGGGGAGCGACGAATACTCGGACCAGAGTTAGTACAACAAACCGCAGACGTGGTGACAGTGATAAGAGCCAGATTAGTAGCAGCTCAAGATCGCCAGAAGAAATACGCAGATTTGCATCGGCAGAACCGAGACTTCAAAGTCGGCAGTTTTGTATTCTTGAAAGTATCTCCATGGAAAGGAAAGATCCGTTTCGACAAGAAAGGAAAATTGAGTCCAAGATTTATAGGACCGTTCGAAATACTGAAGCGAGTGGGCGAAGTGGCATACAAAGTTGCGTTACCACCCGAGTTGGAGCACATCCACAATGTGTTCCACATTTCTGTGTTGCGACCATACAAGGCCGACTACAAGCACGTGATTTCTTACTAGCCCATTCAAGTGGAGAAGAACTTGGCGTATGAAAAAATTCATGTCCAGATATTAGATAGGAAAGAGCAAACTTTGAGAAATAAAATTATTTCGTCTATAAAAGTACTTTGGCGTAACCACGATGTCGAGGAGGCAACGTGGGAGTTAGAAGATAGGATGATGAAGGACTATCCCCATCTATTCGTGTAACCTTGTAGCAATTCCGGGACGAAATTTTTATAAGGGGGGGAGGATGTAATACCCGTGAATTTTCATATATTATTAAATAAATATATTAATGGAAACGAGAATTTATTTGAATATAAATGATTTTGTGTTATGAGAATGATTAATTCAATTATATAAAATTGAATAATTATAATAATTGAGAAATTATGGAGTTTGCGATAAACTCGTTGGGAGCCTTGTGTAGCACAGTGACGTAATATGAGAATGATTATATTAGTTTAAGCAAACAGTTAATCTATATTAATTGTAGAATATTAATTAATTGTTGTGGAATATTAACTGTGATTGATTAATAATATGTGATTATTATTATTGCAAGAAATATAATAATAATAATGAGCAACGTGTTTATAAATATAATAAGATTTATATTAAAGTGATAATTAATCATATAAGGGTTAATTAAATTTTATGGAGATTAACAATTATATTGATTGAAATATATAAGCTACATGTTTATGCCTATGTGACAATATGTAGGTAAGTATACATTAAAATAGTACATCATGAATATATGATAAACAATTATTGATTAGTAGAATTTAATAATAAAGGATACAGTGTGATGTGATTATATCCGAGAAAATTATACCAGTATGATAAAAATGTACCTGGATTATATGTGTATAAGTCACACTTACTACATTATGTGAATTATAGTGTGACATTTCAATTAAAGACATATGTGCAAAATATATAAATATATATATATATATGTGTAGATAGCCTAAGTATTTAATACATATGTGTATAATGATTTAAGTGTAGTATAGAAGACTGAGTTTGCTTTGATGGGAGAGTCACTGTCTCCTTCACGTGAAATACACAAGCTATCCTACTCCCCTATTCTTCCTTAAACTCAATAACATAGGCTAGCAAATGATGAAGAAGGGTGTGGCTATCATGATGGATTTCAACCACCATTACCAACCCCCTAATAACCTCCATGCAATTCAAATTTCTGTTAGTTTGAAATGGTAGGCAATAACATTGTCTGGATTATAAGTTCTTCTATAAATATAACCCATCCTCTTCCTAATTCATTTGCTGAGAATTTTGGGCTAAGTAAGTTAAAAGTTATATATATATATATATATATATATATATATATATATATCAGTGTCCTTGAGTAGCAGCAAGTTCAGATTCTAGCAAAAGGTATATTACAGTTTCTTTGTTATTCATTTTCGTTTTCTGTCAAAAGTTCAAATTCTTGATTATGCCAAATTGGTTCGTAATTGGTTTGTAGAACCCTTATATTGTTGTTATATGAACATACATACATGATGAAACAACTACATAGCTTTCTTGACTTTCATTTCCATTTTTGCTCTGCAATTTCTGTAAAACATCAAATTCGTGGAATTGGTTGGAGTTCATGAAATTGGGAATTGATAAATGGCGATTGACTGTTATATAAGCACATATATATGTGTGTTAGTAAGTTAAAGAAGTCTAATAGCATTTGGGTATGTTGAAATCGATGAAATGGGAAGTTTGGGGACAGTTTTGGCTGCAGCGAACTGAGTCTGCAATGCTGCGCCGATGCACAGCGTTAGCTGCGCGCTGCAGCGCCACAACGCGTCAGTACCAGCGTCTCCCACGCCGCAGCGCCAATCCCAGGGAATTATGCCCGCGCCGCAGCGCCACCCGCGCCGCAGCGCCAGATTGTGCCTGTTGTTGCCGCGCCGCAACGCCGGCCTCTGTGTGCAGTTTTCTGCATTCTGCAACAAAACTGTTATGTACTAATTGTTTGATTTTTGTTTAAATAAGCTTGGAAGCATGATTAATACATATATATAAACCTTATGAGGTAATGTAAGCATGTTTTAGTATATTAGCATGCATGGTTAACCAAACGACATATAGTTTGGAAACGAACTTAAAGTTTCCTAAACGAACATTAACATATATGAAGCATGTTAATATTCTGATTTTTCAAGGCATGTCGGTATGAGGTAGAGATGCATAAAAGACATATTAACTTATGTATATATGGCTCGTAGTATGACAAGAGCATGTTAGACCTCACTATTGAACATATCTAACAAAAATACAAGTTTTGAAGGTTGATATTGACATGTAAAGACCATGTATACATTCTAACTTTTCGAGCATGTTTATAGGGCCTTGAAATGCATGAAAAGCATGTTAACTTATATATATAGGTTTCATAAGGAAGCATGGACATGATAGACCTTATTAATGAACTAAACCAACAAAGTATAAGCTTTGAACGTAAACTTTGGTATGTTATAACGAGAGTTAGAATCTGATAATTTGGACACATGTGATAGTACTCTTAGACTCATTCATGTGTCATGCATGTATATATACCATGATTTGTTGCCGTGATTAAAGTTTAGCATAAACAAAGCATGTTTTCAAGATAATAACAATGCTGGCTACATATATGCGATACGAGTACTCATGAGCATGCCTAACACAAGTTATATGAAAATCTTATGTGTTTAAAAAGCGAGCATGTTAGACCATATGAGTTCGTGTCCTTGAATGGCTTTAAGTATTAACTTAAGAACCTATACCATGTACGATTGGATTTGAAAAAGTTATACAAGCATGAAAGTATCCTTTAAATATGAATACATGCTACGTGATATTATAGGATGTTACTTGAACCCGATTTTGACAGTTAACTTAAGGGGATGCTGTAACTTGCTAAAATGAAATATATTTAGCATTGATTGCGATCTTATAAGATATGAGAATGTGTTTAAACTCTAAAGGAGGAACGTTAAGGATAGAAATTATATTCTATATAACTGTGTAGCTAGGTAAAACCTAGCTTATGTGTTGATCGTATATTCGAAGATAAAATGTGAAGTTTAATTATATGACTAATGAATATCATATATACGTAACTGTATTACGATAGGAATTCGAAAGTGTTGATTTGCTTTCGTGGATAAACTACGCTAAAGGCAAGTTCTCTTACTTACACTCTTTTAAAGTGCAAGTATCCTAACCGACGCATTTACTTTATGCAAGGAAATCTATGATTGTGCAAGTTTCCTAACTTACACTCTTTTACTGTGCAAGTATTCTATCCTTGTATATTGCAAACTAGTTTTCTACTTAATCGATTGAATTGAATTAGCATACTTGAACTCTTATTTCATTAAAGCTATTATTCATGTTGAACTTAGTATTGTTCTTGAATATTATGAAAGTGTCTATGTCATTTGATTCGGCTAGACTTATATTATTGGAAAGCAACCCAAACTAATTGATTGGTGCGGGATCTTGTATTTGACTGAGAAGAACAACCTTCTTTGAAGGGAATATATAATTGTCGGAGGACCGACGTGCACACTTGAGTATGATTGATTGTTATGCATAACGATGGTACTTTAGGCTGATCACCTGTTGTACCTGTTTTTATTGGATTTTCAGTTTATTACTGTCAATTCTAGTAGAAGTTCATAGTCCTTAGTGACTGCTCAGTATTCAATTATTTAAAATCTTGAATTGACGTATTATTGAATCATATTGATATTATTCTGTCCTTAGCGACTGTTATTGAGAACTGTTGATATTCTTGTTATCCTTGAACTATCAAACCTTGTTATACCTTTTCGAGAATTGGGAATCTTATTACTCACCCTTATTATATATTACTTGCTGGGCAATTTGTGCTCATTCTTGTTTTCCCTAAAACATTTCAGTTAAGACAGAGCATGGCGAACCTTCGGGCGTTAATAAGGGCAAGGGGAAGGTTACCAATTAGCTTGTCTCTTATATGTTTTAAATATTTTAATGTTGTATTAAGATGATGTAGTAAGACTGGTTTTGATTATGTTTAAGCTTAAGTTAGGTTATGTAATAAGTCGTTAATTGATATTATTATGTAATCTATTAAGTACTGTAGGTTGCGAGACTTGGGGGAATAATTATAATAAATCATTGTAAATTATTCTAGAATAGATTTTCCGCTGTGATCGTGAGATATTTAGTAATTATTATCGTAATGTATTACCATGAGCACGTGATGAACCGAATTCGAGAGACCCCGTGACGGTCCTGGAATTTGGGGGCGTCACACCGATGCTACCCATTCTTTTATTTCACCTGCTCGTGCTCAACGTTTGAACTTGACACCTGAGAAATTAGACTTTGACTTCTTTGTTGGAACTCCGTTGGGAGAAACCTTTGTTACATCCACAGTTTACAATTCTTGCTTGATTCAAATTGGTACCCTCACCCTACCTGTTGATCTTATATCTTTGAAAATACTTGCATTTGACGTGATTTTAGGAATTGATTGGTTAACCACTTATCATGTCAAAATTGATTATTTTCGTAAGGTTTTTAGTTTTCATATTCCTAACCAACCTGTTGTGCGAATTCAAACAACCAAACCACTAAAATCAATCAATGTCATTTCAAGTCATAAAGCTATTCGTTTATTGAAAAACGGATGTCAAGCTTTCTTAGCATATGTCACTGATTTAAATCAGAATACGTCAGATTTGAATGATATTTCTGTTGTTAATGAGTTTCCTGATGTATTTCCCGAAGAACTTCCCGGTCTATCCCCAGAACGTGAAGTTGAATTCTTTATTGACCTTGAACCCGATACAAAACCCATTTCTAAAACCCCATATCGAATGGCTCCTATTGAACTTTAGGAGTTAAAAATCCAACTACAGGAGTTGTTAGACATCGGTTTTATACGTCCTAGTACATCTCATTGGGGTGCTCCTATTTTATTCGTAAAGAAGAAAGACGGTATTATGAGACTATGTATTGACTATCGGGAGTTGAACCATGTCACCATCAAGAATAGGTATCCGTTACCTCGCATTGATGACCTGTTCAACTAGTTGCAAGGTGCGCAATTCTTCTCAAAGATCGATCTCCGTTCTAGATATCATCAGTTAGAGATTAGAACTGATGACATTCCAAAGACTGCCTTTAGAACTCGATACGCGCATTACGAATTTCTAGTTATATCTTTCAGATTGACCAATGTCCATGCTGCGTTCATGGACTTGATGAACCAAATATTTAAGAAATATTTGGATCATTTCGTGGTTGTCATTATTGATGACATCCTAAAGCCTCAAATATTTCTTACTTAGAATGAACTCAACATGCGAAAACGACGTTGGCTTGAGCTGTTGAAAGATTACGACCATACCATCCAATACCATTCTGGAAAAGCGAACGTGGTAGCGGAAGCATTAAGTAGAAGATCATATGCGGGAATGAGTGCGATATTGTCAACACAAAGGCCCATTTTGTGTGACTTACAAAGGATGGAGATAGAGTTCAAGACCCTGGGGACCCACAGGATGATGTCAAGTATACGCGTAGAACTAGCTTTGATTGATAAAGTTAAAGTTGCTCAAGCTACAGACCCGGAGCTGATGAAGATGAAGAAGAAAGTGCAAGAAGGTGTTATTCCAGAAGCAAGAATCGATGAAGAAGGAATACTTCAAGTCAACTCCAGACTTTGTGTTCTAACGATTCTGATTTGAAGTATAGAATCATGATGGAGGCATACAACACATCGTTTGCAACCCATCCTGGAAGTATCAAAATGTGTCGTGATCTTCGACATACATTTTGGTGGAGCAATATAAAGAGAGAGATCGTCGAGTTTATCTCGAGGTGTTTAATGTGTAAACGTGTCAAGGCGGAGCATCAAATGCCAAAGGGTCAGCTTGCAGAAAGCTATGGGCACCGATTTACAATTTATTGGTCAATTTAAAATTCTTGACCGAGTAGGAACTGTGGCCTATAGACTCGCTTTACCGCCAAGCGTGTCTCGTGTTCATAATGTTTTTTACATATCCATGATATGTAAATATGTGAAAGACCCAAACCACATTATTGAATTAGAACTAGACGAGATAGCTGAATATTTAACGTATGAGGAGGTACTTGTCAAGATCTTGGATAAGAAGGAACATATTCTATGCTCAAAGATTATACCTCAAGTCAAAGTTTTGTGGAGGAACCATGATGTTGAGGAAATAACCTGGGAGTTAGAATCAAAAATGAAAGCGAGGTATCCTCACCTTTTCGACATACCAGGTACGTACGTCAATTTTGAGGACGAAATTTCATAAGGAGGGGAGGTTGTAAGACCCCAACTTTTATGAATAAAGATTTAATTTTCTTTATACATTATTTTGAAATAGTAAAGTGTTGATTTGATAAATGTGGTAAGTTATGGGTGGAATGTGCAAATTTTATAAAGTAAGCAAGTGGTCATAAAATATTCGTTGTGTCGGGGAATATTCTTTTGTCAGAGAATATTCGTACGACGGCGCAGTCATTGGTGGACCCCTCAACGGAATAATTGTCGGATATAGAAAGCGACAGAAATAACATTTTCACGGCAAAACTTTTACAGTTAAACTGTTAAAATGCGAGAAATTATAGAGAGAGAAAGAAGAAGAGTATTTTGCTACTACACTATTCCAGTATCTAATCTTCTACTAAGGTAAGGGGTATTATTTCTTTTGTATTCATAAAAATTGCTATTTTTTTCAATACTCGTAAGGGTTGTTACTCTATTCTTTATTGATCTGTGGGAGTAACCTGTCTACGCGGACTACCGCATGCATAGTGAATAACCCTTCGTATTCATTCTTTATTGATCTGTGGGAATAACCTGTCTACGTGGACTACCTCATGCCTGGTGAAATTCTTTCGTATTCATTCTATTCCCTATTAATTTGTGGGAATAACTTGTCTACGCGGACTACCGCATGCGTGGTGAATCACCCTTCGTATTTATTTTTATTAAATTTTGGAAATGATCTGTCTACGCGGATTACTGCATAACAGGTGAAACTCCAATTACAGTTTCGTATATTCATTCATACTCGTACGAAATATTATTTCAATGGAATATTGGTCTGAACTTTTTATGAAATTTTCATCTTTTCATGACGAGTTACTATTCACAGTAAAAAATATTTTTTTTTATTATTGATTGGATCCAAGTTTTGAACTTCATTCTTGAATTTTGCTCCACAATTGATTATTACGGAGTATTCTTGAACTTGGATAAACTAAATTATGAATCCCTAATCTTTGTCCTTTATCTCATTGGATTCGTTTTTTATATTATTTTTCATCATCCTCAGTCTTAAATGATGATACAAATGAATATCTTTGGCTTGTAGTGCAAAGATGAATGATTATTTGATGAATATCTTTAGCCTGTAGTGCGAAGATGATTACCTGATGAATATTTTTGGCCCGTAGTGCAAAGATGGACAGGTGTTGAGATGAACATGACCATTGGTAATACAAATGAATATCTTTGGCCCGTAGTGCAAAGATGAATATTTGATTCGAGATATATATTGATTGATGTTACAGGGATAAAATATTGATGATGGACTTTTAAATCATAGAAGATAGTAGACATCATTCTCTACTTAACTCTTCTAATGAATTGTTATTTTCGCTGCAGTTGTTGATCTAAAACTTGTTGTCCATAATATTTTATCTGATTTGTTGAAGACTAACGATAATTTGTTCTTCATTATCTTAGTCATAATATTCTTTACTAGGCTAGTTGAGCTCACCCTTTTCTTCCATTGTTCTCTTTAGAAATGAGAATATCGCAGGTACTAGTAGGGGAATGGAGTGATGGTCCGAGTTAGAGCTGTAGAAGTCCTCACTATTTTTTTGTAAAATAGTGTAATAATAAATGTAATGAGGACATAGTTTGAATGTTTATATTTTTTACATATCTGTATTGACACTCACAGTTGTGTGGTCGTATTTTGCACGACCGTTTGATATAAAAGATTGTATTTAGATTTTGTTGAGTGTATTTGGCGACTCAGAATGGGTTGGGTTGATTGGACCAATTCTGGGGGCGTCACAACCTCTATCTCGTCCTCGTCATCAAACTCGGACAGTGCAACTGCCTGCACAGGCTCGGCTACCAAAGGGGCTTCATATACGACATGTATATCTTGGGGCTCCTCCTCTACCACTCTACTAGGTCCTCCCATGTCTGTCATCCTACAACCACAAACATAAGACAACAAACAACAACTCCATTAGAATGTTAAATAAAACATAAGTTCATTGTATAGAATGAAATTTTATTTCATAACACACTAAGTCTCTCCAGGAAAACTCTACATGATTTTTATCTCCTTCTATCTTCTAAGTTCTCCTAAGTTATAATCTAAGGACTCTCGCTCCTAAGGTTTATAACTAACGCTCTGATACCAACCTGTGACGCTCTCAAAATTTGGACTACTCGCGTCTCAAATTCGGTTCGTCACGTACTAATTTTTAATAACTTAATGACATCTCATGCAACGGATTAATGGAATAATTTACAGTTATTTAATATAAATATTCATGTCCCAAGGTCTCGTAACTTAAACATAACTCCACCATCTTAAACATATCTTAAACCAATACACAACTAATACATAATATGAAATAAGTCTTATTACAACATCATAATAGTCTTAAAGAGAACAAAGCTACGCCGTAGCCTTGCCCTTGCCCTTGTCTGTGCCAAAGGGTCCGCATTGCTCTGCCTTAACTGAAATGTTTTTAGAGAAAGCAAGAATGAGCAACAAGTTTGGTCAACAAGTAATATTGCAATATGGGTAAGCATAATTATAAAGCTTAATGAAATCCAAGGTATATTATCAAAGGATAATTCAAGAGTTCAGAGAATAATGTTGTAAACGAAAATATACCAATAGTTCCAAAGCTTTCCTTTGAATTGTAAGTAGAAGGTCGTAAAGACCGAAGCATTATCAAAAGGATTCAAAGGGTTCAACGTTTTTCAAAAGATGAAGTTTTAATACTGAGCAGTCACTAAGGACTAAGAACTCTTACTAGAATTAACAGTGTTTAACTGACAATCCAATATAAACAAGTACAACAGGTGATCAGCCTCAAGTACCGTACATTATGCATAATATTTACATGCTATTTGTGCGCATGTCGGTCTCCCGACGGATATATATAGTTTCCCCTTCAATGAGGGTTGTTCATCTCAGTCAATTATAAGATTCTGCACCAAGCAATTTGTTTGGATTGCTTTTAAATTCATGATATAGGTCTAGCCGAATCAAATGGCATAGACCGCTCTTTCAATGTACAAAGAACAATTTATAAGTTCAATACTTGCAATCATAGTTCGAAGAATATAAACAGACTTTAAATTAAGCTATGAAGAATTAATTCGTAAGACAAGAATCATACTATCAATTGTTTACTCATACGATCAATAATAGTACAAGCTTAAGCAGTGCTCAATAAAGAGTAAGGTTCAAATACTTGTACAATATTCAAAGTTGTATAATATAGGGAACTTGCATTCAATAGATAATCAAATGAAGTTACGAAGCTTGCTCGACAAACAGTAGGGTTAGGAACTTGCCTGAGTCGTTGATTAAATCTGACCTCGACTTCTTATCCCTTTGATTAACCTATCGTTATCGTAACGATTATTCTCTATCAATTCATAAACACATAAACCTAAATCGGTCTAATTATACTAGCCTTAGGCATCTAAGACTTCTCAAAATAATTATATATTATTTCTTTAATCGTTATCTCTATCACTCTATCATTAATATAGTACTTCATTATTATCTTTTGAATAATTCCTTAATCTTAGTTAGGGATATTCACATTAATGTCTCATTAGTTCACAATTAAATAATCTTTGAAAACATTTAATTGTTTAATTATTATTCACAATTAAAATATTTATTTAATGTCACTTTAATTGTTTATACTCATACAATTAGAAACAGTCTTCACTATTACCAATTGGTCTAAGTCTTATTATTTTACAATTAAATATTATCTTAATTGTTTATTCGTTTCATAATTAAAATCTTATTTAGTTTTAATTGTTTATAATTTAAGAATATTAAGTTAATTATCACTTAACAATTAAAATTATTTTAATTGTTTAATATTCTTTAAGTCAAACAAGTATTAGACTTTTAAAGTCCAAATTGTATTTAATTAATTCACAATTAATTTACTTTAATTGTTTAATTATCTTTGATTAATAGAATCTATTAATATTAATCAAATTAAGTATTATTATTATTTAATTAATTATTATTTTATTTTAAAAAAAATTTGGTTTCTGATCGGGTATGACACGACCCGGTTTGACCCGGATCCGGGGCATCAGTGAAACTGATCTGGTGCTGCAGCGCCCGGTTTAGTACTACAAGTGGCGCGGCAGCGCCGAACCTGCAGAGACCCAACCCGGCTGTGGCGCTGCGGCGCCGAGTTTAATACTGAGGATGGTGCTGCAGCGCCGGTCCTGTAGAACTTTTGTGTCTTTGAAATGTACATGGCGCGGTAGCGCCAGTCTTAGCTCTCTAGGTGGCACTGCAGCGCCGACCCGATAGAATGCTTAGACAAGGTATTTTTCAACATGCTCTTATACCTCTATTGATTCAATATAGCATAACTTGTTCATTTTACATCCAAATAAGTTGAGACCACTTCCAATATCTCATAAACTTTTATATCTACAATATATGATATCTTGCACAATTTTCAAAGATGCTTATTTAATTAAGATTATTGCATTTTCATGCTAGGGTTTGCATATTGATATATTTTACGAAAAATTCCGTTACGGGTTCGTTTTAAGTCTGATTACTATGATTCCACGTGGGTTATGTCCGTATTTCATAGAGGTTCAACATAACATTATTGGATCATATGTAAGGCTTATACATTTTATGACTCATAACAACATATCTCATGTTAACAAGTGTTCTAACTAGGTTTTAAGCTAAAAATGCATTTCTACTATACTAACTCATCTAAAGACAAGTATAGTATGAGTTTAGTTATTGATATACCTCTTGATGACTCTCTTTCTCTTAGCTAGAAATCTTGAGTAGGCCTCCACTTTGTTCCTTGAACCACCAACTAGCAAGAACTCCTCTAGGTTTTTCTCCTTTTTCTCTCAACTCTCTCTAGCTTTCTTTTTCTCTACACTTAGCAAATGAAATGGTAAACTCTAAACACCAATACAAGTCTTCTATTTATAGCAAATCTATTACCCTCCTATGTACAATACACAAGGGGCAAAGAACAGTTGGTGGCTAACTCCACCAACTATTACTATTCAAAGTACACCTAGCCATTGGGCTATATCATCATTGCCATCACATGGCTAACTTGCAAGCTCATTTAGTCCAAATTTTCAGCATTCTTAGGGTTTAAGAGGGGGGTTCGGTTGGGAGGGGGTGCACCACACCATGTCACATTTTATTTTCCCACTTACACAACATAGTTAGCATACTTGACCTTATACACACTTACATATATAAATACCTATATTATACAACTACATACATATATATATATATATATATATATATATATATATACCTATCATCATATCACATATTGGACCATATCAAATTAAATCAATTGGGCTAGGGACAGTAAAGCACATGGACCCTAATATTTTATCTAGCACATAAATTGATTGGGCCATATCTCCTATGTAAGACCCCAACTTTTATGAATAAAGATTTAATTTTGTTTATATTATTTCGAAACAGTAAGGTGTTGTTTTGATAAATATGAAAGTTATGGGTGAAATGTGCAAACATTTTTAAAATGAGCAAGTGGTTATAAAATATTCTTGTTGTCGGGGAATATTCGTTTGGTCGTGGAATATTATTGTTGTCGGGGAATATTCGTACGACGGCGCAGCTATTTGTGGGCCCCCACAACGGAATAACTGTCGGATATAGAAAGCGACATAAATAACTTTTTTACAAAATAACGGCGTAGTTGTTACCGTTAGTACTGTTGAAATACCCGGTGGTTAAAATATAGTGATACGCGGTGTTGCACAGTAGCACACGGTATCGCACAGTATTTCGAATTATTGAGTCTTACGTGAGAAGCCATTACTCAATAATGGTTACAGTAATTACTGTTCAATATTTTATATTATTGACTCAATAATTGCTACGTTGATATTTTATATTATTGACTCAATAATTACTGCATTGATATTTTATTGACTCAATAATTGCTACGTTGCTATTTTTTATGATTGATTCGATAATGGCTACAGTTGATATTTTGGTATTATTGATTCAATAATTGTCACTGCACAGTATTTCACATTATCAACTCAATAATTCATATTATTTGAATAATATTATTAGATAGCATTATTGACAATGTCTAAGGAAGTTCTGTCTAGGAAGGGGTTATTTAATTACGCGCCAGTAAGGAGAAGTTCTTGTCGGAAGGCCCCCTCTTTCCTGGGAACGACCTGGTTGTCAATATTGTAGTTCTGTAATATTATCTGTGAATAATTAATTATTGATTTATATGATAAGGAAATATTTATTTTGTGGATATTAAAGAAGGAATTGACGCTGATGAGTTTTTATCAATATTTTGGTGTGAGAAATCATCTGTTTATGGATTTCGAATAATTTATGTTTGGAATTTGAAAAAACTTCCTTCTACAAAGTTGTAGAGAATTAAATTTCCTATGGAAGGACATAGAATTTGTATTTTTCTGATAAAGAGGCTATTTATTATGAATTATTGAAGTTTCGGAAAATAAATATTATTTAATGGGTGGGCCCCACTTTTGTTGAAAATCTGAATTTTGGAAAGCCGCCAGGCGGCGGAATTTTTTTTAAAAATAATAATAATTTATTATTTTAGTCTCCTTTGGCATCCTAAGCTTTTTCTATAAATAGGGTGCTTAGGTTATAATTGAAAATCACACCAGAATCAGAAGTTTTCTCTCTCTATAATATCGAGCGTATTTTTGTGAGTATTTCTATACTTTGAATATTAGTATTCAGCGCAAGTTTTCTTCGGTATTATATCCGATATTCTAGTCAGAGGTACTATCTTTTTGAGGTAAGGGATGTTATTTCTTTCGTAAATGATGTTATTCTTTTCAATATCATTATACATAAATATTGTCATAGATTTTATTATGAAATTCTTACTTTTTCCGTCGGGGTTACTATTCACGTATGCGGCACTATTCACGTATACGGTACTATTCACGAAAAAATTAAATTTCCTTCTATTTGTCCAAATTGTCTATTATGGTTACTATCTTTGGTTGGATCTAAGTTTTGAGCTTTATTCTTGAATTTTGCTCCACAATTGAGTATTACGAAGTATTTTTGAATACTAAAATATGAATCCTTAATCTTATCCTTTATTTCACTGGATTCGTTATTTATATGGTTTTTCATCATCCTCAGTTCTAAGTGGTGATGTAACTGAATATCTTTGGCCTGTAGAGCAAAGATGAATGATTACCTGATGAATATCTTTGGCCTGTAGTGCAAAGATGACAGGTGTTGAGATGAACATGATCACTGATGATACAAATGAATATCTTTGGCCATAGTGCGAAGATGAATATTTGATTTGAGATATATATTGATTGATGTTACAGGGATAAAATATTGATGATGGACTTTTAAATCATAGAAGATAGTAGACTTCATTCTCTACTTAACTCTTCTAAGGAATTGTTATTTCCGCTGCGAATATTGATCTAAGATTGGTTGTCCATTATATTTTATCTGAGTTATTGAAGACTAACGATAATTTATTTTTCATTATCTTAGTCATAATATTCTTTACTGAGCTAGTTGAGCTCACCCTTTTCATCTGTTGTCCTCTTCAGGAAATGAGAATGTCGCAGGGACTAGTCGGGGGACAGAGTGATGGTCCGAGTTAGAGCAGTAGTAGTCCTTACTATTTCTGATAAATAGTGTGATAATAATTGTAATGAGGACTTAGTTTGAATCTTAATATTTTCTACATATTTGTATTGGCACTCACAGTTGTGTGGTCGTATTTTGCACGACCGTATGATATAAAGTTTGTATTTGAATTCTGTACCATGTATTTGGCGACTCAGAATGGGTTGGGTTAACTGGACCTATTCTGGGGGCGTCACATCCTAACTCTTATAACATGTCATATTAATATTATTAGACTTGGATATAACTTAAGTCCACTACATTATTAATTCAATGACCCAACTAGTCCAATTAAAAAATTAATTATGCCACACAAGACTTATTACTTAAGCTTAATTAAGCTTATTGTTATTATCATCATCATTATCATCATACTTCTTCATCATTTCATACTTGCTTAAATTATTAATCACATGACATATATATATATATATATATATATATATTTATATCCACACAAATAATTGCCATAACTTTTATTTAAAATTCTAAAATTATTTATAAAATTCTCAGGTATTACACTCAAGTTATGATCTCAGTATATAACTTAACTAATCTCTTTTCCTTGCAAACTTACAAACTTATTAATCATGCTTTAATGTGTTTTGTCAATCATCAAAATATAGATGATTACATCTACTACTTGTTACTAAATTCATCAAAAGGCCCTCCTAGTTACATGACTGGTACGTAACATAAATAGAAGGTTAGAAAAAATTATAAACACAACAAAAAGATGAATGGAAAAGATAACGTACATGGGATTAACAGACCAAATAAGAAATTAGGAGTGCCTTACGGAAGATGAATGGTAACATACGTAGTGAAGGAAAATGGAGGGAAAGAACTAGAGAAGTGCACAAATTATTTAGGGGTATTTTTGTCTATATATTTTTTATTATTGTGACAGCAAAATATTTGTTTCGCCAATATCAATACCTTGTTATTAAAAAATTAAAAAATTTCAAAATTGAAGGAATACAATTGAAAAAGTTCACACTTTGTGACCGAGTTTTAAAATTTATGGAAAAGAAATTGACAGAAAATTTTAATTTTAATTTAATTATTTTATTCTTGAGTTTTTTAATAGATGATAAAAAATAAAAAATAGACAAAAAACTTGAACACTTTTTCAGTCAATTTTTTTTTGTCTAAAAATTAACAAATTTAAAATAAAACAAAATAACATTTTCAAAATTTTTATAATCCCTATTGTACCTTTTTCATTATGACAAAACAAAACAAATACAAGGTCAAAAAATATTTTGAATGTAAAATTTAAATTTTCTTTCTTTTTCTTTTATAAACTCAATACAATTAAAACAAATATCGTTTCTAATCCGGCTAGCCTTCTCATTTTTTCGCCGGAGTGACTGGTTTCTTAGAATCCACCAATTCTATCTCCGGCGTCGCCTAAAATATTCCATCTTCAATTGGTTTTACGTTTGTGCTTCTGAGAATGATGCCGATTTTTTTGCCGGGTATTGGATTGTATCAGTAAGTTACCGTTTAACCCGGTTATCTTCGTCTATCCCAATCGTCGATCCAACTACAACCGACTAGGTGGAAGCTCCGACGGTCTTTGGGTTCAACTCATCTAACTATCTGAACAAGTGGGAAAAAGAATGGCTCAAATTCCCAACTTAGACAATGCTCCTCTCAACCTCACAGCTTTACGGTAATACATACATACATGTATATATATATATATATATATATATATATATTTGTATAAATTGAATTTCATATAATTTGCATAATAGTTTATGTATTGGGTATAAATTTGAATTTCAGAGATCAGTCTCGGAGGGAGCTCATAACCATTCTGAAGAATGTGAGTGCAATTAGCTTCATATCTGTATTCCAGTTGTTTTTTATGTTACTGAATTTAATTTGATTATCCGGTTACAGTTCCTGATTTTATTTTACCTAATTTCAATGTAGATTCGAGGAAAGAAGTGTTTGGTAATTGATCCAAAGCTTGGTGGCTCTCTCTCACTAATTGTTCAGACCTCACTCCTCAAGGCAATTTTTTCTTTCTTTTTTATCTAGCTTGTTCTTTTTCTGTATTTGTGTTTTCTTTAATTTTAAGTATTACAACAATTTATGGATTCAGCTTGAATACTAGTGAAATACTTTAACTTTGGGTCATAATTTTAGGGCATTTGTGTGTGTAACATGACAGAACGTCAGGAAGTTTTAAAATTTGGTGGGATTTATATATGCTAATTTTCAAGTTGTTAAAATTGTTATTGATTCTGTGCAGGAAAATGGTGCTGAATTACGACATCTTACTGCAGACCCAATTCAAACCGAATGCACCAAAGTGGTGTACCTTGTACGAAGTCAGCTTGATTTGATGAAATTGATTTGCTTGCATATTCATAATGATACTTCAAAAGGTCTTCAACGAGAGTATTATGTTTATTTTGTTCCTCGGCGAGCAGTGGCATGCGAGAAGGCAAGTCTTTTGTGTTATTTTTGACAACTAACTCCTTTTCAATATTTAATAGAATGAACAAATTTGTTGATATTTTATAGTTTTTGGCTATGCAGATACTTGAGGAGGAAAAAGTACATCAGTTGTTGACGATAGGGGAATATCCTTTATATGTCATTCCATTCGATGAGGACGTGTTGTCATTTGAACTCGACCTTGCTTATAAAGTAGGTTATTTACTAATCATTGAACAGTTAACAAAATTGACATTTCCTTGGCTAGAGAGATCTAAAAAGTTGATGAATTTGACTTATAGGAATGCTTAGTTGATGGCGATACCACCTCTCTTTGGCATATAGCAAAAGCCATTCACAAGCTTGAGGTTCACTTGATTTGTTTACTTACTTGAACTGGCTTAGCATTGGAGCTAGAGGTTTAGTGCTTGAAAATGCATTAATCTCTAGATTTTCATAATTGTTTGGCTTGTTGTTCTACTTTTATTGATAATTCTTAAATTTAAAAATTGTAGTTTTCTTTCGGATTGATACCAAATGTGAGGGCCAAAGGGAAATCATCAGTACGTGTCGCTGACATTCTTAGTCACTTGCAAGTAGAAGAACCTGTTAACACATCTGATGTAATTTTCATCCCTCATAGCCTCTTGAAATAATACTAGAGTTGGTTTCATTTATTAAACTACTACTTAAGATCAATTTTAACTATTCTCTTTTTCTGCAGATGATTGTGCCAGAGATAAATACCCTTATTCTTATTGACAGAGAGGTAAGTTTCTATCTCTGGTTTCTAGTATTGTATAATTCAATAATATGCAAATTTGAAAATTTCGCTCTATAGTCTAAATCTGTCTATGTTTACAAAAATATGCTGTCATTGTTGCAGTGATGATCATTGTATTACCAGCTTTTAGTTATTAGTCTTGCGGCTTAAAACTTACACTTACTTGGATGCAGGTGGACATGGTTACTCCTATGTGCTCTCAGTTAACATATGAAGGGCTTCTGGATGAGGTATAAAAAAGAAAGCTGAGATAGGATTACTTTTATTCAATATTATTGTCATGAAACTTTCCAATATGAGACTTTTTACTTGACTTATAAGCTTGAAACTTGAGCAGGAATGACCAGTATGTTTGATTGCGTATTTAGTAGACTCTAGATGCCCATTATCTATCCTACATCGCCCCCCTAAAAAAAAAAAAATTAAATAAAAGAAAGAAAAGGAAAAGGAAAAGGAAATTGGTGCTTTTAAGGCCGAATTTTGTTTCTTGTTTATCATTGTAATAGTTGCCTAGTTGGATTACTGTTGTAAGTTGTAACATTCTTGGTACGACTCTGAACTTAAAATTGACTGCTTTTTTTTTTTCCACCCCCATTCATACTGTATTTCCAAGTACGTTAGTTGGTATTATGACTAATAAACTTCAGCCTTGATTAATGTAAAATTAAAGTTTGAAGCAAAATTATCCTAAGTGCTATACTGCTGAAGAATAGTTGAGGATAGAGATTTGTCTATTTTATGTTGGAGTTTCTTTATAAGCTATCTCTAATTGGTCTGCTGTAGTTACTTCGTGTCAATAATGGTGCTGTGGAGCTAGATGCATTAATCATGGGTGGTCAACAAGATGGAAAAAAGATGAAGGTTCCACTTAATTCAAGGTATATATACTCCAGAGTCTATCCTTTTTACAAAAAGGAGCCCCATTTGTCTATTGTTTTTGTTCCAAGTGTCCTATTTTATTTTATTTTTAAATTTTATATGATAGTATAAAATGACATAATGTCCTCAAGTTAATCATTACCCACGAGAATAACTGACTAAGCCGTGCCATAAGGGTTCATTCTCCAAAATTCCATTATCTTGCCATCACTATAAACTCAACACTCACTAAATTTTAAGGGTAACAATGTAACAAAAATATATTTTTCAAGCGTACGGGACTTTTTTTGTGGAATGGATGGAGTATTTGGTTATACATACTTTATATGCTAGTTGTGCATGTCATTAGGACCTTTGTTCTATAAGGAGCTAACATTCTTAATTTGTTTTTGTGACGCCCCCAAATTCGGGTCCCAAGAACCTCGGACCTGGTACGTTACGATACATCATTTCTATAACTATTGCGGAAGATATAAATATAAATTGGTTATACAATAACCTTTGCACATAACTTCCCAAGGTCTGAAACCTTAACTTAATGCCTGCCTTCAATATCCTATACGACATACAATGTCATTTGCATTCAATACTATTACAAGTTTAACCTGCTTCCAAATCCAATTCTGGAGTTTGTCTTTGTCTTTGCCTGTGTCCGAAATTTCGTTCTAATTTGAAATGTTTATCGTGATATAGCAAGGGTGAGCAACAAGTTTGCCCAGCAAGTTTAAGTTCAAATGAAGATATATCATGATTGAAAAGAATAATAAGCTGACAAACTTTCAACAATATAATAATTGTGGAAGAATGTAAATCAATTTTCATAAATGAATGACCGAATCAATAATGATGAATGACCAACAATAAACATGAACAAATTTATCTGAACCTTAGGGTAATGAAGGTGATCAGCCTTTCATACCTGATGAATATATACAATATGCACAACGTGCGAATCAATAATCAGTGTAGATGTGAATAATCAATAATAATTATTCACGAACTTGCTTTACAATAACAACTCGAGTTCGAGTTATGAAAACTTGCCTGAACCGTCGATTACTGCTACACAATCTAATTTAATCGCTTTATTGGAAAGACCTATCAGTTATAAGATTGATCTTTCAATTAGCATAACATACCTTATAAGTAAACTATCTAACATTTAAATCCATAGTCAAATATTAGATAATCTTAACACTATACATATACACAAGTCTAAACCTAGCACACATCGAGTCTTTAATAGTATTCAATATTGTATACTGAGTGGTTTCCCACAAATAACTAACAAATTAACTTCCGTCTTGTCTACACTGTTTTCACAGCGAGTTAGATCGGTTACTAATTCGTAGATCCCTTCCCCATATGAAGGAGTCGTTTAGCCCAGCTACTATATATCAACCATTAAAGGGTACGATTGTACTACCTTAGACTTAACACTATTGTATCATATAACTTGTGAATTAACACTTAGTCTTTCATTTTATAAGTCCATTTTTTATAATATAGTAATCCGAATATCTAATCCAGCAACCTGGATTCAGACTGAATTTCAATATAGTAAACTATTTTCCAATCCAGCAGACTGGATTCAACTGACCTCCAATCCTGGATTCAAACTGACATCCAATCCTGGATTCAAACTGACATCCAATCCAGCAAACCTGGATTCACTAACCTCAAACCCAGCAAGCCTGGATTCATCAATCCTTCAATCCAACAACCTAGATTATCTAAACAGACCAATCCAGCATCCTGAATCATCCAAACATCTCATCCAGCAACTTTATGGCCAATCCAGCAAACCAGATTGCAATCCAGCAACCTGATGGTCAATCCAGCAAGCCGGATTCCCCTTTTTTAACCTAATCATCTTATTATTTTTTTATCTTTTGGCCAAACATATATACACATATTTCATACACAAAAATAATTTTTCATGAATTTTTTAATTTCCTTAAGTGTTTTTTAAAAATCCATTTCTAGTTAATTCCTTAAGAAAATAACTACCTCACGCTTAACTCCAAAAATTCCCAACTCTTGGTGGGATCTTATACATGTTAACGTGAGTCTCCAGTTTAAATTTCATGGCCATCAGAGTTATACAATTCCGGTTATAGCGATTTTTGTCGGAAAAACGCAAATATTGAAATGGTCATAACTTGCTTATTTTAAGTCGGAATGAGCTCATTTTTGGACATAAGCTACTTTATCTCATATATTTTCATGTCCCAAAAGGCCTGATTTTATTTCACAAGTTAAGTGGACGAAACAGTCCCTTAAATTTCCGGACAACCTACTTTTTGTCATTTTCAGTTTTGGCGTCCTTTGCTAAAAACAGTCCACACGGAAATCTATATAGAATTTTTCAATGATTCCATTTGGATCTGTTAGAAGACTTCTAGATCTAACTCTAGAAATTAACCACACTCAAAAATTCGAAATACACTAGGAGATATGGTCGTTTGAATTTCATGTTGCGTTTTCTCAAAAATCTGATTTTCAAATCTTTGTGTTTTGTAAGAAAACTTCCTAGATCTCTTGATTAAACAGACATTAAACATCAAGAATCATTATAATACATACTAATACACCTTAAGATCATGGATCTATCATGATCCATGATTTATTGCATCAAACTTACACCAAATCCAAGCAAAACATATTTTAGGCTAGGAAAATAAAGATTTTCTAACTTTTAAAACATAGTTTCATTTTTCTTGCTTTTGATCCAACTTTTGATCATAAAAAATGATATATCTACACATAACACACACATATATATAGATCTAAGGTTTTGGAGTTTTAAACCATAGATCTAAGTTTGGATTCAAACAAATACAAATAACTTTGATAAAAAGTGTTTATATCTTTGCTTTGTGATCTATCAAAGTAGATGATAATTTTGGGTAAAAGGAAGATCAAAGCCCCTTCTTTTCTTCCTTGTTCCAGCCGAATGGCTCTCCTCTCTCTTTCTCTCTTTAGTTTTCTTTTACTAGCAAAATATGATGTGAGAGGAAAGAGAGAAAAATAGATTTTGTGTGAGTTAGTAATTAGATATATTATCTATATCTCCCAATCTCTTGCTATCTCTCTCTCTCATTAATATGTGGTGGCTTGCAAGGTTTAACAAAAGGTTGCTTGCACACTTGAACAAAAGTGTTGGTTGAATAAAAAGATGACACATACGATGGAGTTGGTAAGGTTAGGTAGGAGTTGGTAATTATCATTATTACATTCCTCCCCCCTCTTCCTTCTCCCAAAACCGGCCACATGGCCTTGCTTTGCCCATCCATTTGACGTATATAATGATTTATATAATGACTATCTTAACCTTCCTTAAGTGGGCTTCATATGGGCCATTAATTAATTTCTTTGGGCTTGCACTTTGCTTAGTATTCTTACTAATAAAATTAAACTTGGGCTTCCACCCATAAATAATTTAGGCCATCATAATATGTCTCATACATATATATTGGGCTAGCTTAATAACTTAATTACTATTAACTCAAATTAGCTACAAGTCCAATGCTTAATTAAACAATTGGGCTATTTATTTAATTCCTTGGGCCACAAAATCATCTTAGTCCATTAAATTTATTCTCACTAGAAACAATGCTCAACATATTTGATATTTACATATTCTTAATTATCTTTATATACAAAATAAATGTATACACAATATATAATGTATATTTATTTAATCGTTCACCCAATACACATAAGTCCTCACACATTCTATTAGTTTATTAACTAAATAGCCATAATTGGCTTAATGAGTTATAAACACTCACACTTACATAATCATACACATAATTTATATACCTAATTTATATATTAGGTCACCGAACTTTATAGGTATCGTAGTACCTTTTTCTTAATATTCCATCAAACACATATGGATTCATCTCTAGGGTTTAGAAATTTGTAACCCATAATTCCTCTATTCTCAATCAAATAATAAACTACTTAGGTTCTTCCTTAAATTTTTTAAATTATTCCTCAAATTCACGTCTAGGTTTTATCCTTTAACCTTTATTTTAATTATTTAATATTTTATTAATCTTATAAATTCTCGGGTTGTCACAGTTTTTCATGTGTCTTTATGCATCTTCGGTTAGCATCATAGCACATGAACCTTTCTACGTCCCCCATCCAGTCCTCCACTACCCTTTTCTCCCTCCATCTTGCCTGATAGTTGGAGAGACGGAGGCATAAGTATTACTACGCAGACTTTACTAGCCTGGCTAGCTGGGAGTTTACTGTACCTAGTTGTGGGGCTAGGATATTTTGATCTTATAGAATTACTTCTGAAATATGTTTCTTCAAGGCTGGTTGTTTGTTTTGTGTCTTTTTCCTTTAATTCTGGCACTTAGACTTACTAAAACTTGTTCTTGTTCCAGTGACAAACTGTTCAAAGAGATACGGGATCTCAACTTTGAAGTTGTTGTCCAGGTTGATATATTTTTGTCATAGTCATATATGTACATAGACATATGAATCTACCACTGATTTCTCAGTTACAGCTCTTCAGTTTTCGTTTGCTTCTGATTTCTGAATTTGAGATAACTTCATTTGTTAGTGTTCTGTATCTTTAGTTGCTATTTGCAAAATGGGTGCAGGTTCTACGTCAAAAAGCAACATCCATGAAGCAGGATTACACAGATATGACAACAACTGTAAGTTACTAATTTAACATGGGTATAAGTAATGTCATATTTCAATTCCTGATGATATAGATTATACCTAATATTTAGTGATGGCTTTGAGACATTATTTAGACGAGAGCTTCAGTGCTTTCTGTATTGGATAGTTATATTGTTTGATAGAAAAAATTCTAAATTGATAATGCTTGCAGTCTCAAACAGTTTCTGAATTGAAGGACTTTGTCCGAAAACTGAACTCGTTGCCAGAAATAACTGTAAGTGTCTCCTTTGACATTTATTATAAACCTAGTTACTGTGCCCTAGTCTAACTGTAATTTTGTTGTTCCTGCTATAGAGGCACATAAATCTTGCTCAGCATTTATCTACATTTACATCAAAACCTTCCTTTCTTGGGAGACTTGACATGGAACACACAATTGTGGAGGCTGAGAGCTTTGATATGTAAGCTAAATTTTTCTAGTTCAATCCTCAAACAGAAACATTGCTATGGATTATGCATCTGGGGATATATAGCATTGGGGGGATCTCTTTAAATTATGTGATAACAGAAAATAAGTCAAATTTATAAGATATCTTTTATCATGTAAAAATTTACTCATATACAAAAACATGCTTCTGTTAGAATGTTTTGCTTCAACAGATGGGCATCTAAATAATCATACTTGGTTAAAGCATCCTTGTTCTTGTGGATGCCAAAAGTATCAGAGCAAGGAACTAATGATGTCTATGGTGCAGATGCTTTGAGTACATTGAAGAAATGATTCATAAGCAGGAGCCTCTTGTCAATGTCTTACGTCTTCTCATTTTATTTTCCGTTACAAATTCTGGGTTACCCAAAAAGAATTTCGACTATTTGAGGCAAGTATGGGAAAGAGTACAGTATTTTTTTCCTTCTTGTTTGGTCCCTAACCTGGTAAATTCATTTGCCTATTTCATTTTATTGAAAATTTTAACATCCTCTTGACCCTTTTATACATTAAATCCTTTGTTTAGGAGAGAGCTTCTACACAGCTATGGTTTTGAGCACATGGCTACTCTGAGGAACTTAGAAACAGCTGGATTGCTTAGGAAACAGGTCAGTTCTTTTTTAATTCAAGAGGGATTTATCAATTAAGCTGCTCCAGTTTATTATAAGTACGATTTATTGATTATAATTTATTTGACTCCACTGTGCCTTGCAGGAGTCAAAAAGCAACTGGTTAACAATTAAACGTGCTCTGCAACTTGTAGTTGAGGAGACTAACACTGCCAAGTATTGTTCCTTTTGATCATGATCAATCTCTAATGGATTTGTGTTTTTGGAATAGTATATTTAAGATGACTTTTCAGTGCCAGTTGTATGAGAAACTCATGAACATCATTGATGTATCTGAAATTTAGATTCTAGCTTGTTAATCACAGGGCCGAAGGTTCTCTTACTAATGCTTTCTCGCGTGAATAAGAAAAATGAAAAGAAGAGGAAACTTTGCAACTATTTGATGTGTTCGAGGTATCAATTGCCACTACTCGTTGTGGAGTGGCCAAGACCCTCATTAGGGCTTTGTTCAGGGGAAATTTACCATAAAAAAATGCGAAATCTCAATTTTTTTTATTTCCATAGTAAGTTGTATTTGCTAGTTTAGTTCACTTTCTTTTTTGAAGTGGTAGGAGTTTTGAGTAATTTGGTATTTCTTAGAAATATGTCCGTGGGCCATATTTTGGTCGAGTTGTGAAGGTGGATTTCTTTCTTTCTTTTCTTCTTTTTCGTCGTGAAATTATTTGGGTTAAACCAGTAGAGGTGTTTAAGTTTCTGAATTGGGAGTACACGTTACCAGCTTTTTAGATTTCTTTAATCTTTCTTTCAGGGGATAATTGTTAGAGTAGACTTGACCTATAGAATTTTTTTTGGTAAATCTTCAGTCATTATGTACCTTGTAAATAATGTTTTAAGAAGCCTGTAAAAACCTACATTTGATCACAGGACTTTGTTTCCTTTATTATAAAAACCTTGTAAATAATGTTTTATGCTTTCTTTATCTTACTTGGGCCCCATATTTTGCCCAACAGATAAACCTTCTCTTGTATGTAAATCCACAGTTGGAACTTGAATTAACTTTACTATTGTTTGCTCTTCCACTCCAACCTGATATTTACATTGGAGTCGGGACTTGTGGCTTCAGCCGTTTTTCCTTTTTTGTATCTGTGGAGCTTAAAAATTACTATATTAGGAAGTTCAATGATTATGGGTTAATCTTTTACTATTCCTGTTGCCTTGATCTTGATTTTGGATTTCTTGTTCTGTGTAACAGTCCCAATGATATTTCCTATGTCTTCTCTGGATATGCTCCTCTCAGCATTCGCCTAATTCAGCATGCTATTCGATCTGGATGGTGAGGCTTTATATCCAAATGCTGCACTTCATGTTTATTCTTACTCTAGTAATGCCACATTACAATATCTAGCTCTTCTTGTTCTATATGGTATGATTTTTGTATGTCATCGGCACGATTGATCTGATGTTTTGAAGACTGAGTTGTCATCACTTAGATCAAAAGCTCAGATGGCCAGACAAAAAAGATCTCATAGGAGAGAAGGCAAAAATAAGAAAAAGAAGAAAGTCTAAAAACATACTTTAATTGGATTTGCATATTCATCTCTATATGGAATTACGTTAGGCCAAGGGGTCTATTAGTCCATTCTTAGAAGTAGCTTTTATAATGACTCAGCTAGTAAGTTATTGTAGCCGCAGGCATGCTGCAGGACAGTGTAGGTGCATGTTAGAGGTGCAGGTTAGCATTAGTCGTGAGTTAGTTGTATCTAGTATAAACAGGCATATATAGTTCATTTTGTATTATACTATGCTCATGAGTTTAAGAGGAATGAATGAAAGGCTATTTTGTGCCTTTTCTTTCTTTTTCTGTCCATCTATCCATATGAATCTGTCTTTTTGTCTCTAAATTCTTCTCCTCTCCTAAATTTTTCTAGTTCAGTTACAGCTCTAGGTGAAAATCTCTAATTATGTGACAAATTAACTCACTGGTTTTATGATAACTACCTGTGACTTTCACCTAATTCAAAACCTACAAGTCAATCTATCATGAAATGAGCTATGATACATGGACTTGGGTGTGGTTTTTGGTACTGGTACCTGTCTAAGTGTTTGATTCGGTAAAATCAATTTCTTCAGACACGTGAAAGCAACCGAAAAGTGTTATATTTGGGCATGTGTGCGCGGATACGTTGTTTAGATAAAAAGTTTGACAACTCGCGCAACTACATTTCCTTAAGCAAAACTCCATTATAATGATCATCTACATGAATATACATTCAAACGAGAGCAAACAATTCTTTTTCGTCTTTCGCAGAGAATCTGTTTCTTCTTTCCCTAATCTTTTTTTTTTTCCTTTTTTCCCCTTCTCTATTGGTGATATGCCGTGTCTGACATGGATGCCATACCCCCACGCCCATGTTCGGGTGTCCAATACGAGTACTTCACCCTTTTAGAAGAGCCTTTGTAACATAGGAAATGAGTACTTTTACTAGGCAAATTCAACTAGTTAAGAAACTGGACTGACTAGGAGAATATTATCATTCAAGACCACATAGTAGGAGAATATTAAATAAACTGTATCATAGTTGTGAAGTCGTAAAGCCGAGTCGAGTCGGTGGCCGGGAGCTTAAGCGACTAGTCGACTAGGTGCCCGACTAGTCGTCCTTAAGTCGACAAGTTATTTCCTATGTACAATTTATACCTATAAATTTATTTGTATGCATGTAGAGTTGACATTATTATTTCACAATATTCAACACTATCGAATACTATTAGAAACACAAATATATTAATATTTCCACAATCAAAGTCATTTGATATTAAAAAAAAAAACTACTAAAGAAAGTCATTGTTCATTGCAATCCAAATAAGTATCAAATAGCAATAAAAAAAAGTTACTAGGTTGCTCTATTTTCCAACTTGGTTGCAACAAGCACATCGTGACTAGATATTAATTTTTTTTACCATCTTTATATATAGGATATGCCATAGAGAGTCTGACTTATGTCACATTAGTTGGATTATGTTATAGTTTTTTATAATCAACACATAAAGAAATATAATATGTACTTTTAAATGTCACGACATTCATGTAAAAAATAATCAATGTTTTATCTTATAAAATGACATGGAGGGAGTATTATATTTTATTAATAAATATAATCAATTAGAATTAATAATAATAATTAATAAAATATTTTAGAATATATTTTTCATGACATTATTTATTATATTTAATTTTCTTTTTAAAAGAAAAAACACAATTCATTTTAAAAATTTAGGGAAATTAACATAATTTGTTTGACCCATTTGGTTACACTTTATGCTAAATAGACTTGTAACAAGCGCCACTTGGCCATGTGCCTCAGCCCAGCTTAAATAGAAGTAATGGACCCAAAATAACACTTTGGGCTTTTAAAATACAACTGAGTCCAGCAAATTTATCCCGGTCCAAGAGACTTGCGTAATCAAAACCCTAGCTGCCTCTATTTACGTCACTAGATTTAGGGCATGTTCGGGAGTGACTTATTTTAAAATGACATAAGTTAAGATATAAGTTGACTTATAAGTTGTTTTAAGTTCTGATTTATATGTAAAAGTGTTCGGCTGATAATGACTTATAAGTCTGAAATTAAGTTAAAACAAGTTATGAAGGTGTTCGGCTGATAATGACTTATAAGTTAAAATAAAATGTAAAGATTACTAAAAAGGACATTATAAAAAGAAATATCAATTCAATATTTAAACAGCTTATTGGTAAAGAGCTTATTGGTAAACAACTTATTATTTAAACAACTTATTGGTAAATAACTTGTTATTATTTAAATAGCTTATTGGTAAACAACTTATTTAAAACGCTTATTGGTAAACAATTTATTATTTAAACAGCTTATTGATAAATAACTTATTGGTAAACAGTTTATTATTGGTAAACAACTTATTATTAAAACAGCTTATTAGTAAACAGCTTATTTGAACAACGTATTGGTAAACGACTTATTAATTAAATAGCTTGTTAGTAAACAACTTATTATCTAAACAGCTTATTGTTAAACAGGCCCTTAAACAACTTATTGGTAAACAACTTATTATTTAAATAGCTTATTGGTAAACAACTTATTATTTAAACAACTTATTGGTAACTGGTTTATTTAAAAGCTTATTAATAAACAACTTATTATTTAAATTCTCTAAATATAATAAGATACATTGATTCAATATTATATCATAAGAATCACATAACTTTATAATAATTTGTAAACGTGTTAATTTTATAATTTAAGAATATGAATAGATAACTTTATAATAATAAATAATCAAGTATGATTAGTACTTTTTACATAACTTACAATATGTCTCATTTAGTCATTTTAGTAATTGAATTCAAACGATTTTATATTAATTTTGAGTGTAAAAATAAAATAATAATTTATTTATTAACTAATTTTATGCGGAATATGAATTGCGATTAATGTCGAATTGTAAATTAAAGAATAGAGCCCTAATATGTGACTCCCTCCTTTACACCCTTATAAGTTCTATCTAATTATTCACATAAGTCAATATTTAATATTCACATAAATATGTCATCATATATAACAACACTCTTAAATATATTTGAAGTTAGTATTACTACACATGACCACAAATTTATGTCAATATTAAATACCGACATATATTAATATATGAAATATGAGATAGTACCGACACTCTTAGATAATACCGACACATTATGAGATTAATCTTACATATTTCAAAATATAAGATAATTATTAATTTTTTATAATCAATTTATGATATTTTTAAATTTAAAATTGATAATAATTTTTTTAATTTTAATTAATAAATATTATAAATTATCTCAAAAAATCTGTTCATTATAATTTTTTTTTTTTATTCTTAAACTTTCAAAAGTCAATAATTTTATAATTTGGATGGGAGGGAGGGAGTATTTTAGAACCCAAGGGATTATTGTTTATTTCTCTCCTTTCATTGCTTTCAATTCTCAACTTGGAGGTGAAAAACGCACAAAATGACAAAACATCCCCTATTCTCTGCAGCTCTCTTCTCCTTCAACGTTCTCTGTCATGGCCACCATAAAGAAGAGTAAAGCAGACTCTCATGGCTTCCCTTCTTTTGTGGGTAAAGTTGTCATTTTAAAAAATAATGGAGGGTAAGGTTGTCATTACATTTGGTCAAAGCTATTTATATAAAATGACTTATAAGTCATTTTTTTATAAGTTACAAATCATTACTTATTTTTTTTGACTTATAAGTCAAAAAATAAGCCATTGCCGAACACTAGAACAGTAAAAATTCCTTATAAGTTGGTTTGAAAACCAACTTATAAGGAGCTCCCGAACAGGCCCTTACATTGCATACAATGGCAAATAGCGAATGACAAACATGATCTACGACAAGGTTGATGAGCAACAACATGGTGGATGGGAACCAAAGATGGCGCGGTAAGAGGCCTGGTGACCTCTGGCAGTTCTGCTTCTCCATCTTCGACTTTCTTTTCTTTCTTGTTTTGTTTTTGATTTTCTCGCGATGTTTGGGGTTGGTTCTCACCAAGGCATGTGCTTTGCTAGGAAGTCGTCTTAGGCGTTGTCTAGGCGACCCAAGGCGAAGATTTAGAGGCCAAGGCGCATGACTTAGAGGCTGCCACTAAGGCGTAGGCTTGCCTAGCCATTTTTTCACCGCCTGGACGCCTAAAGTCGCTTAAGCGATGCCTTGATAACCACGAACTGTATATTATCATTCAAGGTTAATCAAGTACAAAACGTTAACCACTTTGCTACAGTCATGGTGTATATATCCTTGCTACAACAAACTGTTGCAAACTCTGGAATCAATGAAAAAGAAAATTATAGATAAGAATACAAGATTTACGTGGAAAACCATGTGAAAAACCGAAATTGGGAAAAAACACGGGCAAGAGGCAAAATATATTCACTAATCAGAATGTGAAGAATCAAGAATATAATTGGTGAGGAGAACTCTTACAACCTAAAATCCCAGTGCGCGAAGACCGTTTATCTCTAAAAATGATTAAAAAATTGAGAAAAGAAAAATACTGATAATAACATATATAGACTAAAAGACAATTTGCACCCAAACTTTACACCCATGTTGACCTTTGCACCCCAAACTGAAAAAGGTGTCTAAGTCCACCCCAAACTCCAATTAAACGTAACATAAAGCACACTTTCATCAGTTAACCTGTCAAAAGTGACCGGCTAAGGCACACGTGTGGATCTGGAGGGGTGTTTAAGTCTTTTCCTTATCTTCTTCTACTTCCCGAGCTGGAACAAGCTACTAAAGCTCAAAGTGATTCAGTAGCATTCGTGCAGTTCGATTAGATTGTAAATCCAAGAAATTCGATTAAGAAAATTCGGGAAAATTAGGGCTTATGGATCGAAATTGCTGGTACATGAAGAAATCAGTGATGAAGACGGCTTGGAGAAGCTCAAACAATGCCGTTAGAAGATTCCTTGGTTGTCCAGAATGATGTGCAGATGGGCACGGTGGTTGTAATTTCTTCGCTTGGGTTGATCCTCCAATGTGAGAGCGTTCAAGGCCCTTGTTCGAAAAAGCTATACGCGGTTTGAGGCGTTTTTCTTCGGATGAGGCGAGACATAAGCTTCAAGGCAGAGCGAGGCGGAAGCCTCGATTTGAAGACCTAAAAGTCTCCAAAAAATTATGAAAAAATACTAATAAAACCATAAAATAATTCATCATTATAATTAAGGTAATAAAAGACATAAATAACCAACGTCACATAAATGTATCATTACAAAACATCAAAACAACATAATATCATCAAGTACTTATATAGTGATCATCCATCACTATATAAGTAGTGTATCATTCGTGTCCAGCGACTTGAAAAATGGATCAAATCCCAGATCATCATCCCCATCACCATCATCATCATCCCTATCATCACTAAGAGGATCCTCCATGGAATCATCATTGTATCTAATAGCTCTGTCATTCTCATTGTCGGTGCTAAGATTTTCAAACTCAGGTCCTTCATCAACCAATTGCAATCCCTTCCCTTTATCTATAAATAAACAAGTGAATATATATTTAATCCAAATGAGTATGTTTTTTTAAAGAACACTTTAAAGACAACTTAAGTAATGACACTAACCTTTTGGCATAGTTTTTGACTGCTTAGTGTTTCTCTTTCTCTTTTGACTTCCTTGTTTACTACTTGTTCCCCGAGTCCCTTTCCCTCCAAGTGTAATCTCTCTCACATTAGTCTTTTCTCCTTCAACCGTCTTTTCATTTCCACGAGTCCTTTCACCCTCCTACATATATCATTCCTAGAAGTAAGTCCCGAGATATTTTCATTATTTCCCCCCGCAACCCACTCATTATCAGATGACACATTTTCAACAACCAATGGATCATCTTCTTCCGTTAGTGCCTTTTTCTTGATATGCCGATCTTTCAATTTTTTATTGTACATAATGTAAGCCAATGAGTTAAGCCTGGATGCGGATAGTCGATTCCTTCTCTTTGTATGTATCTATATTACAAGTAATTTAGCATTAGTGACAATGTGAGATCTTAATAAATAGATTTGAGAATATAAATGATTTATATCTAATAAATACCTGACTGAAAGTACTCCAATTACGCTCACACGCCGAAGATGAGCAAGTTAAACTCAAAATATTCACTGCAAAGTTTCTTAATTCCGGAGCTTTATCTCCATATGCGATCCACCAATTAGCTGGATCAATATTAAAATATATATCAATCTTACCGGTACAACGGTACTTACTAAGATCACGTTTACTCAAAATGAAAGCATAGCCATACATTAATCAACGGTATTTACCGGAAGCACGTTTCTTACGCGTGTTTTGGCATGTGTAGCCAAATAACCCTTGCCTCAATCGGAATGCATCTAATTGCAAATAAGCTTTCTCTCTTTCCTCGGCGTTAGGAATAAGCTTGTCCATACAAGAGTACAATCCCACCTTAACTTCCACATTGGCACAGAAATTGTCATCATATTGAAAATGAGGATTCAAAAAATATGCAGCAACGTGCAAATGCCGATGCAACTGATTCTCCCACTTAGCATCTATTATGCTCCATATCTCTTTATAGGCCCCCTCATTATCCAAATTTTTTGCAATCTCTTCTTTTGCATTGTCCATGACACCATATAAAAATCCCATTCCCGGCACCTTCTCTGAATCTGCCATCCTCAATATACCTACTAGAGGTTTTGTGGTCTTAATTGCATATTCCACATTATCCCAAAAATTCCTATCACTCAGAATGATTTTTCTCGTCTCTCTACCTTCAAGTTTTTTTGCCCAAGCACAATTTTCCCACTCCCTAGAAGTAAACATAGTCTCCAAAGGCTGTCTCAAACTATGCATACTCTGCAAAGTTAAATAAACAGTGGCAAATCTAGTGGCGGCTGACCGAACAAGGTCTTTATTAGTGTTGGCCTCATCAATATGTGAAGTTGCTTACCTACATAATGACATTCATAAAAAATAATAATAATTCAAGTATTCATTGAATAAAAAAATTATAACCAAATAATAATAATAGTAATTACTTTCTTTGCCTTTGTCAAAGCATTTTTATGTTGAGGCAACTCTCCAAGTTTCTCAAGTATCAAATCGATGCAATGCGCGGCACACGGTGTCCACCACATACGTGGCCTCTTCTCCATTAACATCCTCCCGCCGCCTTATAATTAGATGCAGTGTCAGTGACTATTTGAATGACAAAGTCTTCTCCCACTTCCTCAACAACCTCATCAAGTAGTTTAAACATCAAATTAGCATCTTTAACTGCATCAGATGCATCAACATATTTCAAAAATACAGTGTCATGGGGGTTGTTTACAAGAAAGTTTATTAGTTGTCTTCCTCTAATATCTTTCCAACCATCCGACAAGATTGACACCCCCGTATGTGCCCAAGTCTTCTTTACCTCAACAAAGGCCTTTGTAATTTTCTCTTTCACCTTCAATATCCAAGAGCTAAGCTCGTATGGAGTAGGGGGTTTCAAAGCACGACTATAGTTTCCAATTCACCGACACATTTATAAATGAAGGACTATCTGCAACATTGAAGGGAATCCCGTTTTCAAAGAAGAATCTACCAATATCAAGACAGACTGCATTACGAGCCTCCTTTGAAAATACAGTATGCCTTGTAGTAGCATCATCATCACCAGCATCAACATCCACAACAAATCTATCTATGGGTCCCCGAACTCCCCTCTCGGAGGCACTACCCACACTTGAACCTCCCAAGGATGGATGACCACCATATAAGACTCACTTTGTATTTTTTCAGCTTCATCTCTTTGTCTTTCCTCCTTGGAGTCCTTATTTTTCTTCATATATGAAGCAAGCTCTTCCTTCACTTCGCTTTGTACTTTTTTACAAGCCTCGACGTTACTATGATTACCCACAAGATGATTTTTTAGCCTTGTAATCCCTCCTTTACAAATTTTCTTACAAAAATTGCATTCCACATATAAATGAGCTTTATTAACTCCAGGAGTTGCGGTGCCATATTTCCATGCTGGATCTTTCTTATCCATAATAACAATTCACAATCACTGTAATAAAAAATTAACCGATTAAAATTTAAAAGTATATGACTTACATATAATTGTAATCACTCATTACTGTATATATATAATCACTCATTACTATATATATATACTAATGTACATATAATTTTAATAAAAAAAAATTATTTTTACACTGTTGAATATATATATATATACATATAATTTATATATGAAGTACCCAGTTAATAAATTTTCAGTTAATAATTAATATGATATAATAATTAATATATATACATTACCCAGTTGAATATGTTGTGCACGAACGAGAGAGAAGCCTGTTGAAGTCGAAGTTGAAGAAGTCGAAGTTGGCGAGAGAAGGCCTGTCGAGAGTCGAAGTGAACTGAAGAAGATGAACTGAAGTCGGCGATGAAGAAAGAGAGAGAGAACTGACGTCAGCGATGAAGAAGGCGACGTCCGAGAGAGAGAACTGAAGTCGGCGAAGAAGAACTGAAGAAGAAGATGAATTGCAGAAAGAAGAACAACTAGAACTGAAGCGAGAAGAAATATCGAACTGAAGCGAGAAGAAAAGAAGTCGGGACATTAGATCTAGGTATTTTTAAGTCAAATTAAGGCTTACGCCTTGAACCGCCTCGAGGCGCATCGCTATGAGGCGTAGGCCTCAGGCGAAAAAGGCGCGAGTGTCTGCTTTATCGTCTAAGGCGTAAGCCTCGCCCCGTCAAGCTTCCGCTTCGCCTTGAGGCGCGCCTCAAGGCGTACGCCTCAACCGCTATTTCAAACATTGTTCAAGGGAAGTAATATGTACCTTGATTAATTAGAAGATTAGAGAATTTGAATGCTGAAATCAAAGCTCTGAAAGATGAACTGAAGGAGTGCAGAATTAGGGCAAGGATTGCAAAGGGTCTGCTGACTGCAACTTGGGTTGTGATTTTTCTATTTCATGTTCATCTCAACAAAGGATGAAATTCCCCATAGGTAAATTTCTAGGTAATGTATGTATTGGTAGTACTCTAGGCAATGTATGTATTGGTAGTACTATGCGAAGTTTATTGGTTGTAGTTATGGGCACTTTCTTTGAATGAAAATGCTGTAAGCTTTCAATTTTTATTATTGTGCATGTGAATCACTTTGTGCAAGTTGACAGTAAAATAGTGGGTGTGCAAGTTATGATATCTGTTGCACATCACTTGCACACCAACCATACTGCTATTGCTATTGCACATCATATAGCAAGCCCTGCATTAATGCACAAACCAGAGATGTTTCATAAAGTAACAAAAAGATGTGCAGCAGATATCACAACACCTCCATTGCCTTTTGAAAGACATAAGGATTTGTAACTTTGGCAGCATTCCACACCAATTTTCTTAATCTAGAGCCTTTATGTTTTTGCCAAAAGTTCCTATATAAATGCATAACACAATGTCTGTGTTCAGCACCTGGGACCACAGCTTCTAAAGCATTAATCAAACACTGGGGACAAAAAAGGTAATTTATCAGAAACATGCAATCAATGTAATAATTGATGGAATAACATATATATAAATGGAGAGATGTTTATACTTTTTGTTTATTTGAAATGAATGTCCAGCCTCCATCATTTACAATCTCAAGATCTTCCACCAGCAAGTTCATAAACCACACCCAAAACTGAGTGTTCTCAGATTCAACAATGGCCCAAGCAACTGGCCACATCCCATTGTTAGGGTCAACACCAACTGCAGTCAATAACTGACCCCCATATGGTCCTTTGAGAAAACAGCCATCAAGCTCCACCAGTGGTCTACACCCCAATTTAAATCCTTCTTTTAGTGGCTGCAGACAGACATAAAATCTCAAAATTCTGTCTAAGTCTTGTCCCTGCTCTGGTTCTGCTCTCTTCAAGATACAAGTACTCCCATGCATGACTCTTCTAAGCTCTGTAGCATAGTCCAAAACCAATCCATACTCCTCAGCACTCCCTTCAATGTTTTTCATTGCTCTTTCCTTGGCTCTGTATGCTAGGTTCTTTGATACCCCAATATCCAAATCTTTAACTACTTTAGTATGAAACTGATCTAATCCCCATGTTGGATTCATCCGAAGATCATCTTCATATTTTTTGGCAATCCATTCTGCATTTATACAAATAATTATCCCACTCTTTGCAACAAGTATGCACTTTTTGTAACCTAGTGATTTTAAATGTGAGCTCTCTTTGCACCTTTGCAGCATAGAAGTACCATGTACATGGCTCCACACACCTTGTTTGGATCTTATTTGACAGGTTCTTCTTAAAATACACCTTCCTTCCTTGTTTGATGCCATGATTTCTGATTGCTGCCCTCACTTCAGTGACATTGGTAAATGTCATTCCCAACTCAAACTCAGGATCCTCTATGGCACCTTCCCTAAATTCTGGATACCCTTTATGTTCTTGTTCAGGTGGTTTTGGATCAAATTCATCAACCCTAGGCATCCTTTCCACATCAGAGTCATCATAGTCAAAGGATGAAAACCCTGATTCATGTGGTTCTTCTTGTGAAGTTTGGGTTTCTGCAGTTTGTTTTCTCTTGCCTTTGTTAGTGGCAAATCTTGTTCCTAAACTAGTTTTTTTTCCTTTGCCTTTCTGTGTTACATTTGCACCCTTCCCTTCCATTTGTTTTCCCTTCCCTTTGTTAGTTGCCCCATCCTCGGTCCCCCTAGCTTGATCACCCTCTGCCCCATCCTCAGTCCCCCTAGTCTGATCACCCTCTGCCCCATCCTCAGTCCCCTCAATCTGATCACCCTCTACCTCGTCCCCAAATTCATCACTCTCAGTCCCCCCATTTTGATCACCCTCATCCCCCTCCCCAATTTCATCATCCTCTTCATCCTCAGTTGATTCTTCCCCAGAACTATCCACATAACTTTCATCAGTTGACTCTATTTCATCATGCCCAATTGATATCAAATCTCTGCATTCATTATTATTATCACCTTCCCTTTGTAATTCAAAGTCATCTTCTGCTTCCACAGGTCTAATCACCTCCACATATATTTCAATTAGCCTACTAGGAGGGATAAGCATACACATTGTCAGTACATCATCATCATTTTCTAACTCCCATAATCCCCTCTCCATATCAGTTGCAGGTGACTTGGAACTTAAGGTGTCCAACTTTATATCCCAACTCCTTCCCCATGTTGACTATATCAAGTAAAGAGATGTAATCAGGATGACAAAAATCAAAAAAATTAAAAGTACCTCCCCTCCACTGTTTATGTGGGTTATCTTCAAAGTGTCCACTATGGAAAAATTTGACTGTAAAATATTCTTTATTGCCTGCAAAACCACAAACACAAAGTATACACTGTCGGTTAAATGTGTGGACCACATCATATTTAATTGACTAATATCCAAAAATTGTAAAGTCATAATTACAAAATATATTGATCATCAAAAGTCCACTACCCAGCTTTAAATTATTCAATGATGGATACCATTCCAGTTTACAACAAAAAGAAGTCAATAAATTACAAAAAGAACACACTAAACTACACTAGCCCATTATTCAAGATATTCTTTGAAGCACTTACTGTATTCTGGGACACCCTTCACTCCATAAACGTCATTGTCTTCCGAATCCCTCAAGAAACGCGAATCACTCATTGTTCCACTACTCCTTCAGTTCGTGAACCCTAGGCCAACTGATTTGAGGATATTTGTCTGATAACCAACATGAGTAAATAACCGGTGTAAATGTAACTGCAATTTAGCATAAATGTAAACTACCAAGCGTACCCCTCTGTAATAAACATTACAGCCTTAGCCGGTCACTTTTGACCGGTTAATTGACGAAAATGTGCTTTCTGTTACGTTTAATTGAAGTTTGGGGTGGACTTAGACACCTTTTTCAGTTTGGGATGCAAAGGTAAACATGGGTGTAAAGTTTGGGGTGCAAATTGTCTTTTAGTCACATATATATAAACAACTAAAAACATAATAGACCCAAATAACAGGTCCACTAGATCAATTTTAATTGGAACAAATCATGGACTAGATTTGATTTGACCGACTGATCCAAAACTCGTTTAAACGTTAAAAATGTACTATATTTCAAATCAATTTTTCTTGGATGAAACTTTTCTCCTCTCTATCCGTTGTAGCGGAATATTGGATAATTTAACCTTCTATTACAAGGTAAAATAAGACTTTGAATTCAGAAGGAAGATAAATAATTCTCCCAAAGAAAACACAATTGTATATTAAAGTCAAGAATAATAATGTTAAAACCTAAAAAGACATATTTATAATGTTTTAACCACTTTCCAACCCCACTTAGGAAAAGTAAATAACAAAATAACAAAAATTTAAAAAGTATTTTGAAGTTTGACCAAACTTTAACCATTGATACGTAAGCTTTAAACAAGTTTTTCGGTCCTAAAAGGCTATGAGTCAAAAGTTATCATGGGCCCAAAACTTCTCCCGGATCAAAAGTTGTGCCACTTCTTAGTTTTACCAGGCCAAACACGCACCATCATAATCCGGTTCAACTTCCGATTTTGCTTTTTGCCACTGCATCAAAACCTCATGATATGTGTTTGGATTTCAGAAGATCATTCCCCCTCCCCCTAAACAATGTATGTTCTGTGTTCACGTTTCTCCGTTATTTGAATTTCTTGCAATTTGGATTTCATAGATTGTGTACAACGTGTGAAGTAGACCCAACATGAAACTAAATATATTTTTGAAAGTTGCAAAAAAATTACAAATCCAAAACTTTAGTGCGTGTGTTCTCAACACATCACGTTTTGACAACTTGAAACTATGCACCATAACAAAGGATAAAATAATTAATTTTTGTAACTTAAAAATAAATAATAACATTTTATAAATTGATATAATTTTACATATTAACATGCCATTTTTTTTTTGAAATGGGTTGATTTGGATCATGATCAACATTTTTGGATTGGATCGTGGGGTAGATATAATCCATTATATAATGAATCGGATTATTAATGTACACAATTGGTGGAGTATATCAGATTTGAGTATGATATGCTCTAATTCGGTCCTTTGATATGGCCTAGTCTCAAAGCTATTATGAAAGTTGTAGCCTTGCTTTATGTAGGTAGCAAACTCTGGCCAATGCATTATGCTAAGTGTGTTGGGCGCATTGTGACATTTTGAAGTGGCCTGGTCAGATTGAAAGTTGATAGGAGAATTAGTTTTAAAGGGCATTACATCTTTGTTTGTGAGAAAGTTGTTAGACATAATTAGTTTTTCGGTAACATTCTTTTTCTTGTTCAATCATTACAATATCATCAATGAAATCCACAATATATTCGTTTGAGCAATATGGATTTACATGTTGACTGTCCTTTAAATTATTTGGCCAATTGATCCTTCAGGCGCCCAATTGAAGAAATACTGAAGCTGCTGCCCGGGCCACATTCAGAAACAAAGAGAGTAAGTAAAGTTTTTTTCTTACCCCAGCTTGATAGTTCATTATTATAATATATATCACTATGTATTATTTCTGCAGAGTGGGTTTGCTAGCAGTACATCATTTGACTCTCTACCAGGGGCTGCACACAGTACAAACAAGTAACCTCCAACATCTGCTCCTAATGTCTTAGTTTCTACCTAAATTATCTTTTTCCCTCCTAACGTCTATAAATACAATAATTGAAAGAATTGTTAATGTGATCTTGACTTCCTATAAACTTAACTTCATTTTTAATTATAAACTAGAGTCTCAGATTATAAAGGCTCGACTTGTTTGTGGAACGGGTAATGACACTCTTAACCCTGTTTAGAATGCAAAGAGGCAGTTGCACTTGAAATTCATAAAAAAGGACCAAAGATAAAGGAAGAAGAAAATGAAATAGCAAAAGAAGCACAGAGCAAAATGAAAAGCAGAAGAAGTCACAAAACTAGATGAAGTCTTATAAAAAATTAAAAAGTTGACCAACGATACAAGAGTGTTATAGAGGTCCACTAAGCTTCATGACCCTGCAAATTTCATAGTTAATTAACAGCACAAGAGTGTTATAGAGGTCCACTAAGCTTCACTTGCTGGCCCTGCAAATTTGGTAGTACTAAAATCTTTGGTGACAATGGTGGTGGTACATGGAAGGTGGCAGTTCCAAGGTGACTGTCAGTACTCACTCAGTACTGTTGGTGGCTGCGATGATTGTAATGGTGGTGCTTTAATCTTTCCAAGTTATGACACACATTCACACGCGCGCACACACGTGTGTGTGTATATATATATGGTACCTATCCATAGCTACTTTTGGAGTTCGATATGACCATTTTCTAGCAACTCATCTTCTACTGTTTATTTAGACTGCGAACAGATGAAATTAGAAATAGGAAGAACCGTATGTGAGACTGCCGTTTGCTAAACTGTCTAGTGGAAGGAAGAAGACAGTCTAGTGGAAGTGCTTGATTATTATTATTACTACTATTATTATATTTTTTATAATTAAATTTGGCACGTTCGCTATCTAAATGAACGGTAGTAAATGCACTGGCTAGAAAATGGTTCAGAGCCAACCCTGGTTTGCTATTGGTTGGGACCCATACACGCACACACATTTCCTTCTTAATTCCCTTGTAAATTTCTTATTTTCTTAGCACTAGTTATTGTTAAGAGCCAAATGATTTCTTCTGTTTATATTTCGTTTACTGAAAATGCATCCAAACGAGTTTATGCTAGTTTCTCTTTCAGTGTAAAGATGTAGCAAAAGCTTATCTGCACGTTTTTCTACGTGACCTTTTACAGAGTTGGTGAAGGAAGGCGCTCGCTTGTCCTAGTTGTGTTTATTGGAGGGGTAACATTTGCAGAGATTTCTGCCCTTCGTTTTCTTAGTGCTCAGGTATCTTTAAAATCCTTGGGTCATAAATTGTTTGAAGTAAGACTATTGTCTTAAATTTTCATCAAATGTCTTAATGGATTGTTTATCATCTATACGTTCAAGGGGTGTTCAGGAATCTAACAATGTGCAAACAGGCCAGATTCACACCCTTCTCACTGTTCTAAGCAAAAGACAATTTATAATAAGTTTTTATGTGGGTGACTTATTTTTGGGAAAAATATTCCTCCTATTTAGGCCCCCCAATATCAAAATTATGTTTATGCGAGCAGTTTGGGGTTTGTTAAACCTACTCTTTAACTGTCTAAATTAGTTTAGGGAATATTCTTAGTAAAATGGAATGCTTCTTTATATGATTAGTACTCTATCTCTGGCAAGCATCAACATTTTTTTGCTAAATAAAAAACGCTTGGTTCATCTGGGTGCATCAGACAACAAAGGATAACTGTTTAGCTTGTATTTATTACAACTTTGATGCTTTGAGTTTGAAATTGATTCAGATTCAATTTTTCCCCACTCGAGTGTTCTGGATTTTAGGTATAGTATGCAAGTGTGTTATGGTTGGAGACTTGATGACTGAAAACCCCCTTAAACTTTATATTTCTTTTCACTATAACCTACGAGCTTATTTTATTTCACAAAAAACCTTTCAGCTCTAATAATTGAGCAAAAAGTACCCTCAAAGTGACCATGGTTACGTAATATTGAAGTGAGACGACACATGGCATGTCCAACTGTCGAGGCAGTTGATGTGTGGCATTAAAAATTAATTTCTAGCAAATCAAAAGTGTAAAATTTAAATAGCTACTATAGGCTAAAACTCATTTTAAAAAATTAATTTTTTTTATAAATCAGTCTAAATGATCAAAGCTCCTCCCCTGTTCTCTCTCCATCAAATCCTTCACCGCCAGTGGCAAGTCCTCTGATCAAAGCTCGCCTATCTCAATTCATCCATCTCTTCGATTTTCCTCACCAGTCCGAAAACCCCCTCCTCCAAACTCTTCTCCCAAACTCATCATCACCCTCAACTGCATCCAAACCCCTCCAACCAATGCACCGACCCTCCTTCCCCGCCAGCAGACAAACTGCTTATTCAAAACCCATCACAAAATCATCCCCACATTCATTAAATTGGGAGCACAATCACAAATTGGGAGTACCAAAAAGTCATCCCCACTTTATTACCCAAATTTGAAGAGGGAAGGCAGGGGAATCATACTCACAAATTGGCAGCTTCAAGTTCTTGAGGGGAATTGAACACAACTTCAAACTTCAAATTGAATTGGGTCAACCGTTGACTGGATGGTTTGGGGAGGGTCTGGGTTTGGCATTTGAAGATTTTTTAGGGAGGATCAAAATTAGGGTGAATTGAAATAGATGAAAATGACGAGGGTTATACGGGCGTTGCAACAATTCTCCCAATTGACGCTGCCATTATTTGTGAAGATGGAAGGGTATAAGTAATCTGCTTTTGATTTGAATGTTATTTGTGGTTGAGAATTATAAAACATACAGATCGTAGAATTAGCTTCAGATTGCTTTGTAGCCTTGTACGTATATAAGCATTGTTTAGTTTCTTTTATTTATCATTCAAGTTTTTTTTTAAAATTTTGTATTTAAATATTTAATAATTTTCAAAAATATAAATTTAATATTAGCAAAAAATAATTATAATTTTTTTATTATACACATCATCTGCCTTGTGTGATGCCAACTCATTGTTTCAAGGGCACTTTTTACCCAATTATTAGAGTTATAAAGGTTTTTTGTGAAATAAAATAAGCTCGTGGGTTATATTGAAAAAAAATGTAAAATTCAAGGTTTTTTGGGTCATTAAGTCTATGATTGGGTTATTTAAATTTGTTCCTTGTTTTATCTATTTATTTAGAAATCATATGCATTCATATTTTGGGGTTGTGTCCGTAATTTTGGCTATTTTTGTTTATATAAACATCGGTTTCTCACGTACTTCAGCTGTTCAAGATTTTAAGGACATCATTATAGGGTTTTGCCATAATTTGTTAAAGTGCATTTTATTTTTTAAAAAATGAGCCTTCATATAGATCTGTAGTAACCAAAAAAGGTCACATCATGCTCTCAATTTTTTAAAGCGGATTGAGCAAATTCTTTTTCTTTTGTGATGAGTACCCTTATTCTTCACCAAAAATAAGAAATAAAATTACAGAGCTTGCAGAATCTTTATACACCAGTGTTCTATTTTTGGTTTTTAACGAATCCATGCTAATTTAATGGAAATCTAGTGCAATACTGGTATAATTATTTTCAGCCGAAACCAAAATGATTGACTACTGAAGCTTTCTCAAGAAAGCTCCGTGTCCTTGATGTTTTTATTTAGATGAGTTTAATTTTGTTAGCAGGCTGTATTAATTCTTGAGCTGTATGTGTGAGAAGTTCAGATGATCAATAGATACTGGCTATGTTGCAATATGTATATATCTAAAAAAATATATATAAAGTCAAAGATGATAAATAATTTAAAGGGAGAGGGGTTATTTTTCATTCTCTTCTTACTTTTCTTTGTGTTGCAGCTTCTTATTGTAATATTTGGCTTTGCAGGAAGGAATGGCATACGACTTGGTTGTAGCGACAACGAATATCGTCAATGGCCATACATTGACTGAAACGTTTGTGGAGAAGTTAGGTTGAGTTTTAAAGACTGATTTGTTTCTTGTTGTGTAGTGTGATTTTGATTATTGCTGTAATATTTTGGATTCGGTGCTGGATTGGTTTCATTTGTAAGGCGATGAAGTTTACAATCAAAGTTGCAAGCTGGACCTCAGGGTCTGTTGAGTTTAGTAGTGCAAATATTTACAGTGTAAATACTCATGACAAGCATAATGATCCACTTATTCATATGTATGTTTGTGTTTGTTTACATGGTTCATCTAAATCTCTCTATATTTGTGAAAATCAGATATCAGTGTGGGAATGATACAAAAAAATGCTCCTTTCATTCAAAATTTAGAGATGCATTTTCTTTTTTGTGCATTTCAAAATTAGATATGTTTTTCCCTTTTAAAACTGTGGGATGAGTTTCTTAAATTTGTCATTAATTTTATTCTTAGTTGATTACGATTGTGCCAACACTATTATACTGTAATAAATGTTGGGGATAAATTTGAAAATTCAAATTTCTGTTCTTAAAATTTGTTTTACAAATGTATCTCTAGTTTTTGGAGCAACAAGAGAGTACTAGCTGTTGTTTTATTTCTTCTACTCCATATTATCTTTTGTGTTATGTTATCAGCACTAGACTTATAAAAAATGGTAGTTCAGCTTAGTGGTGCACAAAAGGCCAGAGGCATGTAGCCTGGCCTTGGTCCCGGCCTGGCCAAAGTCTGGCTTGGTCAAGGCCTGGTCCGGTTAGGCCTGGCTTGGAAGGCTTAAAAAGGACGTTATTTCTAGACAAAAATTTGACCTGGCCTGGCCTGGGGCTGGGTCTAGCTGGGCAAGGCATGGCCTGACCTTGCCTGAGGCCTTACATGATTTTTTATCCAATTATTTGTAATTTGTAATTTTTGAATTTTGAATTTATAATTATTCATCAATAAACTATAAATTTTTACTTATTCATTATTGTAATTTATAAATTATAATACATTAGTTTTAATTAATACATCAATAAAGTTTAAAATTTTAATTATTCATTCTTGATTTCTTGTATATACATTTAATTAATATACATCTTCAATGAATATAATTAATTAGTATATTTAATATTAATAATAAGTTAGTTACTTAGTTGATTAAATATTAATAATAAGTTAATTTATTGTAAATATTATTAATATTTAACAATAAAATTTTATTAATATTTCTTGTTACTTTAATGTTAAATATTAACATTAAAGTAATACATCAATAAACTAACGTTTAATATTAAATATTAACAATAAATTAGTTTCTTGTAAATACTCAAGTTTTTCATTAATTTGGATATGCTAAATTTTTAGGGGGGTTTATGATTTTGGTTATTTTTCAGGTATTCTGTTGTACTAATTTAAAAAAAATAATTAATAAAGCAATTAGAAAACTATTTGGAAATAATACTTGAGATATAACTATGTAAGTGTTTAATGACCATAAATAAAAAGATATGTGTATTTAAACTTTACAAAATATATGCCCAACCGATCCTAGTACTATAAGAAAATAAAATAGAAACTAACTTTATGATCTACAAACTTATAATTATTCATCAAATTATTGATTCAATAAATTATTACTTATTCATTATTGTAATTTGTAAATTGTAATACATTACTTTTAATTAATACATCAATCAAGTTTAAATTTTTAATAATTCATTCTTGATTTCTTGCAAGCACATTTAATTAATATATTAACTAGTTTATTTAATATTAATAAGTTAGTAGATTAAATTTTAATATAAATACATGAGTTAGTTTATTAATTTTAGTATTAGCATTCCTATTTTAGTATCTAACAAACAGCCTAACAACTAACTAACAAGTAACAGGCCCCAGGCCCCCGCCCCCCGCCCCCCGCCCCCCGCCCCCAGGCCCTTAGCGACACTTCCCCAGACCGGACCACCCCCAAGCCACAAGCCCACATGCAATTTTTTTTGGGTCCTTTACAGTAATAAACAACAATTAGAAAGTAATTACACTATTAGTGCATCCACAAAATAATTACAAAAATAACGCAATAAATTCAAACTATTCAATTTCACATTAATAAGGAAACCTAAAATCAAGGCTGCCATAATTAATAATTCAAATTCAAACATTTAGGATCTAACAACAAAAACAAATCCATAATTCAAAATTCAAAATTCAAATCAACAGGATGAAAAATAAAAAATTATTTTCTCGTCATCTTCCTCCTCCGCCATCGCGAATCTTCGCCACGAATCTTAAGCTTGCTACAAACAGAATAGAATATAACAGAACAGTACCTTGGGTGAAAGCGTCCAAGGAATTAGGAGAAATGGATAGAGAGCGACGATTGCGAGAGAATAGATCCGTCATGATTAAGTGGTGATGGTCGGAACTAAATAGTAGATTTAGAATTCAGATGATGATATTAATCAATCTCTCCTCCCCCTTCACCGGTGAGACAGAGTGAGAGTCAACCACAAAATGGTCGATGGGATGGAGAAAGGAGGTGGATATTTGATTTTTCATAATTTCTTCATGTCCGGAAATTCCAAGTCCAATTTCATGTCCAAAGGAAAATAAGAACACTGCATAGGAAAGAGAGAGATAAGAGAGTGATGTGTAATGTAATGTTGATAACCAAACCTTTATACCAAGGTAACCAAACCTTTATACCAAGATACCCAATCTACCTCCACACCTGCAGTATGAATTGGTTATCTTGGTCTGAAAGTTTGGCAACCAACTGCATGAAGGTTTGGCTACCAACTGCATCACATTCAAAATAAATTGATAACCTAATAAAACTGAATTGGTTACCTTGGTATGAAGGTTTGGCTACCAACTGCATGAAGGTTTGGCTACCAACTACATCACATTCAAAATAAATTGGTAACCTAATAAAACTGAATTGGTTACCTTGGTATGAAGGTTTGGCTACCAACTGCACTATGAAAAAACTGCAGGTGTGGAGGCGGATTGGTTACCTTGGTATGAAGGTTTGGTTATCTTGGTATGAAAGTTTGGTTACCAACTGCACTATGAAGGTAACCTAATAAAACTGAATTGGTTACCTTGGTATAAAGATTTGGCTACCAACTGCATGAAGGTTGGCTACCAACTGCATCACATTCAAAATAAATTGGTAACCTAATAAAACTGAATTGGTTATCTTTGTACGAAGGTTTGGTTACCAAATGCACTATGAAAAAATTGCAGGTGTGGAGGTGGATTGGTTACCTTGGTATGAAGGTTTGGTTAACTTGGTATGAAGGTTTGGTTACCAACTGCATTATGAAAAAATTGCAGGTGTGGAGGTGGTTTGGTTACCTTGGCATGAAGGTTTGGTTACCTTGGTATGAATGTTTGGTTACCTTAGTATAAATGTTTGGTTACCTTGGTATGAAGATTTGGTTACCTTGATATGAAGGTTTGGTTACCTTGGTATGAATGTTTGGTTACCAACTGAACTTGATACTTCAACCAGTACAAGGTGAAAGCCCAATACATACTTTGAAAAACGCGATATTGGTGAAATAAGTATCTCAAAAAGTAAAAGTTCAAATGAAGATAAATTGACAAAAATGATGATTATTAACAGCACATGCATTGCACAGACATAATGCCTCTTGCAGGAACTTTTGATTGATGAAATTTCAACCAGTTTCATCTCTTGCTGTTAGGAATCTTCTACAGCCCCCTTCATTGCATACCCTTCTAGAAAGTGTGCCTATCTCAGCAGCGGCTTGCTTTCCGCTTCATGACCTGTGCGTGTTTCAGTATTCTCTCTCTAAACCCAAGCTTCTCTCTCCTCTACTCCTCTCAGTCAGGCGAGAAAGAGAATCGAAGCATTTTCGAAGCTGGTGGTTGAATAGTCAGAAACGTTGACAACGTAATTAATTAAAAATAAGCTTTGCTTTCTCCCTTTGAAACTATACACATGTTTGTATGATTTATGTTCTGAATTGATCAAAGCTTTTGGTGCCAAACACGTCCAGAAGGTAGCTGATCGCATGATATCGTATTATAATGGGGAAGGAGAGAGAATGGCGAGAGAGAGAGGTAGAGAATGGCGATTGACCCACCTAAATTAAAGGAATACTAATTATATTAATTTTGTAAATAAATTATTAAAAATTTATTAATTTTGTAAATATTTTCTACATGCACCGTTGTTGTAATTTTTTTTAAAAATGTACTAGAAAATGTAATTGTTCCTTTTTTAAGTGCTGAACCAGACCGGACCAGCCTGAGCCTGGCCTACAGGCCTCATCAGACCATAGTTTGGTGGCATAGGCCTGGTGAGAAACATCAGACCTATCTTCTTCTGGAGCTGAGAAACATGAAATACATTATGAATCCTAAATGTATGAGGTAGCTGTAACTTGTAAGCCACCTTCCCAATTCTCTGAACCACTAGATATGGACCATAATATTTGACAGATAATTTAAAATTCCTTCTCGAGGCCACTGTTATTTGTCTATATGGCCGCACTTTCAAGTACACTTCATCCCCAATTTCAAATTCCCTCTTTGACCACTTTTTATATGCATACAATTTCATCCTCTTCTGATCCTTCTAGAGATTTTCCTTGAGCAATTGTTATAACTTCCCTGTCTTTATCAAATTCCTCTACCACATGGTTCAAAGACTTCCCTTCTTGCTGGTAATTCAAGATAGGAGGATTGATACCATACAAGGCCTTGTAGGGAGTTATCCCAATTGCTGTGTGAAAAGTGGTGTTGTACCACCATTCAGCTAATGGTAACCACCTCCTCCACTTTGTTGGCTTATGTCCCGTCATGCATCTTAAATACATTTCAATGCATTGGTTTACCTTTTCACTATGTCCATCAGTTTGAGGGTGATAAGATGTGCTTAATTTAACTTGAGTCCCATAGATTTGAATAATTCTTTCCAGAAATTATTGATAATTTTTTCATCTCTATTTGATATGACAGCCTTTGGAGGTTTATGGAGTTTAACCACTGAATCTAAGACAAGTTGGGCCACTTGTGAAGCTGTGAAAGGGTGTGTTAAGGCAATTAAATGGCACCCCTTCGTTAATTTATCTACTATTACCAATATTGTATCTTTACCTTCTGATTTAGGCAGGTCTTCCTCAAAGTCCATAGTGATGACTTCCCAGGCTTGATTTGGAATGGGAATTGGTTGTAATAGACCAGGGGTGAACACATGTTCAGATTTGTTTCGTTGACAAATGTCACAATATTTCACAAATTCAGTTACATCCTTCCTTAGGTTAGGCCAATAAAAAAGTACCTCTGCCCTTTTAATGGAAGCTGAAATCCCAGAATGACCTCTCTTTAGGCTATTATGTATGGCTTCCATAATTTTCTTTCTTATTTCTCATGTGCTTCCCAATACAATTTTGCCCTGTTTCCTTAAGATTCCCTCCTTTAAACTATATTCAGGAAGGCTGGTAGGGCCTAAAATTAACTGAACCATGATCTGCTCGATTCCTCATCATCTATTAAGCTAGTGCAGACCTCTTCCTTCCAGCTAGGGCTTATCTCAATTACTGTAACACAGTTATTTTCTACCTCATATTGTCTTGATAAGGCATCAACTACCAAGTTCCTTTCCCTTCTTATATAAAACAGTGTATTCAAACCCCAACATTTTTGAAATCCACTTTTGTTGGACTAGAGTAGTCAATTTTTGCTATAGGAAATATTTTAATGCTAATTGGTCAGTTTTTACAATGAATTTTTGTCCCAGTAGATAGGTTCTCTGTGACGCCCCCAAAATAGGTCCACACAACCCATTCTGAGTCGTCAAATACATGGTACATAATCTAAATATAAATCTTTTTATATCAAACTGTCGTGCAAAATACGACCACACAGACTGTGAGCTTCAATACAGATATTATGTCGTATATAATACAAAAATATCAACGCTCAAATTAAGTCCTCATTACAATTATTATCACACTATTTTATAAAATAGTGAGGACTACTATATCACTATCTTGGACCATCACTCCATTCCCTGGCTAGTCCCATCTATATTCTCATTTCTTGAAGAGAACAATAAAAGAAAAGGGTGAGCTCAACTAGATCAGTAAAGAATATTATGACCTAGATAATGAAGAATAAATTATCTTTAGCCTTTAACAATAAAAAATTAGATTAAATACAATGGACAACAAGTTTTAGATCAACAACTGCAACATAAATAGCAATCCATTAGAAGAGTCAAGTAGAGCATGATGTCCACTATCTTCTGTGATTTAAAAGTCCATCATCAATATTTTATCCCTGTAACATTAATCAATAAATATTTCAAATCAATAATTTATCTTTGCACTACGGGCCAAAGATATTTATCAATGAACAGTTTATTTTTGCACTACGGCCCAAAGATATTTATCAATCAACAGTTCATCTTTGCACTACGGGCCAAAGATAACTTTCACCACAATTTAAGACTGAGGATGATGAAAAATAATATAAATAACGAATCAAGTGAGATCAAGGATAAATATTAGATATTTGTAATTTAATTTATCCAAGTTCAAGAATATTCAAATTGTCAACATAATAATCAATTGTGGAGTAAAATTCAAGAATGATATTCATATATCAAAAATTATTTGGACAGAAAAGAAATAAATTTTTATCGTGAATAGTACCCCATGAATAGTACCATATATGAATAGCACCGTATGAATAGTATCGTATGAATAGTATCCCGACATGAAAATATTAAAATTTGATAAGAAAGTTCAGGCCAATATTTCAGTGAAATGATATTAGATGAAATGCAAACCTTAAGGAATTTTTAATCATTTCAGGAATTATAGAAGCAATACTTACCATAGTAAGTTTAAATTTAAGAATATGAAATGAAATAATATCATTTTCATAATATGGAGTATGAAAGAAAATGATATCCCTTACGAGTAATGAAATAAAATAATATTCTTTACCTTAGTAAAAAACTAGATTTGACTGGTATAACGGATATAATCCTGAGAAAATCTTGCACTATAAGCTACACTCAAAGTATTCTTATACTAAAAAAAATACTCACAATATTGCAGTAGGAACACTTGTGTTTTTTGGTGTCTTAGGATGAAGGGTAACCCCCCTTTTATAGTGCAACATGGAGGAAAAAAATAAGCAAACTTGCCTAATTTCATGCCTAACTGTCCTTTTTCTTTCCTTCTCTGCCTAACTTTCTCATAGTCTCTAATGGGTAAGGGTCCACATTTTGGAAGAAGGTTTTGCAGGAGAAACACTCCACCCACCCACTAGAAAATAAGTGCACGTGAAGTTTGAAAAAGAAGAATTCAAAATCAAAATGCTAACCTTCACTCCATTTTATTCACATGCCAGGAAATTATATATATTATTATAATATTAATATATTATAATAATATATTTACATAAATATTTTATCGGAGGAGATAATTATAATTTCACAGAAAAATATGCCAAAATATTTCACTCTAAATTCCTCCATCTATAAAATTGAACCAATTATCATATTTTTATTCATCAATTATTATTCACAATTAATATTACAGAATCACAATATTGACAACCCATGAAAGAGAGGGCTTTTCGAAAAGGATTTATCCATATTGGTGCGCAATTATATAACTTAACCCCTTTTCTCGACAGAACTTTCTAGACATTGTCAATAATACTATCTAATAATATCATTTCAATAATACGAGTTACTGTGTTGTGGTAATTATTGATTTGATAATATAAAATACTATACAATTATCACTGTAGCAATTATTGAATAAAATACTGAGTGACTTCTTACGTAAGCATCAATAATCAGAGATACTGTGCAATATCGTGTGCTACTGTGCAACAACGCGTATTACTGTACTTTTATCATCGAGTATTTCAACAGTTAACGGTAAAAGTTCCGCCGTCAATTTTTAAAAAATTTATTTTTGTCATTTTCTTCATCCGACAATTATTCTGTTATGGGAGCCATCAATGATTGCGCCGTCGTGCGAATATTCCTCGACAAAAAGAATATTCCCGACCAAACGAATATTTTATGACAACTTGCTTACTTTGTAAAATTTGCACATATCACCCATAACTATCACATTTATCAAATTAACACCTTACTATTTAAAATAATAATATATAGAAGAAATTAAATTTTATTCATAGAAAGTTGTGGTCTTACATTCTCCACTTTTGGACTGCCATTATAATGGCCAACAACTCTTTTTCATAGGTGGATAATCCCAAGTGTCTAGTAGATATGGCCTTGTTGAGAAATGCTAAATGTCTTCCCTCTTGCATTAACACAACTCCAATTCTTGTCTAGCAAGCATCAGTTTCCAAGATAAAAGGCTTTCTGAAATTTGGAAGTGTCAATACTGGTGTGGTAGATAATTTCTCTTTTAGCTTGTGAAAAGTAGCCTCAACCTCATTACTCCACCTATATGCTCATGTGTTAAGAAGATTAGTTAAGGGTTTGGCAATTATGCCATAATGTTGTACAAACCTCCTATAATATCTTGTGAGTGCCAGGAATCCTCTCAAATATTTAAGTGTCTTGGGAGTGGGCCATTGCCTCATGGCTTCAACTTTAGTTTCATCAGCTGCTACCCTTTCTTCATTTATAACATGCCCCAGGTATTCTACTTTGGGCTGTGCAAATGTGCATTTAGTCTTCTTCACATAAAATTGATTTTTCCTTAAGAGGGTGAACACTTGGTTTAGATGTGTGATGTGGGCTTCCAAAGATGGACTGTACACAAGAATGTCATCAAAGAAAATCAACAACAAATTTTCTTAAATAAGGAGCAAAGACCTCATTCATGATGCATTGAAAGGTGGTTAGACCATTGGTTAGCCCAAAAGGCATTACCATGAATTCATAATGCCCTTGGTGTGTTTTAAAGGCAGTTTTTTTGGATGCCTTCATTTTTGACTCTAATATGATGATATCCACTTCTTTGGTCCAGTTTGGTAAAAACCTTGCTCCCTTTGAATTCATCCAGCAATTCCTCTATTATGGGAATGGGAAATTTGTTCTTCACAGTGATGTTGTTTAAGTCCTGTAATCTACACAAAATCTCCATGTGTTGTCCTTTTTCTTCGCTAACAATACAAGAGAAGCATATGGTGAAGTACTATGCTTAATAATCCAACTATCTAGTATTTCTCTAACCATCTTCTCAATTTATGTCTTCTGAATGTAAGGATACCTGTATGGATTTGAATTAATTGGACCGCAACTTGCCATGATGGGAATATTATGATCTTGGGTTCTTTTTGGAGGCAGCCTTTGAGGCTCCTTGAAAATGACTTCATATTCTTCTACCAAAACCTTAATTTCTGCAGGTAATGCTTGTTCCTTGGTGGTTGTTTCTTCTATTGCATTCAACTGAACTAGAAAATAAGCTTCCTCCTTGGATTTTCAATGAAACTTGTCATCCACCTGCATAGTGTAGGATTGTGTACCCTCTTCATGAACTCCTAATGTTATTCTCTTCCGTTTCCAATGAATGATAACATTTCTTTCCTCAAAATCAAAGATTATAGGGCTCACAGTCTTCATCCACTAGACCCCTAGGACAACAGCATACCCTCCCAAAGGAATTACAAACATCGGAGCCTAAAATTTTTTATGAATCATTTCCCATGTGAATCCTGAGATTATCCTATCATAATTGATGGTTTCCCCATTTGCAATAGTCACCTTGATTGGAGTACATGGCTCAGTTGCAAACTGGTACTTTTTAACCAAGGATTCTGGTATGAAATTATGGGTGGGGTCACTATCAAGTAGCATACTGATTTGCTTGTTTTTGATATGCCATTTTAACTTAAGCGTATGCAGCTCATGTGTTCCATTAATAACATGAATAGACACTCCATAATTATCTTCTATTTGTGCATCTCTTCTCCTTTTTCTTGTATTATCATTGCTAATTCTGGTTAGTTCTCTCCCAGTTGTTGTGGTTGATTCTCTTCCTCCTCTGCTACCATAATATAGATATGTTTATTCTTGCATTTGTGCCCCGGTGCATACACTTTATAGCAATGATAACACATGCCTTTCTCCCTTCTAGTTGTCATTTCAGTTGTACTCAATCTTTTAATTGGAAATGTTCTTTGACCAATTCCTCCTTTGGTAGCAATTTTGTATGGATCCTTGTAGGACTCCTTGCAGACCACATAATTGATTTTTATTTGATTTCCTACAATAAGTTTTTTGGTTAACTGACTCTTTTTGTCTAAGGACTTCAAATACAACTATTGCCTCCTTACTTGATTGATAGCCTCTCCGAGGCTAGTAGGTTTCATCAGATATAAGGCATTGGCAATTTCATCTATCAGCCCACTTATGAAGATTTCAATAAAGTAATCTTCTGTGTAATTTCTATTTTGTGCCAGCATATAGATTTTTAATTCCTCAAATTTCCTTATATAATCATCTTCCTCTCCCTTCTGCATAAGCTTGTTAAATTGGCCTTACAGGTTTTCATGACCTCCTTTTGCAAACTTGTGGCAAAGGTGTTGTACCAATTCATCCCATAACATCCATGGGTGTTCATCATGAAGAGATTGAATGTCTGCTTCCCCATCCATGTACAGTGAAACATATAATACCTTGGATCTAGCATCTAACATAGGGTTGAGTTGAAAGAATTTTTCACATTTCTTCAACCATCATATGGGCTCTTGATGAGTAGATTTTATATCTATGAATTGAGTAATTTTGGATGAATTATTATGCTTATTCTTGAGGGTTTTAGTATTATTTTATTGTATTTTAAAAAGTTTATGAAAATAATGGATTCCAGCCTATTTTAATGTAGATGTTGCAAAATGTTATTAGTTAGCCTTAACTTAGATACAAGTGATTAAAGACCATTTGGCGAAGGAGTATTCACTCTAAACAGGGAATAAGTGCAAGGAATGGCTGAGGGAATCAAAGGAAGCGAACAGGGAGCTGGGAACAGCGAATGGCAATAGGAGAAAGCCGCGGCGCTTGAGGAAGCCACGACGCACAAGAGTTGGAAGCCACGACACTTGGCTTGTGGACAGGAGCGTGTGAGCCCGCACGCCCAAGAGAAATTTGAGTTATTTTGACTTCTGATTATAGTTGAGGATTATTGTTGAAGTCTGGAGGTTCTCAAACTCCTTAAAAGGCTACATTTTATTGGTTTACACGTATTTTTGTATGGGGGGACACTCATGTTATCATATATTAGTAGAAGAATAATAATAAGGAGGATTATTCAGAATAGAGAGTAGAGAATAGTACGTAGAGGCATAAGAGTTTTCAGAGTATTTTCAAAAAGCAGGAAAAAGAGTTGGGAAAGAAGACAGAGGCTTCTACAGAGTTTTATTCTTTCTTCTTTAACTATTTTATTTTGTATTTTGGAATGACTTTGAATGACTTGCTATTTTTTTTTAATTTTAGTTATGAATTAATTTCTTAAATAGGGAATCTATGGAACCCGATGATAATTTAATTTATATTTATTTATATTGTTCATTGAATTGATTATATAATGGGATTCTTTATTTATATCTTGTTATGTTTGTTATAATTGCCTGATCAACAATTTTTAGATTGATTTAGATGAAATTGGATAATGGATTCTAAATTAAGATCTGGATGTAGTAACTTGAGATTAATAATTCTTCCTAGGAGTGAATACTAATTTGAAGATGTGATAGAAATATACATAGATACCATAAGCAACGTGTAAAAAATGAAACTTAATGAATTTATTATTATTATTTCTCATAGAAATATAGGGATTTAATAATAGTAGGTATGCGATTTAATTGTTTGGAAAATGATTATATTAATTATTAGTGATTTTTCATTGTCAATTCCAATTAATCAGTTCAATGCAATATTAATAAGGTTATTTTTATGATTCATCGGCCTTAATGTTTTTATTCATAGAATTGATATTTAGTATTTAGTGATTATTTAATAGTTATTAAATTCATTTGTCTAAATAGAATTAAACTGGTGCATAGTTAGTAATTAGTAATTGGAAGTTATATTTGCTCTTCATGGGAACGATAATCTTCTTGCCCTATATTTCATAACCGATCGCGTGCGCTTGCGTGAAATTATTATATATAGAAAAAGACAAAAGGTCCTTACCAACAAATTTGGTAAGTCTATCATTGGTATTGGTAGAGGAATGAATGGTGTTTGGTGTGGTTTGGGACATCCTCCTTTACTAGAATGGAGCTATGGGGTAGGGGTAGTATAGCTAGGGAAATAGGTATAAGAAGTATATGTAGTAATTTGAGGTTGTGTTTGTGGGCTAAAGATGTGATTGTATGTATGGGCATTATGTGGAAGTGTTTGGGAAATAGGAGTCTGAATACTTGGTAGAGCCTGTGTTGGAAATGAATTAGGTGGGGTTACAGATATAATATGATTAATGGTGGGAATAGATTTAGAGTATGGGTACCAGCCCGTGCTATATGGTTGAGATCTGGGGAAATGTAATACAGGGTAATCCAAGGAATAAGGTCTCACCGATGGTTCAAACATAATAGATAGGTGTGTAGATGGTGTAGTAAGTGTGAATTTGTGAAGCCACATGAGGCCTAGAAGCTGGGTTTAGTGTGGAGATGTGAGAATTGATGGTAAGGAGTGGGTTAGGAGTAGTCCCAAATTGTAATTGGGGCACAAATCTGGGGTTTGGAGAAGAAATATATGGAGAACTACTGGGAGTAGTAGTAGTTGCAGGGGACTCACTAGCAACTAGAAGAAGAGGAAATAAGGGCACAACCTCAGAGTTCGTAGAACTTTCCTTTTCCATCCGAGTAAACACAACTAAAACCTCTATTAGCTTTTAAGAGACCTCTTCATTCGAAGTTTGGAACTGCTGGTTTAGGGTTGCAATCTGTTCACCCATCCGCCTTATTTGCTCTTGAGAGTATTCATGGTTTTTGTGCAGCAACTCTTGAAACTAATCTAACCTTCCCTCTAGTGCTTTAAGATCCTTTTTATGTTTCTGAAATCTCACTCTAGAGGTGGTGTCCGCCATGAATAGCCCAAGGATGCTCTGATACCACTTTGTTATGTTATCAACACTAGACATAAAAAATGGTAGTTCAGCTAAGGAAAATTAATTGTAGAGAAAGAAAAAATAAACTAAAAAGGGGAATTTCATAAATTTTTGATGCATCTCTTTGTACACGATTATCCTAATATAATCCCAAGACCTAACAATATGGCGGTGCTAACAAACTCACTAATTAACAGCCGACAAATAACACAAATAAAAAGAATTGAACAAAAGCTAAACGACTGTGTTTTGCTAACATGACTTCACTACTTAATATGCCAATAAAGCTATCATTTAGGATGTTGTCATTATGTTTATGTTTTATCCAAAATTAATTCACCTCAAATCATCAAAGTGACTCCTAAAATCATAGATGTTTTTTTTCTTCTTCATTTTTTTAAAAATTGACAACTCTTTTCCTCTTGGATGTGCTAGTCATTCGATTTCTCTAATATTGGCTAAAATTATTTTTTTCAAGTCACTCATATAAATTCCTGGTTCCATCGCCATCCAAAAGAAGTTTCCCAGTGAAGTCCTTTGAGAACCGCCATAGCTTCTATATGAAGGGTGCATACTCATAGAAGAACGAAGAAACTAAATTAAGAATTTGTACAAAAATAGTTTTGTACTAATGCTAGGGCATCTACTACATATCAATAAAAATGTGTCAAAAATTTAATGGTAGGTCCCGTTACTTATTTTTTAATAGTGTTTGTGCATAACGTTTTGTATATAGTTTGTGTCCATAACATTACTCAAAAAACTAAACCATTGTTAGGTTCACCAACCCAAACATATCTTGCACTAAAAGAGGAAGGCTTTCCCAGCTCCCATTAGGGGTGGGCAAATTTTTTGGATTTTTTAATTTTTACCAAATCGAACCGATTCGAACTGATTGGTTCGGGGAAAAAAAGTACCGATTCAGGATAGATATAGAAAATTGGTATATACCGAATAATTGGTATAGGGACCGGTGAGTGGTTTAGGTGGTTCGGTATGAACTGGATCGAACCGGTTATACCGATTACATTAATTAGCAACCCAATTTTAATAGTGTCATCTTGTCTTAATTAGAGATCTGGGTTTCTGTTTTGGTCAGAGATGGTGAGTAGCTTGGAGTAAAGAGTTATTGTTGTGATCATGGTCGGTGGCCCAACCAAAGGGAATGATAAGTAGGTTTTATACCTACTTATTGGATATTAACTTGCAAGGATTATGGCTTAAACTCAAGTGTTTTATTGTCTTTTAATGCATTTTATCTTTGTTTTGCATTTTTTAGTCAGGAAATTCAAAAGAGCAGGAAATGGCATGATTAAGGCATGGAATGGCATGAAAAGGGACCCAATGGCATGAAGTTGGCAAAAGCAAGGTGGAGAGCTTATGTGGAACAAAGGAAGGCTTGGCATGAAGATGGCATAAGGCAAAAGGCATGTGATGATGGCATCATAGCAGCAAATGAGAAGGAAAAGGAAGCAAGAAAGAAAGAAGAAAAGAAAGCAGCCGCAACCAAACTTCACCAGCAGTAGAGCAGTGCTTGCGCTGCCACGCCAAGAAAGCAAGGGGACCCCGCGCGGCCGCGCTGGTCCTAAAAGTTGGATTTTTATTTGCTTTGTTAGGCTGAGTGTTTGTATAAGGGTGGGGTTGTTTTGAACGAGACTTATCACTTATCAGAACTTAGACTTCATTTAATTTTTGAGGAAACATTGTCTTACATTTTTTAGGGTTTAGGAGCTAAGGAGAGCTTGAGAGCTTAACTCTTCTTCTCTTCTAGTTCAAGTAGCTTTCATTTCTAGGGCTCATCTTGGAGCTTATTTATGGTCTAAACTCAAGCTTACTAGAATCTATTGAAAATGGGAACCACAAGATTTGCACTCTCTATCTCTCTTTTCTCTACTTTCATATTTGTTCAATGCTTGGTTTAAATCCCATAATGGTTGGTGGTTCAGTGATGAACTAACTTCCATTATGGGATTCTAATGGATTCTATTTGCTTATTCTAGGGTTTTATGCCTCTTTGAAATGTATGGATGAGAATGTATGGTTTGCCTAGCATGGTTGTGTTTTATATTTAGATGCTTGATCAACATCTACTGTTATAGTTTATATGGAATTGAAAGAAGATATGTAAACTTAGATTTTGCCATGCTAGCATGTGTTTGTGAAACTTGCATTTGATGAGTTTTGTGATTCATAATCCGGATAGAAATATACCGTATTGCCATGTGTAGTCAATAGGGAGCTTGCACTTAAATCGGTTTAGCTTGTAAATTGCATAGACATATAGCAATTTAGGTTTTATCGATGTTCATATGATATCTATCTCTTTTGTAGATATTATATGATATGGACTTGGTTTATTGAAAGATAGCCCTGTCTCACATTCGCGCTCCCGGCTAGCATTAGTATGTGATTATTCATACATGACTTGAGGTGTTGTTAACCTAGATGACACAATAGATGAAGTTAGGATCCCATATTTCTCTAATTTGAACCCCTTGCTTGTTAATTAGTTAAGTTTAAACTAAAACCAGTCTAGTTAATTAAAGAACACTTTGACACACGTTTGAGCAGACAAAAATAACTATAGGACTGTTGTATGATAGTTTATGCCTGACTCTTTTCTCTGTGGGAACGATCTCGACTTATCGAATTTATTACTTGTTAACTGTGTATACTTGCACGTGTTTTGTGCCCATTTTTGTGAACACCGAAACGGCGCAACAAGTTTTTAGCGCCGTTGTCGGGGACAGTTGTTAGATTATTACTATTGACATCAGTTTTGGTTAGATTTAATTGACTTGAACAAATTTCTTCTTATCTTATTTCTAATTTTATTTTTCACTTGTGTTTCAGGTACTTGTGGTTAGTGTATGCACACACGAGCCTCCAATCCCGAGTTGGTGCCTCGTCAAGAGAATATTAATGGTAGAGTGTGGAGAGAAAATATCAGAAACACTAACCAGCAAGAGCAACTTGTTCTACCCGAGAAAATGGCTGAAGAACAAAGAGCCGATAATAGGGCCTTAAAGGACTATTCCATACCCAAGATCACAGATCTGCAATCCAGTATAGTGCGGCCAACAATAGCTATAAATTCTTTCAAAATCAAACCTGGAACCCTGCAGATGATACAAAACACTCTCCAGTTTGGGGGCAATCCTTCAGAAGATCCAAACGAGCATATCCTGAGCTTTATAGAAATATGCGACACTTTTAAATTCAATAACATTTCAGAGGACGCTGTGAAACTTTGATTATTCCCTTTCACTTTGAGGGATAAGGCGAAGAGTTGGTTACACTCATTACCCTCAGGATCGATAATCACGTGGGAAGACTTGGCCCAAAAATTCCTAACCAAATTCTTCCCAATGGCTAAGACTGCTTCCCTGAGGAGTGCTTTGAGTCAGTTTGCACAGCAGCAAGGTGAAACGTTGTATGAAGCATGGGAGCGATATAAAGAAATGCTCAGGAAGTGCCCACACCATGGATTGCCTGAATGGATGGTGATAAATTCTTTTTACAATGGTTTGGGGTGGCAGTCAAGGCCAATCATTGATGCCGCATCGGGAGGAGCCCTGTGGGCCAAGGATTACCCGATAGCCTATGATCTTATTAAAACTATGGCGGCCAATGAGTATCAAAATCCAATAACAAGAATGGTTCAACCCACAGTGGCAGGAGTTTGGATGTTGATGCCATCACAGCATTGTCAGCACAGATGGCTGCAATGGACAAGAAGATAGATTCGATGGCTGATAATAGAGTATAGCAAGTTGCTATTATATGTGAGTTGTGTGCCGGAGCACACCTGATTGAGCAGTGTGCCATCACTACCGAGTCGGTCCAGTTTGTCAGCAACTTCTAGAAGCCGCAGAATCAGTTCCCAAACTCCTACCATCCCAACAATCGCAACCATCCGAATTTTAGTTAGAGCAACTATCACAATACTCAATCAGCCCAACAACCTCAAACATCACAACAAACTCAATACCAACCTCCTCAACCACCACAACAACCAGACCAAAATGCCCAACATTCCCAATATCAATCATATCAACCAAAGTCTTAGCCACAACAATCCCAGCAGCAGTATGCACCGAGACAGTCACACCTACCCGGATTTCATCAACCACAACATCACCATGCTCCAGCAACTAGTCATTAGTCAGAGGAGAGAGCTGAGATCGAGGAGCTTACGTTGTTGGTTAAGAGTCAAGAGGTATCTCTCAAGACTTTAGAGACTCAAATTGGCCAAATTGCTAATGCAGTCCTTAATAGACTGCAAGGGGATCTTCCTAGCAGTACGGAGGTGAATCCAGGGAAAAGGGATGGCAAAGAGCAGTGCCAAGCAATCACATTAAGGTCTGGGAAGATAATTACTGAGCTAGAGGCCCGCGCGGCCGCGCCCCATGAAGAGCCAAACATAGCGTGGGCGCGCCAAGGGGCAGAAAATTCTGAAACAGTTTTGGAAGATGCAAATGATGGGGGCAAAGCAGTTGAGGCGGATAAGGAGGTATCTGCAAAGAAAATCCATGTGCCACCATAAGTAATCTACCCTCCCGCACCTTATCCACAGAGGGTTTAGAAGAAGAAACTGGATAAGCAGTTTGCCAAATTTTTGGAGGTATTCAAGAAACTACAAATCAATATTCCCTTTGCCGAGGCATTGGAACAAATGCCGAGTTACGCGAAGTTTATGAAGAGGATACTATCAAGAAAGAAGAGGTTAGAAGATTATGAAACCGTAGCCTTGACAGAGGAGTGCAGTGCCGTCTTACAGAGAAAGTTACCTCCAAAGCTTAAGGACCCAGGGAGCTTTATAATCCCATGTTCTATTGGGGAGTTGTCCTTCAACAAGTGCCTATGCGATTTTGGGGCAAGCATAAACTTGATGCCTCTTTCGATTTTCCCACAATTGGGATTGCCAGCTCCTAAGCCGACAATCATATCTTTACAGCTAGCTGATAGATCCATCACTTACCCCCGAGGCATTGTTGAGGACGTGTTGGTGAAGGTAGATAAGTTCATATTCCCTGCAGACTTTATAATTTTGGACTTTGAGGAAGACAAGAACATTCCAATTATTCTGGGGAGACAGTTTTTAGCCACAGGGAGAACACTCATAGATGTACAAAAGGGAGAATTAACTATGAGGGTTCAAGACCAAGAGGTGACATTCAACGTCTTCAAGGCTATGAAGTTTCTGACGGATGAGGAATATTATTTCAAAATTGATACTGTCGATCGAATACTGCAGGAAGAATCTTAACACTTGCTGGGAATGGATCCCTTGGAGAATGCTCTTATGGGAGATTCTGACATGGAATCGACAGATGTGGTGGAGTGCATCCAGATTTTGAATACGATGCCTCAAATGCGCAAGTTTAAAATTCCCATAAAACCACTTGGACAAACAGGGGAGCCCTCAGTGCGATTAAAGCCTTCTCTAGAGGTGGCTCCCACATTTGACTTGAAACCGCTTCTGAATCACTTGAGATATGCTTATCTGGGAGAATCTTCTACGCTGCCAGTTATCATCGCTTCTGCCTTATCATCCGGCCAAGAGAGTAAATTGCTGAGGGTCCTTAGAGAGTTTAAATCAGCTATTGGGTGGACCATAGCTGATATCAAGGGGATCAGCCCCTTTTATTGCATGCATAAAATACTCTTAGAGGATGAAAGCAAGCCATCAATAGAGCAGCAAAGAAGATTGAACTCGGTCATGAAGGAAGTTGTCAAAAAGGAGATCCTTAAGTGGTTGGATGCGGGGATAATCTATCCGATATCAGATAGCTCCTGGGTGAGCCCAGTGCAGTGTGTCCCAAAGAAGGGGGGCATGACGGTCATGATGAATGAAAAGAACGAGCTTATTCCTACCAGAACAGTAACGGGATGGAGAGTTTGCATGGATCACCGCAAACTAAATAAAGCGACAAGGAAAGATCATTTCCCTCTCCCGTTTATTGATCAAATGCTGGATAGGCTAGCTGGCCATGATTATTATTGTCTCCTGGACGATTACTCAGGGTATAATCAAATTGTCATAGCTCCCAAGGACTAAGAAAAGACCACCTTCACGTACCCCTATGACACTTTTGCTTTTTGAAGGATGTCTTTCGGGCACTGAAACGCACCGACCACGTTCCAGCGATGCATGATGGCTATATTCTCGGACATGGTCGAACACAACGTAGAAGTCATCATGGATGATTTTTCTATCTTTGGGGACTCCTTCGACATTTGTCTAGAAAATATGGTATTGGTGTTGAAAAGATGCGTTGAGACTAACCTCGTTCTAAACTGGGAGAAATGCCATTTTATGGTCAAGGAGGGTATTATTCTGGGCCATAAAGTTTCTGAGAAAGGTCTAGAGGTGGATAGAGCTAAACTGGAAACCATAGAAAGCCTACCGCTACCATCATCTGTAAAAGGAGTTGGTAGTTTTTTGGGCCATGCAGGCTTCTACCGGCGTTTTATTAAAGACTTCTCGAAGATTACTAAACCTATGTGTAGTCTACTCGAGAAGGACATCCTGTTCAACTTCAACAAGTAATGCCTGGTAGCCTTTAAACACTTGAAAAAGAAATTAACTACGGCTCTTGTCATTACAGCACCAGACTGGTCTCTCCCCTTCGAACTGATGTGAGATGCAAGTGACTTCGCCGTGGGGGTAGTATTGGGACAGCGCAGGGACAAGATCTTTCATGTGATTTATTACGCAAGTAAAACCCTGACAGACACCCAATTAAACTACACCACCACTAAGAAGGAGCTTCTTGCAGTGGTCTATGCTTTTGACAAATTCAGGTCATATTTGATTGGCACAAAGGTAATTATATACACAGATCATGCTACGACCAGATACCTGATTTCCAAGAAAGATGCTAAACCTCGACTCATTCGATGGATACCTCTTCTCCAAGAGTTTGACTTAGAAATTAAAAACAGAAAAGGGACCGAGAACCAAGTGGCTGACCACTTATCTCGACTGGAAAATCTGGGGATGGACAGAAATGACAAAGTATTGATCAATGAGTCCTTCCCGGACGAGCAGTTGCTCGTGGTGAAAGGCGAGATGCCATGGTTCGCGGATTTTGCAAACTTCTTAGTGAGCAATATTATCCCGTCTGACTTCAATAGGGCATAAAAGAAGACGTTTCTGCATGATGTTAGATGGTACAATTGGGATGAGCCATATTTGTTTCGGCACTGCGCTGATAGAGTGATCAGGCGGTGCATCCCAGAGAGCGAGATGGAAAACATTCTGCGAGATTGTCATTTATCAGATTATGGAGGCCATTATGGGGGCGAGAGGACCGCTGCCAAAGTGCTTCTGGCCGGTTTTTATTGGCCAACACTGTATAAGGATGCACATAACTTTGTCCAGAGCTGCGACCATTGTCAGCGCGTGGGGAATATATCCAAGAGAAATGAGATGCCCCTAAATATGATCCTCGAGGTTGAAATCTTCGACGTATAGGGAATTAATTTCATGGGGCCTTTTGTATCTTCTTGTGAAAATTTATACATATTGCTGGCGGTCGATTATGTGTCCAAATGGGTAGAGGTAGTAGCCGTACCAACCAATGATGCTCGGGTGGTCCTACGTTTTCTTCAGAAAAGCATATTCACACGCTTCTGGACGCCTAGAGCCATCATCAGTGATGAGGGTACACACTTTTGCAATCGTCAGTTTTCTACGCTTCTGGCCAAGTATGGGGTGAATCATCGTATTGCTACTGCTTACCACCCCCAGACAAATGGCCAGGTTGAGGTATCAAATTATGAGGTGAAAAGAATATTAGCAAAGATTGTGAATCCCACATGAAAATATTAGTCCCTTAAGCTCGACGATTCGGTGTGGGCCTATAGGACTGCTTACAAAACACCTCTCGGGATGTCCCCGTATCAACCTGTGTACGGGAAGGCCTGCCACCTCCCCTTGGAGCTTGAGCATAAGGCCTATTGGGCTATCAAGAAGCTTAATTTTGATTTGAAAGCTGCAGGGGAGAAAAGGCTTCTTTAACTTAACGAGCTTGACGAGTTCAGATTGCAAGCCTTTGAGAACTCACAGCTTTATAAGGAGAAGGTCAAAAGGTGGCACGACAGGCAGATCTTAGAAAGAACATTTAAGCCGGGGCAGGCAGTGTTATTGTATATTTCTCATCTCAGACTATTCTCCGAAAAGCTCAAATCTCGATGGTCAGGCCCCTTCACGGTGAAAATCGTATTCCCGTATGGCGCAGTGGAAATTTATGGTCAGTGCCTGGACAAGCCCTTTAAGGTGAATGGACAAAGATTAAAGCATTACTATGGCAGCGAGGTGAATCGAGAGAAGGTTGCCTCGATCCTCTCCACCTCTTGATCGAATCAGACAGAGTCTAGCTTATGGACTATAAACAAGCGCTTGATGGGAGGCACCCCATTATCTCTATCTCTCCATTTGTTTAATTCTTGCATCACAATTCTATATATCTCTCTCAGGTTTAATTCTGGTTACTAATCTCTACATTTCTCTTCCCCCGTTTAATTCTAGCATTTAAAAAAGTCGCCTACTTTTGAACATTGTGGTGTTAGGATGCTCATTGCCTACATTTTTGAACTTTAGGCGTGTTGCATATATTTTTGGGAGTTAGAAACTCATTGTACATATTCATTGGATTTGAACGATCATTGCCTACATTTTTGAACTTAGGCATAATTGCACAGATTTTTAGTGATTGGAAGCTCATTGAACATATGTTTAACATGTTAGCACATTGCATATAAGCCTATAGCAAAATTTTTGGAATTCACATAGAATTAATTCACATACATAGCATTGCGAGGGATTTGACAGTACATACATCTTACTTATGCATTTTTTTGGTTATGAAATCAAACTATATAATATTTTTGATTGATAAGTGTGCAGGAAAATCAAGTGTTTCAAATTGCTTCTTGAGCCTTCTCTGTAGTGCTGCAGAAAAGTAGACAATTTTGGCAAGATCCTCAGCCCACGCGGCCCCGCATCCAGCAAGGGTTAAGCTAGCGCGCCCGCGCCAGGACTCAGGCACACGCAGACTGAAATTTTTTTAAACGGTTCCTTCCCTGTATATCCTATGTCTATTTGTAACCTGCTCTTACCCCTCACAATACACAAGTCTCTCTCTCTCAACTATACTTCCGACCCTTAGCCTCCTCCTCTACTTATCCTATATCTCATCAAATTAAGCACTAAATCCATTACCATACTCAGCCTCTCCATCTCTTCACCATCGAAAACTAGCATACCGTCCCATACCATCACGTTCCATCCAGTTCTGTCGACATTAGGGTTTGAGTTGTGGATTTTTAGAATTTGCAAAAATTGGGAAATTAGGGTTTGCTTATAGTTACAGAGATTTTCAGACACAAGGGCTTGCACTACCAAATATCCGTTCACAGTGCCTCGAACGACGACATCACTGTTGATTTAACCAAATTCATCAATATTTAGGCCCAAATCGAGTACTATCGAATTGAGGCCAAAACAGTTTTCAAGGAGCGGGGTTTGAAACCGACAAAGGAGGATGGGGACATGCGAGCCATGATCCGAGAGATGGGGTGGCAAGGTATTTGTGCAACGCCGCCGCTGGTGCCGTTGGCTTTGGTCCAAGAATTCTATGCCAATGCTAAAATCACGTAGAGCAGCAAATCTTTTGTGCAGGGCCACACCATTGATTACCACCCAGCTGCCATTCGAGAGGTTTTAGGTTTGCCATCAGTCTCGGCCAGACAGGTGAACTGGGTCGAGGCAGAGAGGTTGGGAACTGACCTGGATCAAGTGATTCGTGATTTGTGTGAGCCAGGCACAGTGTGGAAGATCTAGAAAGATACCGTGAATGAGTACACCATATTCCTTGCCTCCGGGATGAACAGATACGCTAAGGCATGGAATTTGTTCCTCTGTGGTAGTATTATGCCCTCCCAGCAACAGCACGAGGTTACAGTCGAGCGAGCCATAATCCTGTGGGGAATCATTATGGGGAAATACGTTGATGTCGACCATTTGATTCACCAGAGCATGCTGAGGTTTATGAGAGGTAGTACCACAGGATCCATTCCACATGCGTCCATGTAGCCCATCTCTATGCTGATGCAGGGCTCGAATGGCCCGATGAGCAGATCCAAATGCCAGGTGGGGATGTCAGTCACAACACTATCAAACATTTTGTGGATTAGGCTGGAGGCGTAGCAGACCCGAGGGGCAAAGGTTTTATTATGACAGTTCCTCCGCTAGTTCCACCACCGCAGCCACAGCCAGACAAGGCCGCTGCTCCTCCTCCAGCCGGTGACTTACTGCAGGGTCGCGAGTATTGATGTTTGGAGAGGATGATCGATGCACTGCATGAGAACTTCACTGTATTTACTAATAGATTGACTCGTGCACTAGCCGAGGCATTTGCACAGCGGGGCACAATGCTGGAGTGGCCTATTTTCTCTTCTGACTTGCTATACCCGCCGCCAGATACACCACCACCCGAGGAGGGTGGCCATGTCGATCAGTAGGGGAGTTTCCTAGCCCTTTACCTTCAATGGGGACATTGAATATGTTATGTTTGGGGGTATTGGGTGTAGTTTGTAATTATTGCATTTAGTTTTAATTTTTAATGTTTGCATTTAGTTAATTGCATATTGATGTCAGGTTGTATATAGTAGTTGCATTTTAATTTGCGTTAGCATTCTAGTTTGTGTTAGTTTAAAATTTTGCATAAGATTTTTTTAGTTTTATTTCATTTTGTTAATATAGTATATGTTTAATTGCATTGCATTGCATAATCCCGTTGTTTAGCCTGTTGAATTCTGATTTGGTTGATGATGACATTGAGATATGATAGATATTTGAACTCTGTTAGTTGCTTAAGTTCAATTATATTTCTATACATGATGTAGTTTATACTTGTTGCGTGGATGTCACCGGATAGCACAGTTTGTCTTTACTCGCTTGTTGGCTAGATTAGTGCATGCTTATCTTCTAAGGGGAAATTTTTTATTTTTAATTGCTAAGAATTGTGTAATAAAAGCAATAATGACCTTAACAACACTAGAATACAAGTTTGAGGGAAAACTTTGGGTATGCATGCTAATAAAAAGAAAAGAAAAAGAAAAAGTAAAAGAAAAAAAAATAAGCTGTGAAAAAAAAAATATAAACACCTTGGCTAGCGAAGTCTTGTGGCCTTTGATACTCGAGCAAGTACGCCCTAGGGGATTGTCTCTACACCCAACGCCCTAAGGCCTTTATGGTTTGGGATTCATTGGTCGAAAGCTCGTTCAATGGGTATCATTGAAAAGCCTAAGAGGGCCTAGCATTGCATAGTCAGGTGTAACCCAGGGAAAAGTGTGAATATCGCCCCCGTGTGAGAATAAAAGCATAATAAGCCCTTGTTGCACTTCAACTTGTATCTATGTGTTGGTTTGGTCATTATTTGGTATAAATGAAAAATTCTTGATTTAAAACCTAAATTTTCCTTCTTTAGAAGTATAGCATGTGGAATCTTTACCTCTGTCAAGCTTGTTTATGACATTGCACACATACACTACATCTGAGTAACAGGTTGTGATTAACAGATTGTCTGTCTATATAACTGTAGCTTGAGCCGATACATTGTTCATTGTTCTTGTTATCTCTCTGAGGCACTTCTTATTGGAGTTCACATAAAGGCTGTTACTGTGGGATTCATTTTCATGTAGTTAGTTGCATATTATGTATTTGCATTTATGTTTTTGCTTGAGGGCAATCAATAGTTCAAGTTTGGGGGTATTTGATAAGTAGGTTTTATACCTACTTATTGGATATTAACTTGCAAGGATTATGGCTTAAACTCAAGTGTTTTATTGTCTTTTAATGCGTTTTATCTTTGTTTTGCATTTCTTAGTCAGGAAACTCAAAAGAGTAGGAAATGGCATGATTAAGGCATGGAATGGCATGAAAAGGGGCCCAATGGCATGAAGTTGGCAAAAGCAAGGTGGAGAGCTTATATGGAACAAAGGAAGGCTTGGCATGAAGATGGCATAAGGCAAAAGGCATGTGATGATGGCATCATAGCAGCAAATGAGAAGGAGAAGTAAGCAAGAAAGAAAGAAGAAAAGAAAGCAGCCGCAACCAAGCTTCACCAGCAGTAGAGCAGTGCTCGCGCGGCCGGGCCAAGAAAGCAAGGGGACCCCGCGCGGCTGCGCTGGTCCTAAAAGTTGGATTTTTATTTGCTTTGTTCGGCTGAGTGTTTGTATAAGGGTGGGGTTGTTTTGAACGAGACTTATCACTTATCAGAACTTAGACTTTATTTAATTTTTGAGGAAGCATTATCTTACATTTTCTAGGGTTTAGGAGCTAAGGAGAGCTTGAGAGCTTAACTCTTCTTCTCTTCTAGTTCAAGTAGCTTTCATTTCTAGGGCTCATCTTGGAGCTTATTTGTGGTCTAAACTCAAGCTTACTAGCATCTATTGAAAAGGGGAACCACAAGATTTGCACTCTCTTTCTCTCTTTTCTCTACTTTCATATTTGTTCAATGCTTGGTTTAAATCCCATAATGGTTGGTGGTTCAGTGATGAACTAACTTCCATTATGGGATTCTAATTGCTTATTCTAGGGTTTTATACCTCTTTGAAATGTATGGATAAGAATGTATGGTCTGCCTAGCATGGTTGTGTTTTATGTTTAGATGCTTGATCAACATCTACTGTAATAGTTTATATGGAATCGAAAGAGGATATGTAAACTTAGATTTTGCCATACTAGCATGTGTTTGTGAAACTTGCATTTGATGAGTTTTGTGATTCGTAATCCGGATAGAAATATACCGTATTGCCATGTGTAGTCAATAGGGAGCTTGCACTTAAATCGGTTTAGCTTGTAAATTGAATAGACATATAGCAATTTAGGTTTTATCGATGTTCATGTGATTTCTATCTCTTTTGTAGATATTATATGATATGGACTTGATTTATTGAAAGATAGCCCTGTCTCACATTCGTGCTCCCGGCTAGCATTAGTATGTGATTATTCATTCATGACTTGAGGTGTTGTTAACCTAGATGACACAATAGATGAAGTTAGGATCCCATATTTCTCTAATTTGAACCCCTTGCTTGTTAATTAGTTAAGTTTAAACTAAAACCAGTCTAGTTAATTAAATAACACTTTGACACACGTTTGAGCAGACAAAAATAACCATAGGACTGTCGCATGAAAGTTTAAGCCTGACTGCTTTCTCCGTGGGAAAGATCTCTACTTATCGGATTTATTACTTATCGACCGTGTATACTTGCACGTGTTTTGTGCCCGTTTTTGTGAACACTGAAACGGCGCAACAAGTAATTATTTCCTCTTATGTTTCAATTTTTAGTATGTTAGAAGTTCTATTAACATCCCCATCCGTAATTCGTAAGGAGGGAACAATTATCACAACTTCTTTTTCATTCTTAATCAATTTGGTTTCAACTTTTATAATTTATCTACTTTTTGATAAGTAGGTTTTATACCTACTTATTGGCTATCTACTTGCTAGAACTATAGCTTAATCTCAAGAGTTTTTGTTACTTTTGATGCATTTTATCTTTATTTTGTAGGTTGCATGAAGGAAACTCTAATGTGAGCAAATGGCATGGAAATTGCATGGATGTGGCATGATGGTAAGATGGCAAGATTGTGGTGGAGTGAAGATGGCTTATGGCATGTGAAGGTGAACTGGCATGTGAGAGTGGTAAACAGGAGTAGCATGTGACTAGTGGAAATGGGATGCAAAGGATTAGAAGGAAGGCAATTATAGCAGCAGTGCACCAGCAAAAGACCAGTAAACACCCTGTAGAAAAACACAGCAGCGCGGCCGCGCCCTTGATAGGCTTAAAGACGGCGCGCCTGGGCCAGAAGAGGAAGTCGATCAGCATCAACGCGCGCCCAGATTTGCATACAGGGTGGCGCGACCGCGCCAGTCAAATATTTTCCAGATTGACTTTTTACTTAAAAATTCTTGTAACGTGTTTTTCCTTAAAAGGGTGTAATTGTAAGTTACGAGACTATCTTTTAATCATCGTTTTTACTATTCTATGGTTTTGGAGAGCTACAGAGAGTTCTTAGCTATCCTTTTGGCTTCTCTCTTGGTTCATTGATAATTTTCATACTTAGGGTTTCTTTGGATTGGATTGATTGTGGATTTTGAACTCATCATTGGAGTTTTACAGTGGAAGCAGACTTATCAGATTTGAACTTTCTTTTATCGCTTGATTCTCTTTGTTTTCATTTGTTAATTTCAATGCTTGGAAAAAATCCCATAATGGTTATTGCTTCAGTGATGAACTAATCACCATTATGGGATTCTAATGGAACTTATTGCTTAGTTCAAATTTTTATGCCTCTTTATTTCACTTGATTGATTATGCAAGGATTGCCTAACATGGTTGTATTAATTATTTAGATGCTTGATCACCATCTACTGTATTAATTTGTATGAAATTGGAAAAGGAAGTAAAAATTTAGATTTATCCATGTTAGCATATGTTCATGAAACTTGCATGTGATAGATTTTGTGATTCGTAATCCGGATAGACATATACCGTATTACCATGTGTAGTCATTCGAGAGAGCTTGCATTTAAATCGATAGTACTTGTAAGTCACATAGAAATATAGTGAGTTAGGTAATATTGGATATTCATATGAATTCTATCTCTTTTGTGGATTTTATGTGATGTGGGCATGGTATATCGAGAGATAGCCATGTGTTACTTTTGTGCTCTCGACTAGCAATCCGAAATATTCAATTAGGTTTAACAAGAGGTGTATAATCTGAATGATGCATTAAGTGAAATTAGAATCCCATATCTTCCTAATCTGAATCAGTCGTTTGTTAATTAGTTTATTAGCTGATAATCATTCTAGTTAGTAATTCACATCTTACTCACTCGTTTAAGCAGATAGAAATAATTCAAAAGTTATTACATGTTAGATTAAAATAATTACTTTTCTCTGTGGGAACGATACTTTACTTATCATATATTACTTGTGGACCACGTGCACTTGCGTGTGTGTGACTGTTTTGTTAACACCAAAACAAGCCAACACTTTTCATCTAAATTCGATCTTTTTTGATGGGATGATGATATATTATGTTTTTTCCCATAATTTATTTTGTAATACAGTCATACCCTTTTGTACAATTTCGTTTAAGAGTTTCTAATTCAGGTACTAGATTCTAACCATTGTCACTTAATATTGCAAAGCCACTGTTTCTATTGGCAGCACAACCAATGGTTCAACATCCAATCTCTGCGTGTAAAAGGGTATATATATCACTATTTATTTGTATTCAAAATCCAAAACTTTGATCAATCTAGTTTATAACTTCTTGTTTGGGCCTTTTGAAAGTAGTATGCACAAGCCAATCATATTTGATATGATGAAGCATTTATTTTGTAACAATCTTATTCATTTATTAATACACTACAACAAAACAGGATATCTGCGATCGCGTATCTGCGACCGCGTGCGATTGCAGATGTCTATCAGTGACCGCTTATAGTCGCTGATACTGGTCACATATATTCTGGTCGCTATAAGTACATTGGCGACCACCTTCAGCGACCGAAGTATCAGCGATGGACAATAGTGACCGAAGCGATCGCCAGATTGTGGCAGGCTGAGTCAGCCTGTGGCGTGACGTGGAGCCACGTGTCACCGACCAGTATTAGCGATCGTGTGCTGTCGCTGACAGGGAAAATATAATTTCAGTCGCTGATAAGTGTAGCTACCGTACGCGGTCGCTGATAAGTAGTAGCGACCGTACGTGATCGCTGATACTAAAATTAAAAAAAGGCTTATTTTGTACCTGCTTATATCCTAAAAAAAATTGACCTGTTTTGTACATGCCCAACTCATATCAATTTATATACAATCCAAATCCATAGGTCCATCCATACAATAAGACCAACACAATAGTACAATAAATATAAAATTTGTGAATATAAAACATCCGTACATTCATTCATTCATTAAAAAAATAAATAATATATACAAATGTAGACCAACGGCTGAGAAAATCATGAGAATACAAATGTTTGGGCTGCATCAAATATCGTTCGAATGAGGCTGTAACAAAAGAAGAAAACACGTTAAACATATATGAAAAAATAAAAAACGACCCTTTCTAATGTATTACAATAACATAAAACCTAAACAAAGACAAGATTACCTCATATATCCTGATGCTCTACTGCTCTAGCCACTGCATCTGCTAGATCCTCAGGACTCAGGTAGTGCAGATGCCCGCCTAGTGTAAGAAGAAGATTCCAATCTTGACATATTGCTCTCACACAGTCAACAGGAGTGTGCGGCATCGGGTGGGACGAGGACTGAGTAGACTGACTAGCAGAACTGCCCGTGTCACTGATAGTCGGTCGTCATCGTTGTCCTTGGCCTTTGACGTAGTTTTTCTTCACAACTGACGCCCTCTCCCACAATTCTTGATCAATCGACGGCCGCGGGGTGCCTTCAGAATAACGCTCGTTCATTAGGCTCTTATAAGTGTCCTGTCAGCATTTTAAAAATAAAATTATTAAAAATAAATATAAAATTTTTAAGAATTAATGACGAAAATATAAAGTTATAAAAATAAATTACCGCTATCTGGACATCCTCAGGCAAACCATCGCGGGTGGCCACGTACACATCCAGCCAATTAATAGGCTGACCCTGAGATTGAGTCTCCTATAAAACATGCTCGTATATTAATATGTAAACATGTGATATAATGTATACATAATGATTAACATTTGCAAAATACGTACCCGTGTAGCAATATGCTGTAGCTGTGATATATTGCCGCCCCTATATGTGCCTTTTGCCTTGGCGCCTTCAGGTACACCTGAGGCTCTGTTAGTGGCGACAGTCTTGCTTCTTTTCACCCAGCTCTTAACCCGCCACAGCTGACACATCTCAACCCATATGGCCGGCGCGCACCACTATGAGCTATAAACGTGCATGTGCTGCTCACCCTCCCTTGGATGGTCGATCGATGCATTATTCAGGGCTTTCTGTCCTTCCTTGTTCAGGTTATCTTTTGTTCGGACGACGTACTTTTTCCAGAACAATGTCTGTATTATTGATGCATGTGCGTCGTCCTATCTGCAGACACTCAAAATTTTATTTCCTATTACTAACCCTGCAGGAGGGCAAAATCATCTTTTTAACCTTGATCACCAATATTGGGATGTCAACTCAACCCCCAGTCACTAATGCCGGGACAACAACAACCCTGGTCTCAACCAGGGAGGTACAGGTCAGCCCCAGTCTCAACCCGGGACGTACAAGTCAGCCCCGATCTCAACCCGGGAGGTACAGGACATCTCCGGTCACACCCGGGAGATCAAGTTCAGTGTAGAGACGACCCTGGGAAGCCAAATCGACATCAGACCACCCCAGGAGGGGCAAAATAGTTATTTTATCAAATTAAAGCCGATTCGGTCAAACTCAAGCCGAATTGATGCCACCAAGGGCAGAATGAACCATAACAATGATCCCGAGTGCAAACAGCGCAAGATAGCTCAACGGACAAACTACTGGGAAACAAAGACTTGGTTATGAACCCATCTTCTTGGATTCGGAAAATGTTTTCTCCCATGTTATTGTGACACTCTCAACGAGGGCTTTCCAGAAAGGTACAGCAGGCCTCCAACGGACGCTCCTATCAAAAGTTAGAAAGTTTTAAATTTGACCTCGCGTTGCTCGAAGTGCACGTACTTTGATGCAACGGAACCTGCCGCAGGGCCCATGCCACGTGGAGCCGCACCTCTACCTACGGCTGCTGCAGGTAGAGCTATTTCTCCTGGGTCTATATATATGAGTGCACCCCCAACTCATTTGAAAAAAGAAAAACGCTCTGAACCCTTGCCTGTTTCATTTCTTAGCCATATTTTTGTCCTCCAGACCCAATTTTTTTCACTCTAACACGTAGATATACCCACATACTACCACATATAAAAAATTAATCGGTAGAAATGGACATTTGAAGCCCACTAAGTGGCAAAAAGCCTGAGTAGCAGCCCATTGTGAGTATTTTTACGATTAAAAAGTTATTACTACTTCTTTGCACTTTTATACACTTGCACGTCAAGTTTCACTTTCTGATTATGCCCGAAACTCAGTTCCGTGGCCGTTTTTGCTTACTTTTGGTACATTTTTGTACATAAACGTATTTTCTGGCATTTCTATAACTCAGATCGTCGATCCGTCACTTCTAACAGCTTTTATATATGTATATCTTCATTTTGATCAACTTCGCAGGACTGGGTTATCTTCCCAGTCTAGGTTTGGCTTTTTTTTATATATATATTTAACTATATATATACTAACTTTTAATTCTATTAAGCCCTGATGTCAAATCCACGGTAGTTTACTGCTTTTATATATATAACTATATATATATAAAACTTTTTCTGACTTATTTGGGCATGGATTTCTACTTTGTGGACTTTTTATTGCTTTAGTATATAAATACTAACTGTATATACTAACATTTCAATTTCCTTTCGGCTTGGATTATTTTGTGGCCATTTTAGTACTTTTATAAATATATATATCTTTACGTTTCTGTCCGGGCACAGGAGTGAAAACCCATCGCCCTTTTACATCTTATATATATATATATATATATATATTTCAATTCTGTCAAGCTTGAACAACTCCGTGGCTCATTTAAAGCTTTTCTATATATATTTACTTTCTATCCAACCTGGATCATTCCATGGCCCATCGCCCTTTACAGCTTTTCTATATATATATTTACTTTTTGTCCAGCCTGGATCACTCCGTGGCTTTTACAGCTTTTATAAATATATATATATATATATACATTCCAGTACGAGCCTGCGAGTGAAAATCCATCGCCCTTTTTACAACTCTCATATATATATAATTATATATATATATATATATATATCTGTTATTTCATTGTGATTAAACTACTGTTGTAAATATTCATTTGATATGAATCGGTGCTGACATCTTTTTTGGCACTAGATTTCTTTAAATCTCGCCAACTCTACCTTTCAAACGTTTCCAAATTGGTCCAGGTGGAACCGAAAAGCTAGAATGGCTAAAATTTATCCAAATATGACTTTCTTTCTAGTTTTAATTCTTCGGAAAGCAACCTCGCGGTACTTAGATCGCTATCTAGTGGGAGCGAGAAGCTTTGGCTACGCGCAAGCCAGGATTTGACTGATGAATCCTTGGTCATTGCAACGTTTATATATAGATATATATTTTATGTACAAATTTGAGCTGTGCAGGTTTTATTGGCTTCCCTATGTGAGCCTAGGAATCGTGGGATTCATGATCCAATTGATTAGAATCTGATTCCCACGATGGACAAACTCCCCTTTACGAATGTACCCTGCAAGTTTTTCTGTAGAAATGTACATACAAAAGACCTTAAAACGGTTATCCGGATTTAAGGTCTCAACATAGTAGAACTATGGTTTGTCGTGTCAGAGTCACTTCGATGGCTGTTATGCCCATGAGAAGACTGACACTTGTATATATTTTGTGGTCGAGGATGCTTCTCAGTCCGACAAATCATCATTCAATTGAGCCAAAAGGCTAAAAAGATAAAAAATGGAAGTATCAACCGACTTCTATTTCTATAAGAGCGTAGGGGTTTGAAAACCATCTTTCAAAACATCATTTTAAATATCTTGTCTACAAGAGACTTTTTTCAAATCAAATCAAACCCTTCGTATATAGCTTCAACGAAGCAAAGCACTACTTTTAATCAAACAAATAATAGGCCCAATTTCTTCAGCATTCACACACACATTGCAGATATAAAGGGAAATATTGAAAAGATGTAGTACCATATTTTCACGGGAGTTGTGGGGTACTTAACACCTTCCCCACACTTAACCAAGCCCCTGAACTTAGAATTTTGGTTTCAAAGATTCAGTTTCGACAATGTCTAGCAAATTAGGCCTCTTTTTAAACAAAACTCGGTTGAGTTGGTACAACCATTTCAAAACTACCAACTGACGACTCTGTAAAACGTTCAAATCATTGACATGATACATGTTGGCCTTTTCCTAAAAAACCCCTTCCAAACATCTTTTCATAAAAAAGAAAAAATAAGGGTAGAAACAAGACTTAAGAAAAGAGACGCAAAAGATCCGGGTTCCAACCTGACCCGAGTTTTTTCCCGACGTCGACACCATCTATACCTCTTTTGCAAATAAAACAACAATAATAATATTAAGACGGTGATGATATAATCCAAAACAATATATACACATTAATTATATTATCTGTCAAAATTAAATAAAATATACTTGGAATTCAGCCCAAACTGCATCCTTATGAGCGAGAGGTGTGCTCGCCCACGTAATCACTGGCGTAGGCCAGTTCTGTAAGCATAATTGTGAAATGCACTTCACAATCTTGCTATCTTGAAAATCCCTACAATATACAACAATTAATATACAAACTTAGATAACAATAGTATATAACTACAACATTAATGATCATATTATAAAATGGTTATATGTAATAGATAGATAACGTACGTGATGTCCGGAGGAGGTCTGATCTGTATAAGAATTCTGTCATCCATATTACTCGGGGCCTTCGGGACATGATTAGGGCCCCGACCCAAGCCACGCTTTTTTAGCGGGGCTTCAGAAGATATACATACAAAATTAGCGGATGTTAGTAGGAGTTATATGATATTACATATACTTTGCATAAATGGACAATAATAACAGATAATTGTATGAACTAGTTAACTACGACAACTATGAATGAAAGGTACAACTGCGTTAAGTGAATATATGTAATTGTATGTAATACCTTGCATAAAAGGACAATAATGATAGATAATTGTATGAACTAGTTAACTACGACAACTATGAATGAAAGGTACAACTACGATAAGTGTATATATGTAATTGTATGTAATACCTTGCATAAAAGGATAATAATAACAGATAATTATATGAACTAGTTAACTACGACAACTATGAATGAAAGGTACAACTGCGGTAAGTGTATATATGTAATTGTATGTAATACAAGTAAAACTAAACATACATTTCACACCCTAATCGCTGTCTGAGGCAGAATCATTTTGTATATGTATTGGAGATTCATAACCATCATTTTCTTCATATTCAGTGTCAGTGTCAGTCAATAACTCTTCCTCCTCAGTATCAATTTCATCTGGCACATGTACTGACTCGGGATCCAATTCATCAGGTTCATCACCAACCTCTGACTGGATTACTTCATTATTGTCCTCCACATTTATTATAGGAGGTCTATGAAGCATTTCCTCTTGGTAGAACTGTCCGTCTACTAATTGGACACGACTTCGCGCAAGAGTATGGATTACAACTTGTAAGCATATGATTAACATTTAAGCATATTGTAAACATATGACTTGAGAATATACACATATATGATTAACATTTTAACATACATGTAAGCTGTTGTTGTTTGAGGGTGTTCAAACAACAACACAGCCCCAACCATACATGTTCAAACCATACAGCCATACATGTTCAAACCAACATAATGTATAGCATGGTCAGGCTCTCTAAGCATACTTATAAGCATATAACTTGAGCATACTTGTAAGTATATGATTAACATTTAAGCATACTTTGTAAGCATATGACTTGAGCATACTTGTTAGAATCTGGGTTAAGTTCTTGGCTCAACCTTGTTCAAACTATTTTTGATATTTTTCTATTTTTTCCACTTTTGGCTACTTGGATAGTCTAGGCATGTGTATTTTAGTTACTTAAGGTTACTTTTATCATCACCACACTTTAGTTAATCACCTTGCCAAATTTGACCTATTAAAGCACACTTTTGGCTTATAAAAGAGATCCTAACTTGGTTCTCTTGTTAGATTTTGTCAAGACCATGATTGGCAATCACTAATAGCTTGCATTAGCAACTTTATATAAGCTCATTTCATTCTATCAAGGTCAGGTACTCAAAATTTCCCAAAATAATTCACTTTTGGCCTAAAACATGATTTTTTACAAGTCCAACACTTAAAACAGCCTAGACTTGATTCTTCTAGCTTGTTTAGCTCACTTATATCATATTATAGCTATTAAAACTTTCTTAGAAGGTTAAAGTATTGCATCTCTTTACTTAGGTGCTAGTTGACACTTTAAAACTTACTTTTATAGCTTTTAAACATGATTTTTGGACAACACTAAACCTAGACCCCAACTAACTTAAGGATCAACTTTTAAATTATATATATGGATAATGTAAGGAATCTTTACTGTCTAACAACATCAGTAGCAAAATTTTGCCAAAACTATTTATTTTTGGCATTTTAGGCATGTTTTAACACTAAACCAACATAACAGTCCCCAAGCCTTCAAATACAAGAATTATCACAACATGTACCTGCTATATACTATATGTGCATGGTTTAAAACACATGGATGCAATGCCTTAAGCTTCTTCCTTCTTTCTTTTCAAAACAACCTTTAATAGGCTTCAAATTCATAAGAAAATATGGTTTGACAACCTAGTTAAAAATATAGCATGGTTGTGCAACACATGAGCCTATTAAAGATTTTATATAACATTTAACATGTATAGCTTTGATCCAGATGGTTTAAAATAGGTTTGACTATCCATATGGACTAAGACATGCATATATGGCCATTTCTAAGAACCCAAGACACAACCCAAGAGAAATATAGAAATTCCCAATATAATAAGACCAAAACAATAACGAATGAATACAAATTAAAGCAGTATTATATTGCTTTATTCTTTAACTTAAGAGTATGATATTGCTTTTGATCATTAATGTCTTTTAACAGTGAATATCTAACGAAATTCTACTTAGTTTATTTTAATAATGGAAAACTTCTTAAATGGTACTTAGTTTATTTAATTCATCATTTATTATATTTTATCATTTTTATTATATTTAGTAGTGGAACTAAGCAAAAGCTACTTAATTTATTATATTATATGTTAATATATTTAATATGATATTATATTCTAGTTTAATATTATATTTTATTATATTTATATGATATTATATTTTAATTTATTATATTTTTTAATATAATATTTTACTATATTATATTATAATAATATATTTTATATTATTTAAGTTTAATATTCTATTTTATTTTATTTATATGATATTATATTATATTTTAATTTAATTATATATTTAATCATATTTAATATATATTATATGTCAAATATTAAATGTTACTAAATTTAGTATGAGAAACTAAGTAAATGCTAGTTAGTTTAATTGTTATATTATATCATGTTATTTTATTTTTATTTATTTATTAGTTAAAAACTAAGTAAATGGTAACTTAGTAATGTTACAAAGAATTTAAAATCGCTACTAACTTATATATGTATATAACTTATTGACATATAATATATATTAAACCATGATTTTAATTAGTCATATTCCTTCAAGTATGTCACAATTTATTACAACTAAAAAAGAGTACGAGCAAATAAACAAACTACATTCCACAAAATAATATACTTATGAACAGTTGAAGGGCAGAACTTAGCAACAAATCAAGGCAAAAGAAATGAACTCAATGGGTTTGATAGCATTAGAAAATAAGTTTCATAGCATGAGAAAATAATAGCACAGATTAAACAACCCCACCACAAGGGGAAAAACATTGCAGGAATGTAATACATGCAAAATTGCATAACACCATCAATTGCAGGAATGAGACCAATTCTATGGAGTCTTAGTATAGTAAAAAAAGGAAATATATACCTAATGTGACGAGAGTGTCAGTGACGATGGGGGCGGTAGCGGCGGGTCGGTGGCTGATAAGTAGTTTTTAATATACTTAATAGGTATTTCTTAACTTGTTATATTGCATTTACTTAAGTATACATTGTACTTTTCATGTGTTTTGTGTAATGTGTAGGAATGGAGAGTGTTTGGACAAAAGAGGATTAAAGGGACAAAAATGGGCTTGGTGATAGACTGGCGGCGGGCGCGCTGCGGTAACAAAGGAACCGGCGAGGGCCGCGCCACATAAAGATCTTAAATCCCTGCCGGACTAGCGCGCGGCCTGCCAGGAGAAGAAGAGGACCAACGTGGGGCGTGCCAGACGGACAGGCTGACCAGTTTTTAAGTGTTTTAATTGCAAAGTTAATTAGGATTAGGATTGTAGTCTTGCCTTATTAGACTAGGGTTTTTGTTAGTCTATAAATATCAGTTGTTCTGCTAAGTTTAAAGATCTTGGATCATATAATTTCATTCTTTCATCTTGGAGGCTATTCATCAAGGCATGTCAGGCTAATTCACTTATTCAATTTTGAAGGGATGTTGAACCTGATTAATAGTTTATGGTTTGATTAAGTTTATAATATTTATTCTTTCATCTGAGATTTATTCTGATTATCTACATGGACTTTCATATATGTTATTCAATTGATTGATTTGGTTTCTGCTGGATTAAATTAATAAATTGATTACATCTGCTAGATTAAGACAGATTTTAAGCAAACAAAGTGTGTCTAATCTAAGTAGCGATTAACAGTATTTTAGTGTGGACAAGCTTTGAAATATTGTTAAGATATTCAGAAGACAAGTTAAATAATTCCTGATTGTGTAATTATTGCTTGGAATAATCTAATTCTCATGTTTAATGCTTCTATCATATTAAATCTAGGCTAATAGTTCTAGGTTGTATGTTAGTTAGAATCTCTTGCTAGCGATCTTCGCATTAGATCTACACTTAAGGAAAATTTCGGGTAATTTGTGATCGCGGTTATCTAGGGTTATTAATCTCAGTGGAAGATAAATAGTATATTGACTTGATTAAATCATAATTGTGAAAAAGGGATACTGAACTGAAGAATTGAACTCTTTTACTATTGATATTTTCTTCTTAAATTCACTTTTGTTAATTAAGCTGATTTCAACAAAAACCCCCCAATTCATTGGATTCATTGGATAATTAAAATACAATTCACTCTCTGTGGGATCGATCCTTGCTTGTTGCTATATTGATTCTTGAATTAGTAGAACCTTAGTAAGGTAAATTTTGTAGTGCTAGACGACAGCTACCAGTGGCCTATTTCTTCTCTCTATTCTCTTCTACCCCTTCTCCCTCTTCTGGTCTCCCTCTTTTTCTTTCCGTCTTCTGGTCTATCGAGGCGCCTGAAGCTGATTACATTAAAAAAGATCAGCGACCGCTAGCAGCGACCGCATGCGGTTACTGATTTTTAATGATGTGGACGTAGTAGCGACCGCATGCGGTCGCTGATATCAACTAGCGACCAGATTCCCAAGTGGTCGCCAAAGTCGGTCGCTGATATAACTAGTAGCGACCGGAACGTACGGTGGCTGAAACCTTTGGTCGTTGTTAGGCCATTTTCTTGTAGTGATAAAAGAATTGTTTATTTAAAGGCATTAATATTATCTACATAATGTTGTTATATTTAAATGTGATAAATCTATAGTTTTAAGCAATACTTTTTGAATCATGAAGTTGATCATGCTAATGAGATCTAAATTCATAGATAGCTTAAAACTAAAATAGTTCCTAATCGATGGATTACTAAATAGGGGATTAGTGAACCCGGATAGATTAGTACATATGTTGCTTGCTCTTTGGAAGAGAATGATCGATCTCATAATCATTTGTGTGGACGCACTAAAGCAAGTATGTAGGTGCTTATTGGAGAATAAATACACTGAATGTGTCTCGCTAAGGAATACCTAATGGAGTGTTACTCGCCTATCAATAGGAATTCCTTTAGTGATAGTAGTAAAGTAATCCTTAGACTTAAGATCATCATAGTATCTTATGTATGATGAGTTATACTTTGACATGTCCATAAGACCCTAAGGGTATATTAGAGGGTATGCTTGGGTATAATTAATTATACATGAAGATAATGAATAATCAATAAAGGATCTACCTCACCTAGTAAAAAAAGTGAATGTCCTATGTGATTCGATAAATGATAACTCAGTAGTCCTTGGCCAAGGCAGAATGAAATTAGAAAGTAGTTTCTAATTTGCATTATTAGAGTTTGTATATTTAGGATCGTAATACATATAATTAAATAAAATAAGGCTTGATAGTAAATCCATGTCTTATATTTAATTGAGACATTGTATGGTAGAAGGAATAAATTGTACGGTAACTATTTACTCAAAGGTTATTTTATGATTAATATTGAAATCTATATTATATGAAAAGTCATTGAGCGCTAAGGGGGCTTACCCTTATTGTAGAATAAATATTATTTATTTAAATGAATTAAAAGTTAATTTATTTATTTAAATAAAATTAGAATTGTTCTAATTAATTTAATCACAACCGGTTTAATATGGAGAACCTAAAGGTCACACCATAAAAGGATGAATATATATTTAAGAAGCAAATGACATAATCATAATAATAAGTTAAATGTATTTAATTTAATCTATGGTGATAAAATAAATTAAATAGCTTAATATTTATTATTCATATTTTAAAAATATTAAATATAAATTAATAAGAGGAGTCTTATTATTATTATTACTATTATTATTAGTTTCATTCCTAAAGGTGTTTGAGAATTAATTAATAAAAGTATTCTTCCATATTCCTAATAAGATTAGGAGGTAAATTAATTAAAGCAGATTAATTAATTGCTCCTAATAAGATTAGGAAGCCTAATTAATTAAAAGAGTTTAATTAATTAATATGAAACCCTAATCCTAAAATGTTTAGGAAGGTTTCCTACATCTATAAATAAAAGGAATCTTATTTTGAATAAGTGCTAATGCAATTTTCAAGAGTTGGGAGAGCACCTTTTTTAGAGAGAAAAAAACTAGGGTTTTGCAAATAACCCATTTTCTTAATACTTGTTCATCCTTAGTGGATCACCTCTAGAGGCAAAACACTTGGGTGGTTGATGTTGATCAAAGGAAGGAATCACACCCGGTAGATTCAAATCGAACAAGGAAAGGATTGGAGTTGAACTCGTACCGGAGGAAGCTCGTATCTTTAAGGCTATGAATCGTACCTAAGGAAGCTCGTATCTTCAAGGCTATGAATCTTATCTCCATCTATTTCGTTTAAAATAATAACTGTGCATAAAGGATGATCCGGGTATATGGTTTGTAAAATTTTAAAACTCTTATTTTTACGCTTTCGTTGCAATGTATGTAATTGTTGCATGCTTATGAATCTTACAAACGTAATTAACAATGGCATCAGAGCCAAACCTTTATGCGAGTTATTAATTATTTTGATTTGATGTGTTTGGAATAATTTAATTGGGCATAATTATTAGTAAGGAATCATGTTTTTGGAGAAAATCTGTACAATTCGCGAACTGGAAAAACAGTTCCTAGCGACTAGCGCCGCAGCGCCGGATTACAGTGTAATCTAGGCGCCATAGCGCCGGTCTGGTTCATGAAACGGGTGACCCGAAGCTGCAGCGCTAGGTCCGATTTTTGAAAAAATGGGTCACCCGGCATCGCAGCGTCCGAAGCCAGTTCATTCGGGGTGCCGTAGCGCCGGTACCCAGAATTAAATAAAAATTTGTTTTATTTATTTATCTAATTTTTAATTAAAATAAAATGTTTATTTAAATTAAAAATTGGATTTAATGTTTTTATGGTAATTCTAAATTAAAATAAAGTTGTTTATTTTGTATTTAGAATTGGATTCTAAGTTGATTAAATAATGGAGTTTATTTTTAAATCATAATTGGGATTAATGCTAATTAATTTGCTCATTAAATCGATATCAATGTATATATTGAATGTTTTATTTATTGATGCACATGGTGATAATAAATGGGGTTGATTATGGACTATTGACCAATGAGATTGGATTTTTTTTAGTTGGATGCTTGAATTTTAAATGGGGTCTGCGTATCTCATCTTCTCTAATTTTTCTTGATGTAATTTCTATCTCCCTCCTATGTACTTTTTCTTGACTGCTGATTAATGTTTCTATTTATTATAAATAATTTATGTAATAGGATTAGTTAAAATTACTTGAAGAATTAAAGACCAAGAAGCAAGGAGCGCATGAAGACCCGTTTGTAATAGAGCCCAAGATTGAAATGTAATATTTATATTTAAATTTAATTCTCGCACCCCTATGTTTGACCTTTTGGTTCACTTGGTGACTCGAGTGAACCAAACTAGATTAAAAGTCCATAATCATTCCGGGTAGAATATTGTATTCTATATGCATGCTTATACTATATATATTATATATTATGTAACATGCTTCGCATGTTAATTAATATGACGCGTATTTTATATATATATATATATATATATATATGTGTGTGTGTGTGTGTGTGTGTGTGTGTGTGTGTGTGTGTGTGTGTGTGTGTGTGTGTGTGTGCGCGCGCGCGTGTGTGTGTGTGCATGCGCGCTAAACAAGATGAGACAATTAATAACAAACCCCTTCAAGAATTTATATTAAGTCCTAAGCGTTCAAAGATATTTGAAATATCGAACGTCACCTTCTAACATGATAAATTTAATAGAGTATTAAATATTTAATATGAGTTTGTTGTATCACCACAAGGCAAGTATTAAATATTTAAGATGTTGATTTATCACATTTGGTGCTTATAACGAAATTGAACAATACTGCTTTGTTGTGTCATCACAAGGACTGTATTTTTCTATTTGAATAAATGAAAGTGCTAGGTTGGACTTAAATTGGGTAATTTTAGTTCGGATGTGTCACCACTTGATCAAAATAATCTAAGAGGCATAAAAGGAGTTACATGATGATGTAATTGATAATAGTTGTCTACCTATTTATTTATATATCATTTGTTGTGTCACCACAAGGCTATATATATTTGAAATGAGATCCTTATTCTCACTAGCAAATCTTTAAATAGATTTGTCGAACTATATATTATGAGGGTAATATAGTAAGATAAAATAGTGGGAGATACCAATTTAAAATAAGACCTAATTTATTTGGTAATTAATTAAATGAATGTATACTAAAATGTTGTTTTATTTCACATGTAGAAATTAAAAAATGTCACACTAACTATCACTGCGTAGCATACTTGATGCTAACAAATTGATCAGACTGAATTACACGGACTTGTTAAGAAATTTGAGAATTGTTCTCACTGCTGAAAAGCTTTCTTATGTCCAAGATTCACCTATCCCTGCAAAAGTTACAGAAACAACCTCCGAGGAAGAGATTGCTACTTTTAAAAAGTGGCAAGATGATGTATGTATGGCATAATGCATCATGCTCACATCCATGAGTAATGAGCTACAGCGTCAGCATGAGAAAATGGATGCCTATTCTATTTTACTGCACCGAAAAAAATTATATAGTGAGCAAAGCAGAACTGCTAGGTATCAGATATCTAGGGAGCTCTTCCGATCTCGTACGTCTGAGGGCACTACTGTTGAGCCTCATTGTTTAAAATTGATTAATTTGATTGAACGACTTGAACAATTCGGGTTCGACATGGATGGGGAGTTAAGTCAAGATTTGATCTTGCAGTCACTCCCAGACACTTTCTCACAATTTGTTGTGAATTTTCATATGAATAAGTTGGATGTCAGCTTGCCTGAGTTACTTAACATGTTGAAAACTGCTGAAAGTCACTTCCCATCCAAGCAAGACCATGTCTTAATGGTAGATGATTCTTCAAAGAAAAAGAAGAGGCCCAAGGTATCTTCTGAAAAGAAGAATAACAAGAAGACTAAGGGTAAGGCAAAGAAAAAGGATAATAAGAAACATAATCCAGACAGCAAAGGAACATACTTCCAGTACAACAAGCCTGGTCACTGGAAGAGGAACTGTGATAAGTACCTTGCGGAACAAAAGCAGAAGAAGCTTAGAGAAGCTTCAGGTATGTTCATGATTGAAATTAATTTTTCTCAAAGTTAAAATTCTACTTGGGTATTGCATACCGGATGTAGTTCTCACATATGTAATACTATGCAGGGACTAGTCAGAAGTAGAAAGCTGAACAAGGATGAAGTCATCCTACGAGTGGGAAATGGAACAAAGGTTGTTGCATTAGCTATAGGGACTTATTATTTAGCACTGCCTTCGGGCAAGTCCATTTATTTAAATAGTTGTTATTATGTTCCAACACTTATAAGAAATATTATTTCAATTTCTATATTGGATATGGAAGGTTTTGATATTATAATAAAGAACAATAGTTGTTCCATTTATAATAAGAATATTTTATATTGTGTTGGTAATTTATTGAATGGACTTTACGTGATTGACTTAAATGAAAATACACTTAAAATTGAACAAACTAATAAAAGGAAAAGAGATGATGTTAATTATACCTTTATGTGGCACTGTAGACTCGGTCATATCAATTAAACAAGATTATCCAAGTTACACAAGGATGGGCTCTTAGAGCTATCTGATTATGAATCATATCTTACTTGTGAATTTTGTCTCATGGGTAAAATGACTATATCTCCTATTAGTGGAAAAAGAGAAAGAGTTACAGAGTTGTTAACGTTTGTACACACAGACGTATGTGGATCTATGACAAGGAATGCACGAGGAATATATTCTTACTTTATTACTTTCACGGATGATCATTCAAGATTTGGATATGTGTATTTAATGAAATACAAATCTGAATCATTTGAAAAGTTCAAAGAATTCAGAAGTAAAGTAGAGAAACAAACCGGTAAGAGTATTAAGATTCTTCGATCGAATCGAGGAGGTGAATACTTAAGCGGTGAGTTTCTCAATTGTCTCAAAGAAAATGGTATAATCTCACAATGGACTCCACCAGGAACATCACAGTTGAATGGTGTATCTGAAAGGAGAAATCGAATATTATTTGACATGGTTCGTTCCATGATGAGTTTTACCGATATTCCAATATCATTCTGAGGCTATGCCCTAGAAGCGGCTGCATACCTACTTAACAAGGTACCTACCAAATCCATCCCAAAGACTCCATATGAGGTATGAACATGGAAGAAACCAAATATTAATCATATTAAGACTTGGGGTTGTCCAGCTTATGTCAAAAAGTTTGAATGATAAGCTACAGACTAGATCTAAAAAATGTAGATTTTTGGGATACCCTAAAGAAACTTCAGGGTATTACTTCTATCATCCTACTGATCAAAAGGTGTTTGTTGCGAAACATGCTGACTTTTTGAAAAAGGAGTTTATTCTTGAAGGGATTAGTAGGAGTAAGATATATCTTGAAGAAGTTCAAGACCAATAAATTACAACAGATCAAAGTCAATTACCTGACCAAGTAGAAGAACTTATTGTACAACACTCTATTCGTAAATCTGGAAGAGTACCAAAGATACCTGCTAGGTATGGATTCGTCATAGAGGATGACGATGAGGTACGCATCATGAATGATGATGATCCATTGAGTTACGAATAGGCTATGATTAGTAAAGACTCAGAGAAATGGCTAGAAGCCATAAAATCTGAGATGGACTCCATGTATGAGAACAAAGCAACACTTGAGGGCATTAAGCCTATTGGGTGCAAATGGGTCTTTAAGAGAAATATTGGATTTGATGGCAAGGTAGAGACCTATAAGGCCAGACTGGTTACAAAAGGTTTCAAACAAAGTAAAGGAATTGACTATGATGAAACCTTCTCACCAGTAGCTATGCTCAAGTCCATTCAAATTTTGCTTGCGATTGCTGCTTATAACGACTACGAGATTTGGCAAATGGACGTGAAAATGACCTTCCTTAATGGGAAACTTGAAGAGGATATGTATATGACATAGCCAGAGGGTTTTATTTCAACGGTTGGAACAAATCAAGTCTGTAAGCTACAACGATTCATTTATGGATTGAAGCAAGCTTCTCGAAGGTGGAACATCCGTTTTAATGAGACAATCAAAGAGTCTGATTTTATCAAAAAATAAGGATGACCCATGTGTGTACAAGAAGGTTAGTGGGAGCGCTGTATCATTCTTTGTACTATATGTTGATGATATATTACTGATAGGGAATGATATTCCGATGCTATAGTCGATTAAAATCTGGTTATCTAAACACTTCTCCATGAAGGTTTTGGGAGAAGCATCCTATATTTTGGGGATAAAGATCTTTAGAGATAGATCTAAAAGGATGCTTGGCTTGTCCTAAGGAACGTACATTGACACGATGCTAAAAAGGTTTAACATGGAAGATTCCAAGAGAGGTCTCATGTCGATGAGCCATGAAATACATCTTTCCAAGAAACAGGCCCCAAAGACACCTGAGGAGAGAGACTGTATAAGTAAGATACCTTATACTTCAGCAATAGGATCTATCATGTATGGTATGATATGTACTAGACCGAATTTCGCTCATGCACTTAGTGTAATGAGCAGATATCAGTCGAATCCAGGAGAAGAGCATTGGAAGGCAGTGAAAATATCCTAAAGTACTTAAGAAGAACTAAGAATATATTTCTTGTCTACGGTGGGTCTGAATTAAAACTAGAGGGCTATACAGACTCAAGTTTTCAAACTGACCAAGATGATAGTAAATCCGTTTTGAGGTATGTATTTACCTTAAACGGTGGCACAGTGAGTTGGAAGAGTTCCAAGCAGCAAACAGTTGTTGATTCAGTGATAGAGGCAGAGTACATAACTGTAAGTGAAGCTGCAAAGGAAGTTGTTTGGATGAAAAAGTTCATAACTAAACTTGGCGTGGTTCCTAGCATTAGAGGAGCAGTACCTTTATTCTATGACAACACCAGAGCTGTTGCACAGGCCAAGGAACCTAGGTCTCATCAGAAATCCAAACACGTGTTGCGGCGATTTCATTTGATCAGAGAGATCATTGAAAGAGGAAATGTCACCCTAGAGCGTGTGGACACTCAAAATAACATTGCAGATCCATTTACTAAAGCTTTAACACAACAACAGTTTGATCGCCACTTAGAGAAGATGAGTATGAGATACCATGGCGATTGGCTTTAGTGCAAGTGGGATATTAAAAGTAGTATGCACACAAGCCAATTATATTTGATATGATGAAGCATTTACTTTGTATCAATCTTATTTCTTTATTAATAAAAGAATTATTTATTTAAAGGCGTTAATATTATCTACATAATGCTGTTATATTTAAATGTGATAAACCCATAATTTTAAGCAATGCTTTTAGAATCATGATGATGATCATGCTAATGAGATCTAAATTCTTAGATAGCTTAAAACTAAAATAGTTCCCAATCGATGAATTACTAAATAGGGGATTAGTGAATCCAGATAGATCGATACATACGTTGCTTGCTCTTTGGAAGAGAATGATCGATCTCATAATCATTTGTGTGGAGACACTAAAGCAAGTATGTAGGTGTTTGTTGGAGAATAAGTACACTAAACGTGGCTTGCTAAGGAATACCTAATGGAGTTTTGCTCGCTTATCAATAAGAATTTCTTTAGTGATAGTAGTACAAGTAATCCTTAGACTTGAGATCATCATAGTATCGTATGTACGATGAGTTATACTTTGACATGTCCCTTAAGACCTTAAGGGTATATCAAAGGATATGCTTGGGTATACTTAATTATACATGAAGATAATGAATGATCAATAAAGGATCTATCACTTCTAGTAAAAAAAGTGAATGTCTTATGTGATTCGATAAATGACAACTCAGTAGTCTTTGGTCAAGGCAAATTGAAATTAGAAAGTAGTTTTTAATTTACATTATTAGAGTTTATGCATTTAGGATCGGAATACATATAATTAGATAAAATAAAACTTGATAGTAAATCCATGTCTTATATTTAAATGGGATATTGTATGGTAGAAGGAATGGATTATACGGTAACTATTTACTCAAATGTTCGTTTATGATTAATATTGAAATCTATATTATCTAAAAAGTCGTTGAGCGCTAAGGGGACTTACCCTTATTGTAGAATAAATATTATTTATTTAAATGAATTAATAGTTAATTTATTTATTTAAATAAAATTAGAATTATTCTAATTAATTTATTCACTACCGGTTTAATATGGATAACCTAAAGGGCCACACCATAAAAGCATGAATATATATTTAAGAAGCAAATGGCATAATCGTAATAATAAGTTAAGTGTATTTAATTTAATCTATGGTGATAGAATAAATTAAATAGCTTAATATTTATTATTTAATATTTTAGAAATATTAAATATAAATTAATAAGAGGAGTCTTATTATTATTATTACTATTATTATTAGTTTAATTCCTAAAGGAGTTTGAGAATTAATTAATAAAAGAACTCTCCCATATTCCTAATAAGATTAGGAGCTAAATTAATTAAAGAAGTTTAATTAATTGCTCCTAATAAGATTAGGAAGCCTAATTAATTAAAAGAGTTTAATTAATTAATATGAAACCCTCCTAAAATATTTAGGAGGGTTGCAAACATATATAAATAAGAGGAGTCTTATTTTGATTAAAGGCTAATGTAATTTCCAAGAGTTGGGAGAGCACACCTTTTCTAGAGAGAGAAAAACTAGGATTTTGCCAATAAGCCATCTTCTTAATACTTGTTCATCCTTGGTGGATCACCTCTAGAGGCCAAACACTTGGGTGGCTGACGTTGATCAAAGGAAGGAATCACACCCGATAGATTCAAGTCAAACAAGGAAATGATTGAAGTTGAACTCGTACCTGAGGAATCTCGTATCTTCAAGCGTATGAATCTTATCTCCATCTATTTCGTTTAATTAATAACTGTGCATAAAGGATGATTTGGGTATACGGTTTGTAAAATTTTAAAACTCTTATTTTTACGCTTCCGTTGCTATGTATGTAATTGTTGCATGCTTATGAATCTTGCAAACCTAACACCTTTGTAGGAGTAATTGAGATTTCTTTTCTGCCACATCTTTGAGATCCGCTTGATTTTTACATATAACCGGTATCGATTCATTACCAAACCGGCTAACTGCTTCGGGACACCGGTCTAACTGGTACCGGTATCGGTAAGTAAATTGGACACTTTCGGTAATTGGTTCGGACCAGTTCGGATCGGTTCAGTATGATTTTTTTACCAATGCACAGTCTTAGCTCCCATCCACTTTAAGAACAAAATAAATTTGGACATAGAATGCACTGATTTTATTATACTTTCACAATGAAATTATACATAAATTTTTTTCTCTCAATTTTTTTCTTTTCTTTCGGTGTATCCTTCATTTGATTTCTGCATCTAAATTTATAGGTAGAAGGGAAGAAAGGAAACTAGAAACTAAGTTCTTTTTATTTATCGGCGTACGTATGCTATCGTAGAGGGAGGGGGCAGGAAGAGAGAGAGAGAGTAATAGGGGTTAAAGACCAGACTGTGTAAGCAATCATTCCCTATATTGGCCTAGCTCACGGGTTGTAACACTCCCTCTTTATTATCTATTGCAAAATATTATGCCTCCTCAAAAACTTTGCTAAGAAAAATTCAATAGGAAAACTTGGCAAAAGGAAAAAAGAGTACATATTTTTGCATGTATACTAAATTTAATTTGATTGCCTCATTAAAACCTTGTCAGGAAAAACCCAGTGGTATAAAAACTTTGGCGAAGAAAAAGGAGTACAGTCTCCCCCTCAAACCAAAATCATTAATTCATGATGACTCAACGTGGTAAATCCTTAAGTTTGTGCATCCGAATCTTGTGTCGTAGTTTTTCAAATGTAGCAGTTGGCAACAATTTTGTGAACAAGTCGGCTAAGTTATTGCAGGAATGAATCTACTTTACGTCAATGTCACCCTTCTTTTGTTACTCATGGGTATAAAAGAATTTTGGTGAAATGTGTTCCGTTCTATCTCCTTTAATATATCCCCCTCTGAGTTAGGTGATACACACAACATTATCTTCATATATAATTATGGGGATATCTTTGATTGATGGTAGACCACATGATTATTGGATATGCTGAATTATTGACCGTAACCAAACACTCTACTTACTTCATGAAGTGCAAGGATCTTAGAGTGATTTGAAGTAGCAATCATGGTTTGTTTTTATAGATCTCCAAGATATTGTTATATCATAGTATGTGAAAACATAACCAGTTTATGATCTGGCATTGTGTGGATCTGATAAGTATCATGCATCTGTATATCCGATCAATTGTGATGTTGAACCTTTTGAATAAAATAATCCTAGGCACTTGCTTCCATGTAGATATCTCAATATGTGTTTGATCCCATTCCAATGTTTTCTAGTAAGTGTAGAGTTGTATCTTGATAACAAATTTATTACAAATGTAATATCAATGTGTACAATTTGCAAGATACATAAGAACATCAATTGCACTGAGATATGGAACTTCAGGTCCAAGAATGTCTTCTCCATTTTCTTGTAGTCAAAACGGATCTTTATCAGCCTCAAGGGATCAAACACCATTAGATTACTCAAAGGATATGTTTTATCCACATGAAAACAGTTGAGCACCTTTTGAATCTAAGTGGGATGGTGGACAAAACTTCCAAATGATAAGTGTTCCACCCTGTATCCCTAGACAAAATGTGGTTCTTCCAAGGTCTTTCATTTCAAACTATTTCATTAGATATGCAGCTATTTCGTGAGTTCTTTAGTTGTACCTACAAGATTTAAATCATCCACATATACAAAAATAATAGCAAAATCATTTTGTGATCTTTTAATAAACACGTATGGACACACTTGATTATTTATATACACATCCTTTATCAAATATTCATTGAGCCGATTGTACCATATGAGGCTTAATTGCTTAAATCCATACAACAATCGTTATAATTTAATTAAATATAAGTGACGCTGTTTATTTGATTCAACCACTTTTAATCCTTCGGGGATTCTCATATAAATTTCGCTGTCAAGTGATCCATAAAGTTATTGCCCGGTTCAACTAGACGAATTTGCCATACTACGCAAGCTCTTATGGGTTTAAATTTAGTTGTTTAAGTTGTCAAAATCATGCTATAAGTGTTGGGTTATACTTCTGTAAAGTCTAGAACAGATGGGCGTGATTAATTTGTTGTTTGAGCAAAGTTTTTGGGTCTGTTTTGGCTTTGTTCTCTGTTATTCGTGAATTGCAGATTCTAAAACTGGCGTGTGGAGCTGCAGCGCCAGCTTTAAGCCTAAGAGTGGGGCTGCAGCGCCAGTGGAGTTGCAGCGCCAGCTTTAAGCCTAAGAGTGGAGCTGTAGCGCCAGTGGAGCTGCAACGCCAGCTTTCAGCCTAAGAGCCGAGCTGCAGCGCCAGCCGAGCTGCAGCGCCATTTTTAGTTCAAATGGTGAAGCTGCAGCGCCACTTGGCAATTTTGCCCAGAAATGAGATTTTATTTGTTCAAGTCCAGGAAATGTAATTGTAACCTAATGTAATAAACATGAAGACATGATTAAACATATAATAAGAGGTTAATAACTTATATTACGTGAGTAATTAATAAGTTAATTACATGACTTGAATCGTTAATTGTATAGTCCAATAACGTGCTCAAGACAGATGTGTGTGATTCGATACGTATATCGAGTTATTGATTAATGTGTATTGTGAAAGTATTGATATGTAGGATTTAATAAAGAACGTAAATTATAAATTGTAGCTTGTGCAAGAGGCAAGTTTCCTAAACTCAAACCTTACTTTTACATTGAGCAAGTATCTTATCTCTAACTTATTGTTATTAAGCAAGTTTCTTAAAATTCTAAGTTATTCATTGATCAAGTCTTAGACTTATGTTCTATATCAAGCGAGCTCTTGTTTTTAATTGTTCAAGTTCAAAGGTTTCATATTTGATGCTATAACTCTTTTAAGCATGATTTAGCTATACAATACTTATTCGATTGTATACTCTTGAGATTTACCATTCAAGTTGAATATCGATGTTATTGTTAAACTTATAGGACTAGTGAACCCTTATTTATTCGACTAGTCCATAGTTGATGTACGTTCTAAATTCTAGAATACTTATTGAGCTTATCCAAACCAAACCTCCTTTGGTGCGGACTCTGATGTCAAAACTGAGATGAACAACCCTGTAAAGGGGATTATTTACGCTTTAGCGTTGAGATATTGTGCACAGTATGGTACTAAGGGCTGATCCCCCTAAGTACGAGAAGTAGAGTTCATAGTCTTATGACTGTTAAAGGTTTGAAGTTTAACACTTTACAACCTAGGTCATAGTTCCAGGTCTTATGACCCTCAGATGTTCTTTTGATTCCTGTTATTTATCCTCGAGTCAAAAGTTGAGTTTCTTTATTCAGATGTCTTTGATTCACTCACATGTTATTATATTGTTGTCATATTATTATACTTGTGGGCAATCGTGCTCACTCTTGCGTAATAATAACATTGCAGTTAAGAACGAAAGGTCCGACGAGCCTTCTACTAGCAAAGGCAAGGGCAAAGTCAACAAGTGATGAAGACTTGTTGTTTATTTCATATGTTTATATTTCAGACTTGTATTCAGTTATGTAAGACTTAATTATGGTTTATGTTTTCGAATTTGAGATTTAAGGTTAGTATGACCTGGGATTGATTATGTATTTCTGTTCAGATGTTGTAACCCCATAAGGGGAGGATTTATTTCTATCTATTGCATGGTTTACATTTATTATGGGTAGATAGATAGATGTTATTTGTACAGTGAACACCAAGTCCGGTGGAATTGAAGTACCCGGATTTGGGGGTGTCACAGGTTGGTATCAGAGCTGTAGGTTATGAACCTTTGGTGGGGGAAAACCTTAGGATAGTAGCCTTTTAGAGATCGAGAACATAGTAATGATAACTCTTATCGAGTTCTAAGAAAGATAATAACTTATCTTATGTGCTATGTGTTTATACTTATATACTCGAGTATCAATTAGCATCACGTAATAACTAAGACTTAAAATCTTATTTGTCAGGATGACAGATGCTGGAGAACCTAGTCAGTCAAGGGACCTTGTACCCCTAGAGGCTTGAGAGGAGGAGCCCCGAGATATCCACGTAGTCTGGGAGCAGTTAGTCCGATGAGAGCCATCACCCTTGATCACAGTCATTGGTTAGGAGTATGTGCCGGTGTCTGATTCAGAGGAGGACTCTGAGGAAGACCCTGAGGAGATTGAGGTTCAGGCTGAGGCAGCCGAAGGGGAGGAGGAGGACCCTGAAGATTTCCCACCGAGCTCTATCAGTGCCGAGATGTATGACGAGCTGTATGACCGTAACATAGAGTTACATGATTCTGTTCAGGAGCTGAGGGAGACTGTTCAGGAGCTGAGGGAATGATCGGTTACTCAATAGTCTACCATCGAGTAGAGGGATGGAGAGGTTGAGGCTCTTCACACACATCTAGGAAACATAAAGTGGGATTTGGTTTACGAGAAAGGCCAAACCGAGTAGAAGTCAGAGGAAATAGAGGAGTTGAAGAATGAACTGAAATAGAAATCAACAAGGCTGGCTATAGCAGAGGAGGCCTGGGTAAGGGAATCACAACGAGCAAATCTCGCAGAAGATAATTGTCGGGCGAAAAAGGCCAAGCTTGAGGAGACGTACTCTACACTTTAGTATGCAATTGATGAAGCCCAAGATCGAGTTATGAGGTACCCAATCCAGTTCGAAGGACTACCGTCGTATATACTAGATCGCAGGACGATGTTCAGGATTATGGAAGAAGAGCGTGGCAAAGCTGTTCGTCACCTTAATGGGCAGTGATAGGAGCATTTGATTTTGTGAAACCTATCTGGTAGTTAATAATATAAATTCCAATGTGGTTATAAACAGAGGAATATTTTGATGTTTTAAATCCATGTAGATTCTTTATCTCAGGATAGTTGATGTAAATAGAAGTGATGCTATCTTATGATGTTTAAAAACTTTTGATTTAAAAAAATATCAGCATTTATTTGAGACGATGTGTTGTAATGATTGTGTGTAAATGTTTAATTTAAGCCTTGGATATTTACAGAATTGAATAAAGATCTAATAAGCATATTTCTTAACAAAAAAATGCCGCCAAGAAGACGACCTAACTGTCAATAGGCCCAAGAGGGGTCAACTAACAACAATAACAACGCCAATGCTAACCCCGTTCAGCAGTTGGTGAACTTACTTGCTGGAGCACTTAATAACCAACCTCAAGCTCCACCGAATACAACGTTCAAGGACTTCAAGGCTGTGGGACCGCCAGAGTTTAAAGGCACCATGAACCTGATAGAAGTTCAAACCTGGGTTATGGAGATGGAGAAAGTGTTCGATGTTGCTAGAGTCAGAGAAGACCAGAAAACCGCCTACGCAATGTTTATGTTGAAATCCAAAGCCAGTTATTGGTGGAAAGCAAATAAGTTTCGGGGAGGAAAAGGTGTGATTACCTGGGAGAGGTTCAAAGAGATGTTCCTCGAGATGTACTTTTCGACCAGCTCGTAGAATTAAATGGAGGTTCAGTTCCTAGAACTGAAACAGGGGAATATGTCTGTACCAGAGTATGCGGTGAAATTCAACGAATTGGCTAGGTTTGCAACATATCAAGTGCACACTAATCAGAGGAAGGCAAGGAGGTTTGAGCAGGGCCTGAAGCCCTGGATGTAAAGCAAAGTGTCAATGTTCTAATTGAACACTTTTGCTGGGGTGTTGGAGAAGGCCATTCTCGATGAAGGCGGGAGTGACGATGTTACAAAGTATAACCAAGATCAGAAAAAGAAGAAGAGTGAAGGTGAAGGCGTTAACAAGGCTAGTGGTAGCAACACAGGGGGAAGTAACAATCAGAAGAGGAGGTGGACCGACAACTCATCAACTAGAAATTAGCAAGGAAGTCAGAAGAAGAGGATCGAAGCATGTTTGACCTGCGAAAAGGCTCACCTGGGGGTCTGTATGAAGGGAAAATGAGTGTGCTATAATTGTGGTCAGGAAGGCCACATAGCACCTAACTGCCCTAACCCAAATAAGGGCGCTTGCTTCACTTGCGGCACAAAGGACCATCTGGCAAGGGACTGTCCCAAGAAGGGATCTGGAGGGGCAGGATCAGGAGGGAATAAGGAAAACAACGGTGGAAGTGCTCTAACTATCACAGGACCAACCGCAACCAACCGACCAACCGCCAGGACCTTTAATATGACCGTGCAGGATGCTGTACAGTCTTGCGATGTGGTGTCAGGTATCATTCTGATCAATAAAGTTAATGCTTATGTACTATTTAATTCAGGTGCTACTTGTTCATTTATATCCGATGACTTTGCTAAGACTTAGAATTGCCTATGGACGAGTTAGAATACCCCATGAACATAAAAATTGCGAATAGAGAAGTAATCCCTGCTCAGTACCTATACAAGAACTGTAGGGTGGATATTAAGGGTAACATTATGAACGTAGATCTTATCCTGATTAGACTTGGGGAATTCGATGTTATTCTGGGAATGGATTGGTTAGTCAATTATGGGGCTGTAATTGATTTCAAGAGGAAGTGTATCAACCTTATGACCCCGTCAAAGGTTGTGTTTTATGGAAGCAAATTGCCTAGACAAGCGAGTTGTCTGACGATAATGCAGGCCAGGAAGTTGTTAAGACAAGGCTGTGTAGGATATTTAGCCTACATAGTCGATAGTCGTAAAGAAAACACGAAAGTGGAAGATATAATAGTCGTGAGGGACTTCATAGATGTATTTTTGGATGATCTGTCAGGACTTCTGCCAGACAGAGAGGTTGAGTTTGTGATCGATTTGGCGCCAGGGACGGCCCCAATATCGAAGGCACCGTACCGGATGGCTCCGGTGGAGATGAAAGAGTTGATGGTACAACTACAAGAGTTACTGGACAAGAAGTACATCCAACCGAGCGTATCGCCGTGGGGAGCGCCGGTGTTGTTTGTGAAGAAGAAGGACGGAACGATGCAGCTTTGCATCGACTACAGAGAACTTAATAAGGTCACAGTTAAGAATAGATATCCATTACCGAGGATCGACGATCTATTTGACCAATTGAAGGGTGTAAGGTACTTTTCAAAGATAGACTTAAGGAGTGGCTATCATCAGCTGAAAGTGAGGCCAGAGGATGTTCCAGAGACAACATTTATGACTCGATATGGTCACTATAAATTTTTGATAATGTCATTTGGTCTAACGAATGCTCCTGCAGCATTCATGGGCTTAATGAATGGAGTGTTCAAGCCATTTTTGGAAAAATTCATGGTGGTCTTTATCGATGACATTTTGGTATACTCGAAGACCAAGGAAGAATATGTAGAGCATCTGAAATTAACATTAGAGGCATTGAGAAGAGAGAAGTTGTACGCCAAATTTTTGAAATGTGAATTCTGGATCAAAAGGGTACAATTTCTTGGACATGTGATCGACAAGGACGAAATTTCGGTAGATCCTTCTAAAGTCGAAGCTGTGATGAACTGGGATCAGCCAAAAAAATAGTCGGAAGTGAGGAGTTTTCTTGGATTGGCGGGTTATTATAGAAGATTCATTCAGGACTTTTTCAAGATCGCAACTCCGCTGACGAATTTGACTAGAAAATCGGTGAAATTCGTTTGGACGGAGAAGTGTGAGGAAAGCTTCCAAGAGCTTAAGAGGAGGTTGAGTTCAGCTCCTGTGTTATCCTTTCCAGACGACACATGAAATTTTGTGGTTTATAGTGATGCGTCGCATAAAGGACTTGGTTGTGTGCTTATGCAAAACGGCATGGTCATTGCGTATGCGTCACGACAATTGAAAGACTATTAGAAGGGGTATCTGACCCATGACTTCGAGTTAGCTGTAGTGGTATTTGCTTTGAAAATTTGGAGATACTATCTCTATGGGGAGAAGTGTGAAACATATACAGACCATAAGAGTCTGAAATATATTTTTACATAGAAGGACTTGCATATGCGCCAGAGAAGGTGGCTGGAGTTAATTAAGGACTATGACTGTGAAATCTTATACCATCCGGGTAAGGCTAATGTGGTTGCCGATGCCTTAAGCAGAAAGGGTCGAGAGAAATTGATGATGTTGACTGCTTAGGAGGAGCTAATTTCAGCAATGGAAAAACTAGAATTGGAAGTGAGGTATCAGATGAAGATTGATGAGAAGTCATTTTAGATGTAAGCTGGTACAACTCTATTGGATAAAGTTAAGGAAGCTCAACTTCAGGACCAAGAATGTGCGAAGGTTAAGAAAAAGATATCCGATGGAACCGAACCAAGATTCAAGATAAACAGTGAGGGACTACTGAGATTTGAGAACAGAGTTTGGGTATCGTCAGTGCCAGAGATTAAGGAGGACATTTTGAGTGAGTCTCATAGCTCACGATATTCAATACACCCCGGTAGTACCAAGATGTACTAGGACCTTCGACAGCACTTCTGGTGGCCGAATTTGAAACGAGGTGTTGCTAAGTGAGTTACAAAGTGTCTAACCTGTCAGAAAGTGAAAGCAGAACATCTGAGACCGAGTAGTTTGCTACAACTCCTGGAAATCCCAGAATGGAAATGGGAACACATTACGATGGATTTTGTGGTTGGTTGGCCTTCCGATGACTTAGAAAGGCTACGACGCAGTATGGGTTATCATTGATCGATTGACAAAATCCGCACACTTCCTTCCGATCAAAATCAGATTCAACTTAGACCAGTTGGCAAGGCTATTTGTGAAAGAGATTGTTTCGAGGCACAGAGTTCCGGTGTCAATAGTTTTTGACAAAGATCCGCGCTTTACATCAAACTTCTGGAAGTGACTACAGGAATGCATGGGGACACAGTTGAGAATGAGTACAGCCTATCACCCTCAGACAGACGGGCAGAGTGAAAAAATAATCCAGATATTGGAAGTTATACTGAGAGCTTGCATCATGGATTTCAAAGGAAATTTGGATGATCACCTACCGCTGGTGGAATTCGGTTACAACAACAGTTCCCATGCTAGTCTTGGCATGCCGCCTTACGAAGCATTGTACGGAAGAAAATGTAGAACTCTGCTATACAGGGATGAAGTTGGCGAGAGACAATTGCTAGGTCCAGAACTGGTACAGCAGACATCAGAGATAGTCAAAGTAATTCAAACAGGACTGGTAGCAGCTCAAGATAGGCAGAAGAAGTACGCCGATCCACACCGTAAGAATGTTGAATTTGAACTGGGTAGCTATGTGTTTTTGAAGGTCTCTCCCTGGAAGGGAAAGATCAGATTCGAAAAGAAGGAAAAATTGAGCCCGAGGTTCATTGGACCCTTTGAAGTACTGCGAAAGATAGGAGAAGTTGCGTATGAGGTAGCCTTACCTCCGGCGCTCGAGAATGTCCACAACGTCTTCCATGTTTTAGTTTTACGACCCTACAAACCCGATTACAAGCACGTGACTGAATATGAACCCCTACATTTTGAGAAAGACTTATCCTATGAAGATATTCCTGTTCAGATTGTTGACAGGAAGGAGCAAATTCTCAGAAACAAAGTTATACCTTCTGTTAAAGTAGTTTGGAGGAACCACAACGCTGAAGAAGCTACGTGGGAACTCGAAGAGCTTATGATGAAGAATTACTAACATTTATTTACTTAAATTATGTGTATACGATTCTGGGGACAGAATCTTTGTAAGGGAAGGGGAAAAAATGTAACGGGACGAATTTAATTGTACCGTGATTCTGGGGACAGAATCCTTTTAAGAGGGGAAAGATGTGACGAACGAGATTTATGTAATTTAATTTGAATATTTATTGAATTAAATAAATATTTTTTGATGATTTAATTATTGAGTTAAATAATTAATTGATGAATTTGTGGTAGATTAATTTAATTATGTGTTACATTGATTATATTAATGTGGAAATTTTTTTATATTCAAAGTATATATTTAATTAAACTTATTTGATTAAATGAATTAATTCATAAGCACAATGTTATTCTAATTAATTTAATATTTAATTGGAGAATTAATGATTTGACATAATCAATAAATGAGAATTTTAATTATGTGACTATATGATTTGTTGTGGAATTATGGTATTGATTTAATTAATTTAAATAAGATATTTGATTAATTGCCTAAATGAGTGTGACATTATTAAACTATATAATAAGAAGTAATTAAATTACGGGGAAAGGAGAGGGAATGAGAGAAACCAAACATGGCTTTAATGGGAGTTAAGGGCAGTTCACCCATGATGGATCAAATGACCATTATATCGACAGTTTATATCATATACGTATATTATATATTAGTATTCCTATATTCCTATAACATATATTTCATCAGACCAAAAATAAAGAGAAAATACAGAGAGAAAAGTTAGAAAGAAAGTTGGAGAATTAAAGTAATTGTTATCAAATAGAGACTGCAAGGGTAATCCCTACATCCCAATTCTTATTCATGTATTATATTTCTCCATCACTGCATATTTACAAGTTATGTGAAATTGTGATTTAAAGCTTGAATTGGTGAATTATGTGTCAATATAGGATCATAACATGTTTCTACCAATTAAAGTATGTTTATACATGTCTAAATTAGAGTTTGAAAAGTTACAGAGTTTTTCATTTACGTATTTTAAAAGTTCTCTGTGAATGGAAAAATTACATTGTTCATTATATGGCTTGTATGTATGAAATTTGATTCCTAAATCGCATGTCAAATTGTAAATTGATGATTTAATATGCTTGTACATGTAAAAATGAGAAGAATGAAACTTAAACGGACAGATTTGGCGTTATAACGAATCTGTAATGTGTGATTTCATAAAAATTAACGAAACTTTGAAAAATAACAAAAACATGGAATTTATGGGTTTAAATTTAGTTGTTTAAGTTGTCAAAATCATGCTATAAGTGTTGGGTTATACTTTTGTAAAGTCTAGAACTGATGGGCGTGATTAATTTGTTGTTTGAGCAAAGTTTTTGGGTCTATTTTGGCTCTGTTCTTTCTTATTCGTGAACTGCAGATTCTGAAACTGGCGTGTGGAGCTGCAGTGCCAGCTTTAAGCCTAAGAATGGGGCTGCAGCGCCAGTGGAGCTGCAACGCCAGCTTTCAGCCTAAGAGCCGAGCTGCAGCACCAGCCGAGCTGCAGCGCCATTTTTAGTTCAAATGGTGAAGCTGCAGCGCCACTTGGCAATTTTGCCCAGAAATGAGATTTTAATTGTTCAAGTCCAGGAAATGTAATTGTAACCTAATGTAATAAACATGAAGACATGATTAAACATATAATAAGAGGTTAATAACTTATATTACGTGAGTAATTAATAAGTTAATTACATGACTTGAATCGTTAATTGTATAGTCCAATAACGTGCTCAAGACAGATGTGTGTGATTCGATACGTATATCGAGTTATTGATTAATGTGTATTGTGAAAGTATTGATATGTAGGATTTAATAAAGAACGTAAATTATAAATTGTAGCTTGTGCAAGAGGCAAGTTTCCTAAACTCAAACCTTACTTTTACATTGAGCAAGTATCCTATCTCTAACTTATTGTTATTAAGCAAGTTTCTTAAAATTCATAGTTATTCATTTATCAATTCTTAGACTTGTGTTCTATATTGAGCGAGCTCTTGTTTTTAATTGTTTAAGTTCAAAGATTTTATATTTGATGCTATAACTCTTTTAAGCATGATTCAGCTATACAATACTTATTCGATTGTATACTCTTGAGATTTACCATTCAAGTTGAATATCGATGTTATTGTTAAACTTATAGGACTAGTGAACCCTTATTTGTTCGACTAGTCCATAGTTGATGTACGTTCTAAATTCTAGAATACTTATTGAGCTTATCGAAACCAAACTTCCTTTGGTGCGGACTCTGATGTCAAAACTGAGATGAACAACCCTGGAGAGGGGATTTTTTACGTTTTAGCGTTGAGATATTGTGCATAGTATGGTACTACGAGCTGATTCCTCTAAGTACGAGAAGTAGAGTCCATAGTCTTATGACTGTTAAAGGTTTGAAGTTTAACACTTTACAACCTAGGACATAGTTCGAGGTCTTATGACCCTCAGATGTTCTTTTGATTCCTGTTATTTATCCTCAAGTTAAAAGTTGAGTTTCTTTATTCAGATGTCTTTGATTCACTCGCATGTTATTATATTGTTGTCATATTATTATACTTGTGGGAAATCGTGCTCACTCTTGCGTAATAATAACATTGCAGTTAAGAACGAAAGGTCCGACGAGCCATACTATGCACAATATAGTATGGTTTAAGACTTGTATTCAGTTGTGTAAGACTTAATTATGGTTTATGTTTCCGCATTTGAGATTTAAGGTTAGTATGACCTGGGATTGATTATGTATTTCTGTTCAGATGTTGTAACCCCATAAGGGGAGGATTTATTTCTATCTATTGCATGGTATGAATTTATTATGGGTAGATAGATAGATGTTATTTGTACAGTGAACACCAAGTCCCGTGGAATTGAAGCACCCGGATTTGGGGGTGTCATATCCCGACTATCTAAACAAATGGATGTGTTTTGAGGTTCAAAAAGATCACAAACAATGTAAAACCAATTTAAAATTCAAAATTTAAACTAAGCGTGCTTCTCAATTTCATAAGAGATAAATTAATCACATTTTTTTCCATCCATAATCAAATTCAATCGAAACAATTGCTCAAGTTATCCTAAAAACATATTAACTAACATATAATCCTAACAAATCACATACCAAATAAACAAACAAAAATAAGGACAAACACCCCCAAACTTAAACTAGACATTGTCCTCAATGGCTAAAATAGAACAAATTAAGGAAAAGGATTTCCCTGAGAACCCGACCACTTCAGCATCCTCGTCCTCCGCTAAGTCTGGATTGTATTTCATTTTGTTTGATACTTGATTCCTGAAAACTTTTAACAAAACTAATTAAAATACAACTAAATAAACTAAAGAACTAAACCGCAAAAGCTGAAAATTAAACTTGGGTTACTTCCCAATAAGAGCTTGGTTTAGAGTCGTTAGCCCGACTTCTTCAACTTCTTTATCTAATCCCCTTACAAAAAATTGAGGAACCCTCCATCCATCAGTAGCAATGTAACTTTTGAGGGCTGGACTTCTGTCAGGGCCATTGTTTCAAATTCATCTAGCTTATTCTGTTTAGATAGAATCTCCTTTATGAACTTCAAGTAGCTAGGCATTTGCTCCATTGTGTCTATGAATGAAATATTGAATTGAAGCTTCTTAAACACAACTGGATTTTCATCCATCTTCTGATGGACCCCTATCTCATTCCACCATGGCTCTAAATTTATAACGGCTCCCATGTCACATAAAGTTCTGCCTACGGAATGACTACCATTTGTGCACGGGGTTGCAAAGCTACCCGGACCTTGAACTTTGGTAGTGAAGGTACATGGGGCACTATCGAAATCAACTCATTGGCATTGGAAATCAAGGCTAGATCTTCTTCGGCCTCCTTTTCCTGCTCCTCAATTGTATCCTCCTTTTTAGCATCCACATCTTTTGGCAAGGGTACTCCATCAATCTCGGGAACCATCTTTCTTGGCAACTCACCTTGAGGGTGATTGTTAATGACATTGATAACCTATTCCAGTTTGTTCTCAAAATTTTGAATTCGAACATTCATTCTCTACTCATACAACACTATGCACTTGAAAATACGTTCCTCTAAGTTTGAATGATTTTCTTGTTGGTGAGGAACTTGATTATAAAATTCGAAAGTGTATAATTGGCTTGGTGAAAATGTTTGAACTTGATTATTATGGCTACAAGAGTACTTCGGATGATCCCTCAAATCATGATGATAACTGTTAGGATAGTCGCCAAAGTTGCCACTATACTGTGCTGACTTGAAACTGATAGCGCAGTGATGACTCGGATGGTTTCCTGCACAAACTTCATAAATCACTGCTACACTTTGAACAGGTTGCGCCGCTAAAGCATCAAACTTCTTTGAAAGTGTCTCAATCTGTACAACTAATGTAGTATGTACATGGAGTATATAAATCACTACTTCCATTGGTTGAGTCATTCTCGCATAAGGTCACTGATAGTCATAGTTAGCCATGGTGTACCTGTGAACAAAATATCAAAACAGAAAAATTAAAATAGAAAAATATGTTTAAGCTAAGATCAAATTCGTTGAAATTAATATTGGAAAAATATTACTAGTAATATTTCCTGGCAACGACACCAAAGACTTGTTGTCCGAAATTGGTATTGACAATTTACACGCAAGTATACATGGTCAAGAAGTAATAAGGTGATAAGTAGAGTGTCGATTCCACAAGGAATATGTTAACAATATTAATCCAAGTACTAACTTTGTATCAATTTAGTCTTATTTAAACCAATGAATTTTAAGATTTCAAATTAACTAATTAAAACTAAACTAACAAGGATAAAAATAATATTTAACAGTTAAGATTACAATTTCCCCCAATGCCTCGTCTAAATATCATTAAAGTGATTATTCAGAATTGTCAACAAAAAATTGCTACTAGTTTATATAATCATTCTCCAAATAATTATATATCATATCTATTATTATTAATTTCATTATATTCCTATGAAAAACAATAATAATAAATTCATCAAGCATCATTTTTCACACGTTGCTTGCGGTCTATATGTATATTCCTTCCCGTCTATAAATTAGCATTCATTCCGAGGAAGAATTACTAATAACAAGTTATTATATTTAGATCTAAACCAATAATCCATGTCCAATTGCATATAAGTTATCACAATAATTGCTAGTTAGACAATCATTCATGAAACACAAAACATGATAAATAATTCTATTATAATCAATAACTCAAGAACGTGAATAAATTAATTTAAACTAAACATTGGGTGCAATTGCAATCTCAATTGGAAATTTAGTTCATAGCAAAGTTGGGAATCATCACTAATAAATCAAAGAACATCTTAAGTTTGCAAAGATTAAAGGTAAAGAGAAGAGATAAAAAAGTTTGTGTCAAGCAGCCTCTCGATCTCCACGCTTAGCCTCCAACTTGCTCTCCTTCATACTCTTAGAAAATTTGATGAAGTACCCTAGAATTGATATTTGTTAGATGTTAGGTTTCCCTTTTCATCTGCCTTTTGATGTGTAACCTCTATATAGCTTGATAGATAATCCAATTAGGAGTCAATATGGCAAGTCCCAAGGTAATTAAAAGTCCAAAACTAAGCAAATTTAGCTCTTCATGCAAACCAAAGCCACGAGTCACCTTCTTAGCGTTGCAGCTCTGCTCCAAGCGTCGTGGCTCTCTATAGAAGCGATGCGGTGTTTTACCTCCTATTTATACTTGTAGATTTCTTTGCTAGCTTAGTGTTGACAGGTGTCATCTCCCGTAACTCTTTTTAGATCTCAAGTTATGGCCTTTTCACCGACGGACGTCGAACCAACGAATATCCTAGCACCTTGACATGTTTGCAACTTCAAATTGACTATCATGCAACCATTTTGCTCCCATTTCCTTTTCTTTTCACATCAAGTTATGACCCTTTAAAGTGTACTGGTCAAAACATGAATCCAATTTAGGTAAGGTTCGGCTCAACTACTTTGACACACTGTTTGGAGGTCCAAACGAGCTCGGATTTTTGCAAACCATACCTTTTTGGAAAGCTTGAGAAGTCCTATACAACTTCAAGAAGACCGTTTTCTCCTTCTAAAACTCTAACACCATACAAAACTCCATTGAAGCTCTAGAGGTTGAATCTACCTAAAAGCTGGAAATTCGCAATATACTCCAATTTGACTAAAATGCATCCAAATAGCTCCAATGTAACTAGAATGCAACCAAATAGCTTCCAACTTCATTTTCAATATAAAAACATAAAAACACATAAAAAGGAATAGAAAATACTTGAAAACTCACAAATCATCAAGTCAAAAATACTCAATTTATAGGTATAAAAACACTCATCAATTACATTTAAGGCAATGTAATATTTAAGTTTGGAGGGATGAAGACACTGTCGGGTTTAATTTGCTTTGGCTGAGTTGGTTAATACTTTTGATGGTCCGGATTGGTTTAAGACTTATTTTAATATTTATTTGTTGAATGGTTTGTTTAATTAATCATTAGCTACATGGTTTATTTAGTTGTTTTATTTTGCATGAGTAGTTAGGATTTTATATGCATGTTAAGTAGTTGTTAATTTTTATTGCATATTTTAGTTGTTTAATTACATTGCATGTAGTTAGGTAAAGTATTAAAGTGTTCATTTAAAAAATTATATAATATATATATAAAAAAATGAAATAAAAGAATAAATGAAAGAAAGTAGTGAATTGTGAAATAACCAATGATAAGAAATGATTATATTTGGTTAAAAGTAGTAAACTTTTGAATCATGTGTTAGCTTTAAAAAATTAAGTTAGAAATCGATCTTGCGTAGTTATGATCCCTATATATATTTTAAGCACTTATATCCCACTACGAGTAAGCGTATCTTAGGAAGATTATAGTTTGAAACCTTAGTGTTAGATGTTGTCAAAACTGTGGAATTATATTTCAGTTTTAATTAAAGCAGGGATAGTCATTTATTCAAGTTAGGGGGGGGGGGGAATTATGGTTTGGAGACGCAGAAAATAAAATGTTGTTCTTCCTAGAATTATAATATATGGCGAGTGATTAAGCTTAAAGAACACTCCTTGAAGAAAACAATTAGACGGGATGGAGCATAAGATGCACTCATTTAACAACATTGTAAGGAGGTATACAACTATCACCAATTAGCTTGACTAAGTTTGATTTTGTGGCCTTTATTACTCGAGTTAATAGAACCAAAAGGGGTGTCTTTACGTCTAGTGCTCTAAAGCCAACTGGTTTAGGAGTCATTGGTCAAACGCTCGTTACATGGGTAACTCTGAAAAGCCTAAGGGAATTAGACATTGCACATGTCAAGATTAAATATGGCTGAGAAGAATAACCGAGTAGGAGATAAAATTGTGTTTCCTTTTTAAATGAATGATGTTTACCTTTGCTGAGATTACTTTTGTGATATGTTCTTATGGTTTGATAATTTTGAGGTGCTAAGTGTTCATTGTATAATCTTGTTTAAGGTATGGTTGGTTAAAGTCAAGGTTATGCACATACACACACACAATGTGGGATCATAGTTATTGTGAGTTGATAACTAAATTGGTTGATGACATCGTGCATGGTTTAATGGTTACAAAAGGTTATTTTTGTATAATCTTGGAGGCTATATTCAGAATTACGTTTATTTCTTTAGCAGGTTGCATTTTAGGTATGTTAGGTTTGATTTTGTTTTGATTTTACTTGAGGGCAAGCAAAGATTTAACTTTGGGGGTATTTGACGAGTAGATTTTATATCTATAAATTTGATAGTCTTGGCTTAATTATTTCGCTTATTCTTAAGTGTTTTAGTATTATTTTATTGCATTATAGTAGTTGTAGACACTCAAAAATTTCTTGAGTGTTGTTGTAGACAATCGAGATTTTGTGTTCCTGTTACTAACCCATAGGAGAGCAAAATCATATTTTTAACTCAACCCCGGTCTCAATATCGGGCCATCAGTTCAACTCCGGTCTCAATACCGAGCCATCAGCTCAACTCGGGTCTCAATACCGAGTCATCAGCTCAACCCCGGTCTCAATATCAGGTCATTAGGTCAGCCTCGGTCTCAACCCCGAAGGTACAGGTCAGCCCCGATCTCAACCCTGGGGTAAAGGTCAACCCCAGTCTCAACTTGGGAGGTACTCGTCAGCCCCGGTCTCAACCCGAGAGGTACATATCAGCCTCGGTCTCAACCCGGGAGGTATAGGTCAGTCCTGGTATCAACCCGGGAGGTACAGGTCAGTCCCGGTCACAACCGAGAGATCCAGTTCAGCCCTAGAGACGACCTTGGGAAGCCAATCCATCAGAGACAACCTCGGGAGGGGCAAAATAGTTATTTTACCAACTTAAAGTTGATTCGATCAAACTCAAGCCGAATTGATGCCACCAAGGTCAGAACGAACCATAATATTGATCCCGAGTGAAAATAGCGCAAGACAGCTCAACGGATAAACTGCGGAGAAATGAAGACCTGGTTATGAACCCGTCTTCTTGGACTCGAAAAAGGTTTAATCCTATGTCATTATGACACTCTAGGCAAGGGCTTTTCGAAAAGGTACAACATGCCTCCAACGGACGCTCCGATAAAAAGTTAAAAAGTTTCAAATTTGACCTCGCATTGCTCAGAGTGCAGTACTTCGATTCAACGGGACCCACCACCCGGGGACTGCCATGTGGCGCCGCAGGTAGACTCGCGGCAGCCGCGGGTAGACCTGCTTCCCCCAGGTCTATATATATGAGTGCAACCCCAGCTCATTTTATATAGAAAAACGCTCTGAATCTTTGCCCGTTTCGTTTCTCTGCCCTACTCTCTTACTCTAAACCCAAATTTTTTCACTCTAACACGTTGATATACTCATATACTACCACATATCAAAAATTAACCGATAGAAACGGATGGTTGAAGCCTACAAAGCGGCAAAAAACCCGTGTAGCAGTCCATTATGAGTATTTTTACGATCAAAAAGTTCCTGCTACTTCATTGCATATTTATACACTTGCACGTTAAGTTTCACTTTCTGATTTTGCCCGGAACATAGTTCCGTGGTCGTTTTTACTTACGTTTTTGTACATTTTAGTATATAAACACGTTTTCTGGCATTTTCACAGCCCGGATCGTCGATCCGCAACCTCTAACAGATCCTATATATATCTACGTATATAGCAACTTCGCCGGACTGGGTTATCTTCCCAGTCCGGGTTTGGCTCTTTTTGTATATATTTAACTATATATATATATATATATATATATATATATATATTAACTTTTCAATTCTATCAAGCCCGGATGTCAAATCTGTGGTATTTTACTGATTATATATATATAAATATATATATTTATTTAAATTTTTTCTAACTTATTTGGGCCTGGATTTCTACTTCGTGGCCTTTTTATTACTTTAATATATATATACACTAACTGTAAATACTAACATTTACATTTCAGTTTGGCCTAGATCATTCTGTGGCCTTTTTACTGCTTTTATAAATATATATATAGATATACTTATATTTCTGTCCGGGCAAAGGATAGAATGTTCGTCGCCCTTTACAGTTTTTATATATATATATTTACTTTCTGTCGGGCCTGGACAATTTCGTGGCTCTTTTACAGCTTATATATATATATTTCATTTCTGTCGAGCCTGGATAATTTTGTGACTCTTTTACAGCTTATATATATATATATATATATATATATATTTCCATTATGTCTTGCCTGGATCATTCCGTGGCTTTTTACAGCTTTTATAAATATATATATATATATATATATATATATATATTTTCATTCCTGTCCGGGCAAATGATAGAATGCCCATCGCCCTTTACTGCTTTTATAAATATATATATTTATAATTTATTTAGGGCATCGGAGTGAAAACTCATCGCCCTTTACAGCTTTCGTATATATATAACTATATATATATCTTTTATTTTATTATGATTAAATTGTTGCTGTAAATATTCATTTGATATGAATTGGCACTGACATCTCTTTTGGCAAACTAGATTTCTTTAAATCTCGCCAACTCTACCTTTCAAACGGTTCCAAATAGGTCCAGACGGAACTGAGAAGCTAGAATGGCTGAGATTTACTTAAATCTAGCTTTCTTTCTATTTTTATTCATTCGAAAAGAAACCTCGCGGCCCTTAGATCACTATCTAGTGGGAACGAGATGCTTTAGCTACGCGCAGCCAGGATTTGACTGATGAATCCTTGGTCATTGCAGCGTTTAGATGTAAATATCTATTTTCTATACAAATTTGAGCTGTGCAGGTTTATTGGCTTTATTATGTGAGCCTAGGAATCGTGGGATTTATGATCAAACTGATTAGAATCTGATTTCCACGATGGACAAACTCCACTTTACGAATGTACCCTGCCAGTTTTTCTGTAAGTGTATATACAAAAGACCTTAAAACGGTTATCCGAGCTTAAAGTCTCAACATAATGAGAATAATGGTTTGTCGTGTCACAGTCACTCCGATGGCTGTCATGCCCATGAGAAGATCGACACTTGTATATATTTTGTGGTCGAGGATGCTTCGCAGCTCGACAAATCACCATTAAATTGAGGCAAAAGATTAAAAAATGGAAGTATCAACAGGATTATATTCCTATGAGAGCGTAGGGGTTTGAAAATCGGTTTTCTAAACATCATTTTCATATCTTGTCTTAAAAAGGACTTTTAAAAATCAAATCAAACCTTTCGTATATAGGTTCAACGAAGCAAAGCACTGCTTTCAAACAATCAAGCATAGACCCAATTTTTTCCAGCATTCACACACACACATTGCAAATATAAAGGAAAATATTGAAAAGATGCGGTACCGTATTTTCACGGGAGTTGTGGGGTTCCTAACACCTTCCCCACACTTAACCAAGCCCCCGAACTTAGAACTTCAATTTCAAAGATCAAGTTTCGACAGTGTCCAGCAAATTGGGTCTCTTTTCAAACAAAACTCGGTTGAGTTGGTATAATCATTTCAAAACTACCAACTGGCGACTCTATAAAACGTTCAAATCGTCGATATAATACATGATGGCCTTTTTCTAAAAACCCTTCAACACCTTTTCATAGAACAGGTAAAATAAGGGTAGATAAAACTGAAGAGGAGAGAAAAATTCGGGTTCCAACTCGACTCGCATGTTTTCCCGACGTCGACAGTAGTTTTATGTTGATAATGGATTTCAGCTCATGATAGTGTGAATGCTGTGAAATGTTGTAAGTTTAGCCTTAATATAAGTTATAGGTGATAAGGGATCGTTTGGCGAAACCTAAGCAAGAGGAAAATGCAAGTACATGGTCTTCAAGAAGAGCAAATGGACAAAACAGGCGCATAAGAAGAAATTAGAAAACAGGCAGAACAAAGGGAGTCGCGGCGCCAGATGGCTTGAACCTCTGTGCTTGGTTCGCATGCAAAGAGAGCCGGGACGCTCTGAGCCTGAGCCGTGATGCTGAGCTCTTTTCCAACAGGCTCGTGTTCCTCACGCGCTTGGCAAAATGTGGAGGCTTATTTAACTATTTGACTCCATATTTTATTTGAAGTTTGAGAATGGAAGTTGTTGGGTATTTTCTATAAGCGCTACACGCAAGTATAAGTGGTCAACAAGTAATACAATGATA